>LT934124.1:717411419-717456305 GCA_900231445.1 Triticum turgidum subsp. durum | reverse complement strand
CGCCCTTCTCCTTGTCGGCTTTCGGAGCCATGGCGGAGGTGGTGGGAGAGGTCGACGGCGTTGGTGGTGCTGGTGGTGATGAAGGGCGGAGCGCTGCTCTCTCTCAGAAGGGGGGAGTGGCGGAGATTTTGGAGTAGTAACTGGCGAGATGGGTGACTACCCCTGTTTCCTCTGCTTATAAAGAGGGAGGGGGCGAATGTTACGCCTTTCCGAATAAAGAAACCACCCACGATCTCTCCCACGACGCCGCATTTGACACGTGCCGTTCGGGAGGGCGCGGTGGATACGGAGTAAGAAACGGCACAACCCAGGCCGCGCGTGCCAGTGCCCTGTTTTGGGCCTGGCCCAACAACGCTCGGCACCGTGTGTGGCCCAGGCCCGGGGGCTCCCGTCGGTGTACTAGAGTAGGGGTACCCTAGTATCCCGAACTTGTGCACGGGCAGTCGCAGCAACCCGTGGAAAGGCTTGCCAGGTGACCGCCAAGATCCTCCGTGGCTCTACAGGAGACAAGGCCCCGGTAAGAGGAGCTTGCCGGGAAGCCATTCAAGAACAAAGTATTCAAGCTAAGGAGACAAGACCCCGGCAAGAGGAGCTTGCCGGGAAGGCCAACCAAGGCACCTCAAGGAACTTGTCGCGACGCGCCACACGCCCCGGCAAGGCCCGGTGACCGACAAACTCACGGGCGCGACAAGACAACTACCGCGGCAAGGCACTTGCCACGGCAAGTGGCCGCTCTGTACCAGCACTCCAGCACATCCACCAACGTGTAGCCCTGGGGCCTTTCCAGGCGCGCGTGGCGGAAGGCTGTGCAGCCAGCGGTGCACGGTGGCAAGCGGCGCTGACAAGATAGCCATCGTGGCAAGCGGTGGCGTCCCTGATGGTCCCTTTCGGCACTGTTTGGGCGACACAGACGGGCATTTATTGCCCTTGTCCCCTGCCGTCAGGGTTAGGTATGATACACTGTATCTACAGTATAGGTAGTTGTACCTACCGCAGCTCTTTTTCCTTTTTTACCCTTTGTCTGCATTGCCACCTGTCGGTGACCCCTTGAGCAGATAAAAGGAGGCCCATGCGCAACGTAGAAGGGTTTCGACCAGTTCGAAGCTAGGAACACTCTCACGCTTGGTCTCGTAGCTCTCATCGCTCCCGAGCAAGAACACAATATAATCAAACAAGCAGCAGTAGGAGTGTTATCTCTCCGGAGTGCTCCGAAGCTGGGTAAACTGCTCGTGTGCTTCGCCTTGATCTTCTCTTCGTGCAACCTCCGCCCCCCGCCGAACCGATAGGGGCTCGGTCCACCAGTCCCATAGGTGTTCGTGGATCAGTTTCCCCGATAGATGCCAATATGAATTATGCTTATGGAGATGAACTTGCTATAGTTCCTTATTTTAAACATGAAATTGTTGCTATTGCTCCCACACATGATAGTCCTATTATCTTTTTGAATTCTCCCGACTACACTATAGCGGAGAAGTTTGTGCTTATTAATGATTGTATTGATGGGTTGCCTTTTACCATTGCACATGATGATTTTGGTGAATGTAATATGCATGTGCTTGCTGCTCCTACTTGCAATTATTATGAAAGAGGAACTACATCTTCGCCTCTTTATGTTTCCCATACTATGAAATTGCAAGAAACTGCTTATACTATGCATTGGCCTTTACTTGGTGTGCATGAATTGTTCTTTTATGACATGCCGATGCATAGGAAGAGAGTTAGACTTCGTCATTGCTTGATATATGTTACTTTGTGCTCACTACTAAATTACAAATTATTGTTAATTAAAATTGGCTTTGATATACCTTGGGATCCGGGTGGATCCATTACTTGAGCACTATATGCCTAGCTTAATGGCTTTAAAGAAAGCGCTGCCATGGAGAAAACCCGGATGTTTTAGAGAGTCATCTATTTCTGTTGAGTGCTTTTATATAATTTTAAAAAAACAAATAAAGAGGGGAACCTAAAAACTTTTCAAAAAGGAAAGTGAAAGTGAGAAAGACAAGCATTGTTGAAGTGGGAGAGCTCCTTGAACTTTGTTCATGCTCACGAAAACTTTGTGAATCTTGATTACAGAAACTTTTCATCAAAAATAATTATCCGCTTGTACAATTCCATTGTATTATAAAAATAACGTGCCAAGGTTTGCCTTTAGAATGTTTACGATGCTTGTTGGTTTGTACAGTGCAGGACAGATACTTTGGCTGTAGTGCGCGATTTTACATTTTTAACTGGAACGTCAAACGGTTCGGATAATTCCTGCAGTCTCTTTCTGTACAAATTTTTTATTTTTCCTAATTTTGCTAGAATATTTGGGGTAACAGAAGTATGGTGAATCTTCAGATCGCTACAGACTATTCTGTTTTTGACAGATTCTGTTTTTGATGCATAGTTTGCTTGTTTTGATGAAACTATCAATTTATATTAGTGGATTAAGCCATGGAAAAATTATATTACAGTAGACACAATGCAAAAACAAAATATGAATTGGTTTGCAACAGTACTTAGAGTGGTGATTTGCTTTATTATACTAACGGATCTTACCGAGTTTTTGCTAAAGTTTTGTGTGGATGAAGTGTCTAATCGAGGATGTCTCGATATGAGGAGAAGGAAGAGAGGCAAGAGCTCAAGCTTGGGGATTCCCGAGGCACCCCAAGTAAATATTCAAGGAGACTCAAGTGTCTAAGCTTGGGGATTCCCCAGAAGGCATCCCCTCTTGCTTCAACAAGTATCGGTATGTTTTCGTATTCGTTTCGTTCATGCGATATGTGCAAGTCTTGGAGCGTCTCTTGCATTTAGTTTTCACTATTATTTTATGCACCATGATGGTATGAGATATTCCTTGGTTGACTTATAGGATGCTCATTGCACTTCACTTAAATCTTTTGAGTGTGGCTTTATAGAATGCTTCATGTGCTTCACTTATATCATTTGAAGTTTGGATTGCATGTTTCTCTTCACATAGACAACCGCCATTTGTAGAATGCTCTTTTGCTTCACTTATATTTGTTACAGCGTGGACATATCTTTTGTAGAAACAATTAAACTCTCTTGCTTCACTTATATCTATTTAGAGAGATGACAGGAATTGGTCATTCTCATGGTTAGTCATAAAATCCTACATAAACTTGTAGATCGTTGAATATGATATGTTTGATTCCTTGCAATAGTTTTGCGATATAAAGATGGTGATATTAGAGTCATGCTAGTGGGTGGTTGTGGATTGTAGAGACACTTTTGTTGAGGTCTGCAAGTCCCGTAGCATGCACGTATTGTAACCGTTGTGTGACAAATTTGAAGCATCGGGTGTTTCTTTGATTGTCTTCCTTATGAGTGGCAGTCGGGGACGAGCGATGGTCTTTTCCTACCAATATATCCCCCTAGGGGCATGCATAGTAGTACTTTTCTTTGAGGGCTAATAAACTTTTGCAATAAGTATATGAGTTCTTTATGACTAATGTGAGTCCATGGATTATACGCACTTTTACCTTTCCGTTATTGCTAGCCTCTTCGGTACCGTGCATTGCCCTTTCTCACCTCGAGAGTCGGTGCAAACTTCACCAGTGCGTCCAAACCCCGTGATACGATACGCTCTATCACACACAAGCCTCATTATATCTTCCTCAGAACAGCCACCATACCTACCTATTATGGCATTTCCATAGCCATTCCGAGATATATTGCCATGCAACTTCCATCATCATCATATACATGACTTGAGCATTTATTGTCATATCTTTGCATGATCGTAAGATAGCTAGCATGATGGTTTCATGGCTTGTCTGTTTTTTGATGTCATTGCTATGCTAGATCGTTGCACATCCCGGTACACCGCCGGAAGCATTCATATAGAGTCATATCTTTGTTCCAGTATCGAGTTGTAATATTGGGTTGTAAGTAAATAAAAGTGTGATGATCATCATTATAGAGCATTGCCCCATAAAAAAAGTAAAAAGAAAAAAAAGAAATGCCAAAGAAGCCTAAATAAGAAAAGGGGGCCAAAGAAGCCCACCCAAAAAGAAAAAAAAGAAAAAAAAAGAAAAAAAGAAAAAAAAGGGGCACCATGTTCTTCATGTAGATTGTCTCCTATGTTATCACTTTCATATACTAGTGGGAATTTTCATTATAGAACTTGGCTTGTATATTCCAACGATGGGCTTCCTCAAATGCCCTAGGTCTGCATGAGCAAGCAAGTTGGATGCACAGCCACTTAGTTTCTTTTGTTGAGCTTTCATGCATTTATAGCTCTTAGTGCATTCGTTGCATGGCAATACCTACTCCTCACATTGACATCAATTGATGGGCATCTCCATAGCCCGTTGATTAGCCGTGTCGATGTGAGACTTTCTCCCTTTTTGTCTTCTCCACGTAACCTCCATCATTATATTCTATTCCACCTATAGTGCTATATCCATGGCTTGCGCTCATGTATTGTGTGAGGGTTGAAAAAGCTGAAGCGCATTAAAAAGTATGAACCAATTGCTCGGCTCGTCATCGGGGTTGTGCATGATGGGAGCATTTTTGTGTGACGAAAATGAAGCATGGCCAAACTATATGATTTTGTAGAGATAAGCTTGCTTTGGCCTTGTTGTTTTCAAAAGACATGATTGCTTTATTGGTACGCTAGAAGTATTATTGTTTTTATGTCAAATGATAGACTATTGCTTTGAATCACTTGTGTCTTAATATTCATGCCATGATTAGACATATGATCAAGATATTGCTAGGTAGCATTCCACATCAGAAATTATCTTTTTTATCATTTACCTACTCGAGGATGAGCAGGAATTAAGCTTGGGGATGCTGATATGTCTCCGTCGTATCTATAATTTTTGATTGTTCCATGCCAATATTCTTCAACTTTCATATACTTTTGGCAACTTTTTATATTATTTTAGGGACCAACATATTGATCAAGTGCCCAGTGCCAGTTCCTGTTTGTTACATGTTTTAGGTTTCACAGAAACCCCATATCAAACAGAGTCCAAATGGGATAAAAACGGACGGAGAATTAATTTGGAATATTTGTGATTTTTTGTAGGAAGAATCAACGCGATACGATGCCCGAGGTGGCCACGAGAGTGGCCCACGCCACCACTCCAGGTGGGCGCCCCCCTATCTTGTGGGCCACCTGTAAGGCGGTTGATGCCCTTCTTTGGCCGCAAGAAAGATAATTTTTGGAAAACGATCTGGGCGAAGGTTTCAATCCAATCGAAATTACAGATCTCCAGATATAAAGGAAACGGTGCCAGGGAAGAATTCCAGAACGCAGAAACAGAGAGATAGATCCAATCTCGGAGGGGATCTCGCCCCTCCCAAGCCATGGGAGCCAAGGACCAGAGGGGAAACCCTTCTCCCATATAGTAAGGAGGTCAAGGAAGAATCAGAAGAAGAAGGGGGCCCCTCTCCCCCTTGCTTCCGGTGGCGCCGGAGCGCTGCCACGGGCCATCATCATCACCGCGATCTTCACCAACACCTCCGCCATCTTCACCAACATCTCCATCACCTTCCCCCATCTATATTCAGCTGTTCACTCTCGCGCAACCCGCTGTACCCTCTACTTGTAAATGGTGCTTTATGCTTCATATTATTATCCAATGATGTGTTGCCATCCTATGATGTCTGAGTAGATTTTCGTTGTCCTATCGGTGATTGATGAATTGCTATGATTGGTTTGAGTTGCATGTTTTATTATTGGTTCCGTCCTATGGTGCCCTCCGTGTTGCGCAAGCGTGAGGGATCCCCGCTGTAGGGTTTGCGATATGTTCATGATTTGCTTATGGTGGTTGGCGTGAGTGACAGAAGCGCAGACCCGAGTAAGTAGGTTGTTTTTGTATGGATCAAGGGGACTTGATACTTTAGTGCTATGGTTGGGTTTTACCATAATGATCTTTAGTAGTTGCGTATGCTTGCTAGAGTTCCAACCATAAGTGCATATGATCCAAGAAGAGAAAGTATGTTAGCTTATGCCTCTCCCTCAAATAGAATTGCAATAGTGATTACCGGTCTAGTAACATAGTCAATTGCTTAGGGACAATTTCACAACTCCTACCACCACTTTTCCACACTCGTTATATTTACTTTATTGCTTCTTTATCTAAATAGTCCCTAGTTTATATATACGTGTTCTTTATTATCTTGCAAACCTATCCTATCACACCTACAAAGTACTTCTAGTTTCATACTTGTTCTAGGTAAAGCGAACGTCAAGCGTGCGTAGAGTCGTATCAGTGGCCGATAGGACTTGAGAGTGTATTTGTTCTACCTTTAGCTCCTCGTTGGGTTCGACACTCTTACTTATCGAAAGAGGCTACAACTATCTCATATACTTGCGGGTCATCAAGACCTTTTTCTGGCGCCGTTGCCGGGGAGTCATAGCGTGGTGTGAATATTCTCGTGTGTGCTTGTTTGCTTTATCACTAAGTAATTTTTATTTGTTGTTCTTAGTTGTTCTTTATCTTTAGTTATGGATATGGAACACAAAATACCACAAAAATTAGGTGTACTTGCTACTCATGGAGATGGGGTAACTCCTAAAACCCTCGATTCTCATTATGTGAAAGATATTATGTACTACTTTGATAATTCTGAGAAAACCCCATTCAACTTTATAATGGGAGACGCGGTGGAACAACGTGAATACTTTAGGGATTATCGCTTGACAAAAAAGGTAAACTATTATGGGATCAAATTTCTATGTTGCGTTGGTATGCTCGTGATCTATGCTTGAGATATGATATTACTTGTTGCTCTAGGATGAAGGCTCCACATCTTCCCTTTTCATGCAAATTTAATGATAATGAAACCTTAGCTTCTTATGCTAATGGTATATATGATTACTATGATGTTGAACAAATTGAAGAATTTGTGGCTTTTAAGGCAGCTTATCTAATTGAATCTTTGTTTCAAAAGTATGAAGCTTTTGATGATGATGTTTATAGGCCTGAAAATTTTGCTATACTTAGATATTGCTATGGAAATTATGAATACAATTACAATATTAATGCATTTATTGAGAAAGTCTCCGCTGTCCAAGAAGAGACTAATATTTTGCAGGAAGCTATGGAAGAAGAAATTGATGAAACTGTGAGCTCATTGGATGAAAACGATGATGAGGAGAGCTAAGAACAAAAGGAGGAAGAGCGGATTGATCATCCCTGCCCACCATCTAATGAGAGTAACTCTTCAACTCATACATGGTTTAATTCCCCTTCGTGCTTACCGAGGGATGATTGTTATGATGATTGCTATGATCCCTTGAATTTGTTTGAAATATCCCTTTTTGATGATGCTTGCTATGCTTGTGGCCAAGATGCCAATATGAATTATTCTTATGGAGATTAACTTGCTATACTTCCTTATGTTAAACATGAAATTGTTGCTATTGCACCCACGCATGATAGTCCTATTATCTTTTTGAATTCTCCCAACCACACTATATCGAAGAAGTTTGTGCTTATTAAGGATTATATTGATGGGTTGCCTTTTACTACTACACATGATGATTTTGATAGATATAATATGCATGTGCTTTATGCTCCTACTTGCAATTATTATGAGAGTGGAACTGTATCTCCACCTTTCTATGTTTCCCATACTATGAAATTGCAAGAAACTGTTTATACTATGCATTAGCCTTTACTATGTGTGCATGAATTGTTATTTTATGACATGCGGATGCATAGGAAGAGAGTTAGACTTCGTTTTTGCATGATCTATGTTACTTTGTGCTCACTACTAAATTAAAAATCATTGTTAATTAAATTGGCTTTGATATACCTTGGGATCCGGGTGGATTCATTACTTGAGCACTAAATGCCTAGCTTAATGGCTTTAAAGAAACCGCTGCCAGGGAGACAACCCAGAAGTTTTAGAGAGTCATTTATATCTATTGAGTGCTTTTATATAGTTTAAAAACAAAAAAAAGTAAAGAGGGGAACCTAAAAACTTTTCAAAAAGGAAAGTTAAAGTGAGAAAGACAAGCCTTGTTGAAGTGGGAGCTAGCCTTGAACTTTTTTCATGATCACGGAAACTTTGTGAATATTGATTACAGAAACTTTTCATGAAAAATAATTATCCCCTTGTACAATTCCATTGTATTATAAAAATAATGTGCCAAGGTTTGCCTTTAGGATGTTTACAATGCTTGTTGGTTTGTACGGTGCAGGACAGAAACTTTGGCTGTAGTGCGTGATTTTACATTTTTAACTGGAACGTCAAACGGTTCTCATTCCTTTTGCACTGTCTTTATGTACAACCTTTTTATTTTTCCTAATTTTTGTAGAAGTTTTGGGGTAACATAAGTATGGTGGATGTTCAGATTGCTACAGACTGTTCTGTTTTTGACAGATTCTGTTTTTGATGCATAGTTTGCTTGTTTTGATGAATCTATCAATTTATATCAGTGGATTTAAGCCATGAAAAAGTTATATTACAGTAGACACAATGCAAAAACAGAATATGAATTTGTTTGCAACAATACTTAGAGTAGTGATTTGCTTTATTATACTAACGGATCTGACCGAGTTTTCTGTTGAAGTTTTGTGTGGATGAAGTGTTTGATCGAGGAGGTCTCGATATGAGGAAAAGGAAGAGAGGCAAGAGCTCAAGATTGGGGATGCCAGAGGAACCCCAAGTAAATATTCAAGGAGTCTCAAGCGTCTAAGCTTGGGGATGCCCCGGAAGGCATCCCCTCTTTCTTCAACAAGTATCGGTATGTTTTCGTATTCGTTTTGTTCATGCAATATGTGCAGGTCTTGGAGCGTCTTTTGCATTTAGTTTTAATTTTTTTATGCACCATGCTGGTATGAGATAGTCCTTGGTTGATTTATAGAATTCTCATTGCACTTCACTTAAATCTTTTGAGTATGGCTTTATAGAATGCTTCATGTGCTTCACTTATATCAATAGAAGTCTGGATTGCCTGTTTCTCTTCACATAGAAAACCGCCATTTGTAGAATGCTCTATTGCTTCACTTATATTTGTTAGAGCGTGGGCATATCTTTTGTAGAAATAATTAAACTCTCTTGCTTCACTTATATCTATTTAGAGAGATGACAGGAATTGGTCATTCACATGGTTAGTCATAAAATCCTACATAAACTTGTAGATCGCTGAATATGATATGTTTGATTCCTTGCAATAGTTTTGCGATATAAAGATGGTGATATTTGAGTCATGCTAGTGGGTGGTTGTGGATTGTAGAGACACTTGTGTTGAGGTTTGCAAGTCCCGTGGCATGCACGTATGGTAACCGTTGTGTGACAAATTTGAAGCATGGGGTGTTTCTTTGATTGTCTTCCTTCTGAGTGGCGGTCGGGGATGACCGATGGTATTTTACTACCAATCTATCCCCATAGTGGCATGCGGAGTAGTACTTTGCTTCGAGTGCTAATAAACTTTTGCAATAAGTATATGAGTTCTTTATGACTAATGTGAGTCCATGGATTATACGCACTTTTACCTTTCCATTATTGCTAGCCTCTTCAGTACCGTGCATTGCCCTTTCTCACCTCGAGAGTTGGTGCAAACTTCGCCGGTGCATCCAAACCCCGTGATACGATACGCTCTATCACACATAAGTTTCATTATATCTTCCTCAAAACAGCCACCATACCTACCTATCGTGGCATTTCCATAGCCATTCCGAGATATATTGCCATGCAACTTCCATCATCATCATATATTTGACTTGAGTATTTATTGTCATATTGCTTTGCATGATCGTAAGGTAGCTAGCATGATGTTTTCATGGCTTGTCCGTTTTGATGTCATTGCTACACTAGATCATTGCACATCCCGGTACACCGCCGGAAGCATTCATATAGAGTCATATCTTTGTTCTAGTATCGAGTTGTAATATTGAGTTGTAAGTAAATAAAAGTGTGATGATCATCATTATAGAGCATTGCCCCATGAAAAAAAAGAAAAAAAAAGAAAAAAGGAAACGCCAAAGAAGCCTAAATAAAAAAGGGGGCCAAAGAAGCCCACCCAAAAAGAAAAGAAAAAAAAGAAAAACAAGAAAAAAAAAGAAAAGAAAAGGGGCAATGTTACTATCCTTTTTCCAGACTTGTGCTTCAAAGTAGCACCATGTTCTTCATATAAATTGTGTCCTATGTTGTCACTTTCATATACTAGTGGGAATTTTCATTATAGAACTTGGCTTGTATATTCCAACGATGGGCTTCCTCAAATGCCCTAGGTCTTCATGAGCAAGCAAGTTGGATGCACATCCACTTAGTTTCTTTTTTTGAGCTTTCATACATTTATAGCTCTTAGTGCATCCGTTGCATGGCAATCCCTACTCCTCACATTGAAATCAATTGATGGGCATCTCCATAGCCCGTTGATTAGTCGCGTCGATGTGAGACTTTCTCCCTTTTTGTTTTCTCCACATAACCTCCATCATTATATTCTATTCCACCCATAGTTCTATATCCATGGCTTGCGCTCATGTATTGCGTGAGGGTTGAAAAAGCTGAAGCGCGTTAAAAAGTATGAACCAATTGCTCGGCTTGTCATCGGGGTTGTGCATGATGGGGGCATTTTGTGTGAAGAAAATGAAGCATGTCCAAACTATATGATTTTGTAGGGATAAGCTTGCTTTTTCCTTGTTGTTTTGAAAAGACATGATTGCATTATTGGTACGCTCGAAATATTATTGTTTTTATGTCAAATGATAGACTATTGCTTTAAATCACTCATGTCTTAATACTCATGCCATGATTAGACAAATGATTAAGATTATGCTAGGTAGCATTCCACATCAAAAAATATCTTTTTTATCATTTACCTACTCGAGGACAAGCAGGAGTTAAGCTTGGGGATGCTATTATGTCTCCGTCGTATCTATAACTTTTGATTGTTCCATGCCAATATTCATCAACTTGCTTATACTTTTGGCAACTTTTTATACTATTTTTGCGACTAATATATTGATCCAGTTCCCAGTGCCAGTTCCTGTTTGTTGCATGTTTTATGTTTCGCAGAAAACCAATATAAAACGGAATCCAAACGGGATAAAAAAGGACGGAGAATTATTTTGGAATATTTGGGATTTTTCGGAGGAAGAATCAACGCGAAACGGTGTCCGAGGTGGCCACGAGATAGGGGGCACACCCTCCCCCCTGGGCACGCCTGGCACCCTCGTGGGCCACCCGTAAGGCGGTTGATGCCGTTCTTTTGCCGCAAGAAAGCTAATTTTATGAGAAAAATCTGGGCGAAAGATTCACCCCAATTGGAGTTAAGGATCTCCGGATATAAAATAAAGGGTGAAGGGGAAGGATCAGGGAACGCAGAAATAGAGAGATAGATCCAATCTCGGAGGGGCTCTCGCCCCTCCCACGCCATGGGAACCAAGGACTAGAGGGGAAACCCTTCTCCCATCTAGGGAGGAGATCACGGAAGAAGAAGAAGAAGAGGGGCCCTCTCCCCCTTGCTTCCGGTGGCGCCGGAGCGCTGCCGGGGGCCATCATCATCAGCGCGATCTTCACCAACACCTCTGCCATCTTCACCAGCATCTCCATCACCTTCCCCCATCTATATTCAGCGGTTCACTCTCCCGCAACCCGCTGTACCCTCTACTTGAACATGATGCTTTATGCTTCATATTATTATCCAATGATGTGTTGCCATCCTATGATGTCTGAGTAGATTTTCGTTGTCCTATCGGTTATTGATGAATTGCTATGATTGGTTTGAGTTGCATGTTTTATTATTGGTGCTGTCCTATGGTGCCCTCCGTGTCGCGCAAGCATGAGGGATCCCTGCTGTAGGGTTTGCAATATGTTCATGATTTGCTTATGGTGGGTGGCGTGAGTGACAGAAGCACATACCCGAGTAAGTAGGTTGTTTGCGTATGGGATGAAGGGGACTTGATACTTTAATGATATGGTTGGCACGAAGAGAACACAATATAATCAAACAAGCAGCAGTAGGAGTGTTATCTCTCCGGAGTGCTCCGAAGCTGGGTAAACTGCTCGTGTGCTTCGCCTTGATCTTCTCTTCGTGCAACCTCCGCCCCCCGCCGAACCGATAGGGGCTCGGTCCGCCAGTCCCATAGGTGTTCGTGGATCAGTTTCCCCGACAGATGCCAATATGAATTATGCTTATGGAGATGAACTTGCTATAGTTCCTTATTTTAAACATGAAATTGTTGCTATTGCTCCCACGCATGATAGTCCTATTATCTTTTTGAATTCTCCCGACTACACTATAGCGGAGAAGTTTGTGCTTATTAATGATTGTATTGATGGGTTGCCTTTTACCATTGCACATGATGATTTTGATGAATGTAATATGCATGTGCTTGCTGCTCCTACTTGCAATTATTATGAAAGAGGAACTACATCTTTGCCTCTTTATGTTTCCCATACTATGAAATTGCAAGAAACTGCTTATACTATGCATTGGCCTTTACTTGGTGTGCATGAATTGTTCTTTTATGACATGCCGATGCATAGGAAGAGAGTTAGACGTCGTCATTGCTTGATATATGTTACTTTGTGCTCACTACTAAATTACAAATCATTGTTAATTAAAATTGGCTTTGATATACCTTGGGATCCGGGTGGATCCATTACTTGAGCACTATATGCCTAGCTTAATGGCTTTAAAGAAAGCGCTGCCATGGAGAAAACCCGGATGTTTTAGAGAGTCATCTATTTCTGTTGAGTGCTTTTATATAATTTAAAAAAACAAGTAAAGAGGGGAACCTAAAAACTTTTCAAAAAGGAAAGTGAAAGTGAGAAAGACAAGCATTGTTGAAGTGGGAGAGCTCCTTGAACTTTGTTCATGCTCACGAAAACTTTGTGAATCTTGATTACAGAAACTTTTCATCAAAATAAATTATCCGCTTGTACAATTCCATTGTATTATAAAAATAACGTGCCAAGGTTTGCCTTTAGAATGTTTACGATGCTTGTTGGTTTGTACAGTGCAGGACAGATACTTTGGCTGTAGTGCGCGATTTTACATTTTTAACTGGAACGTCAAACGGTTCGGATAATTCCTGCAGTCTCTTTCTGTACAAACTGTTTATTTTTCCTAATTTTGCTAGAATATTTGGGGTAACAGAAGTATGGTGAATCTTCAGATCGCTACAGACTGTTCTGTTTTTGACAGATTCTGTTTTTGATGCATAGTTTGCTTGTTTTGATGAAACTATCAATTTATATTAGTGGATTAATCCATGGAAAAATTATATTACAGTAGACACAATGCAAAAACAAAATATGAATTGGTTTGCAACAGTACTTAGAGTGGTGATTTGCTTTATTATACTAACGGATCTTACCGAGTTTTTGCTGAAGTTTTGTGTGGATGAAGTGTCTAATCGAGGATGTCTCGATATGAGGAGAAGGAAGAGAGGCAAGAGCTCAAGCTTGGGGATGCCCGAGGCACCCCAAGTAAATATTCAAGGAGACTCAAGTGTCTAAGCTTGGGGATTCCCCAGAAGGCATCCCCTCTTTCTTCAACAAGTATCGGTATGTTTTCGTATTCGTTTCGTTCATGCGATATGTGAAAGTCTTGGAGCGTCTCTTGCATTTAGTTTTCACTTTTATTTTATGCACCATGATGGTATGAGATATTCCTTGGTTGACTTATAGGATGCTCATTGCACTTCACCTAAATCTTTTGAGTGTGGCTTTATAGAATGCTTCATGTGCTTCACTTATATCATTTGAAGTTTGGATTGCATGTTTCTCTTCACATAGACAACCGCCATTTGTAGAATGCTCTTTTGCTTCACTTATATTTGTTACAGCGTGGACATATCTTTTGTAGAAACAATTAAACTCTCTTGCTTCACTTATATCTATTTAGAGAGATGACAGGAATTGGTCATTCTCATGGTTAGTCATAAAATCCTACATAAACTTGTAGATCGTTGAATATGATATGTTTGATTCCTTGCAATAGTTTTGCGATATAAAGATGGTGATATTAGAGTCATGCTAGTGGGTGGTTGTGGATTGTAGAGACACTTTTGTTGAGGTCTGCAAGTCCCGTAGCATGCACGTATTGTAACCGTTGTGTGACAAATTTGAAGCATCGGGTGTTTCTTTGATTGTCTTCCTTATGAGTGGCAGTCGGGGACGAGCGATGGTCTTTTCCTACCAATCTATCCCCCTAGGGGCATGCATAGTAGTACTTTTCTTTGAGGGCTAATAAACTTTTGCAATAAGTATATGAGTTCTTTATGACTAATGTGAGTCCATGGATTATACGCACTTTTACCTTTCCGTTATTGCTAGCCTCTTCGGTACCGTGCATTGCCCTTTCTCACCTCGAGAGTCGGTGCAAACTTCACCAGTGCATCCAAACCCCATGATACGATACGCTCTATCACACAAAAGCCTCATTATATCTTCCTCAGAACAGCCACCATACCTACCTATTATGGCATTTCCATAGCCATTCCGAGATATATTGCCATGCAACTTCCATCATCATCATATACATGACTTGAGCATTTATTGTCATATTGCTTTGCATGATCGTAAGATAGCTAGCATGATGTTTTCATGGCTTGTCTGTTTTTTGATGTCATTGCTATGCTAGATCGTTGCACATCCCGGTACACCGCCGGAAGCATTCATATAGAGTCATATCTTTGTTCCAGTATCGAGTTGTAATATTGGGTTGTAAGTAAATAAAAGTGTGATGATCATCATTATAGAGCATTGCCCCATAAAAAAAGTAAAAAGAAAAAAAAGAAAGGCCAAAGAAGCCTAAATAAGAAAAGGGGGCCAAAGAAGCCCACCCAAAAAGAAAAAAAAAGAAAAAAAAGAAAAAAAGAAAAAAAAGGGGCACCATGTTCTTCATGTAGATTGTCTCCTATGTTATCACTTTCATATACTAGTGGGAATTTTCATTATAGAACTTGGCTTGTATATTCCAACGATGGGCTTCCTCAAATGCCCTAGGTCTGCATGAGAAAGCAAGTTGGATGCACAGCCACTTAGTTTCTTTTGTTGAGCTTTCATGCATTTATAGCTCTTAGTGCATTCGTTGCATGGCAATACCTACTCCTCACATTGACATCAATTGATGGGCATCTCCATAGCCCGTTGATTAGCCGTGTCGATGTGAGACTTTCTCCCTTTTTGTCTTCTCCACGTAACCTCCATCATTATATTCTATTCCACCTATAGTGCTATATCCATGGCTTGCGCTCATGTATTGTGTGAGGGTTGAAAAAGCTGAAGCGCGTTAAAAAGTATGAACCAATTGCTCGGCTCGTCATCGGGGTTGTGCATGATGGGAGCATTTTTGTGTGACGAAAATGAAGCATGGCCAAACTATATGATTTTGTAGAGATAAGCTTGCTTTGGCCTTGTTGTTTTCAAAAGACATGATTGCTTTATTGGTACACTAGAAGTATTATTGTTTTTATGTCAAATGATAGACTATTGCTTTGAATCACTTGTGTCTTAATATTCATGCCATGATTAGACATATGATCAAGATATTGCTAGGTAGCATTCCACATCAGAAATTATCTTTTTTATCATTTACCTACTCGAGGATGAGCAGGAATTAAGCTTGGGGATGCTGATATGTCTCCGTCGTATCTATAATTTTTGATTGTTCCATGCCAATATTCTTCAACTTTCATATACTTTTGGCAACTTTTTATATTATTTTAGGGACCAACATATTGATCAAGTGCCCAGTGCCAGTTCCTGTTGGTTACATGTCTTAGATTTCACAGAAACCCCATATCAAACAGAGTCCAAATGGGATAAAAACGGACGGAGAATTAATTTGGAATATTTGTGATTTTTTGTAGGAAGAATCAACGCGATACGATGCCCGAGGTGGCCACGAGAGTGGCCCACGCCACCACTCCAGGTGGGCGCCCCCCTATCTTGTGGGCCACCTGTAAGGCGATTGATGCCCTTCTTTGGCCGCAAGAAAGATAATTTTTGGAAAACGATCTGGGCGAAGGTTTCAATCCAATCGAAATTACAGATCTCCAGATATAAAGGAAACGGTGCCAGGGAAGAATTCCAGAACGCAGAAACAGAGAGATAGATCCAATCTCGGAGGGGATCTCGCCCCTCCCAAGCCATGGGAGCCAAGGACCAGAGGGGAAACCCTTCTCCCATATAGTAAGGAGGTCAAGGAAGAATCAGAAGAAGAAGGGGGCCCCTCTCCCCCTTGCTTCCGGTGGCGCCGGAGCGCTGCCACGGGCCATCATCATCACCGCGATCTTCACCAACACCTCCGCCATCTTCACCAACATCTCCATCACCTTCCCCCATCTATATTCAGCTGTTCACTCTCGCGCAACCCGCTGTACCCTCTACTTGTAAATGGTGCTTTATGCTTCATATTATTATCCAATGATGTGTTGCCATCCTATGATGTCTGAGTAGATTTTCGTTGTCCTATCGGTGATTGATGAATTGCTATGATTGGTTTGAGTTGCATGTTTTATTATTGGTTCCGTCCTATGGTGCCCTCCGTGTTGCGCAAGCGTGAGGGATCCCCGCTGTAGGGTTTGCGATATGTTCATGATTTGCTTATGGTGGTTGGCGTGAGTGACAGAAGCGCAGACCCGAGTAAGTAGGTTGTTTTTGTATGGATCAAGGGGACTTGATACTTTAGTGCTATGGTTGGGTTTTACCATAATGATCTTTAGTAGTTGCGTATGCTTGCTAGAGTTCCAACCATAAGTGCATATGATCCAAGAAGAGAAAGTATGTTAGCTTATGCCTCTCCCTCAAATAGAATTGCAATAGTGATTACCGGTCTAGTAACATAGTCAATTGCTTAGGGACAATTTCACAACTCCTACCACCACTTTTCCACACTCGTTATATTTACTTTATTGCTTCTTTATCTAAACAGTCCCTAGTTTATATATACGTGTTCTTTATTATCTTGCAAACCTATCCTATCACACCTACAAAGTACTTCTAGTTTCATACTTGTTCTAGGTAAAGCGAACGTCAAGCGTGCGTAGAGTCGTATCAGTGGCCGATAGGACTTGAGAGTGTATTTGTTCTACCTTTAGCTCGTCGTTGGGTTCGACACTCTTACTTATCGAAAGAGGCTACAACTATCTCATATACTTGCGGGTCATCAAGACCTTTTTCTGGCGCCGTTGCCGGGGAGTCATAGCGTGGTGTGAATATTCTCGTGTGTGCTTGTTTGCTTTATCACTAAGTAATTTTTATTTGTTGTTCTTAGTTGTTCTTTATCTTTAGTTATGGATATGGAACACAAAATACCACAAAAATTAGGTGTACTTGCTACTCATGGAGATGGGGTAACTCCTAAAACCCTCGATTCTCATTATGTGAAAGATATTATGTACTACTTTGATAATTCTGAGAAAACCCCATTCAACTTTATAATGGGAGACGCGGTGGAAAAACGTGAATACTTTAGGGATTATCGCTTGACAAAAAAGGTAAACTATTATGGGATCAAATTTCTATGTTGCGTTGGTATGCTCGTGATCTATGCTTGAGATATGATATTACTTGTTGCTCTAGGATGAAGGCTCCACATCTTCCCTTTTCATGCAAATTTAATGATAATGAAACCTTAGCTTCTTATGCTAATTGTATATATGATTACTATGATGTTGAACAAATTGAAGAATTTGTGGCTTTTAAGGCTGCTTATCTAATTGAATCTTTGTTTCAAAAGTATGAAGCTTTTGATGATGATGTTTATAGGCCTGAAAATTTTGCTATACTTAGATATTGCTATGGAAATTATGAATACAATTACAATATTAATGCATTTATTGAGAAAGTCTCCGCTGTCCAAGAAGAGACTAATATTTTGCAGGAAGCTATGGAAGAAGAAATTGATGAAACTGTGAGCTCATTGGATGAAAAAGATGATGAGGAGAGCTAAGAACAAAAGGAGGAAGAGCGGATTGATCATCCCTGCCCACCATCTAATGAGAGTAACTCTTCAACTCATACATGGTTTAATTCCCCTTCGTGCTTACCGAGGGATGATTGTTATGATGATTGCTATGATCCCTTGAATTTGTTTGAAATATCCCTTTTTGATGATGCTTGCTATGCTTGTGGCCAAGATGCCAATATGAATTATTCTTATGGAGATTAACTTGCTATACTTCCTTATGTTAAACATGAATTTGTTGCTATTGCACCCACGCATGATAGTCCTATTATCTTTTTGAATTCTCCCAACCACACTATATCGAAGAAGTTTGTGCTTATTAAGGATTATATTGATGGGTTGCCTTTTACTACTACACATGATGATTTTGATAGATATAATATGCATGTGCTTTATGCTCCTACTTGCAATTATTATGAGAGTGGAACTGTATCTCCACCTTTCTATGTTTCCCATACTATGAAATTGCAAGTAACTGTTTATACTATGCATTGGCCTTTACTATGTGTGCATGAATTGTTATTTTATGACATGCGGATGCATAGGAAGAGAGTTAGACTTCGTTTTTGCATGATCTATGTTACTTTGTGCTCACTACTAAATTAAAAATCATTGTTAATTAAATTGGCTTTGATATACCTTGGGATCCGGGTGGATTCATTACTTGAGCACTAAATGCCTAGCTTAATGGCTTTAAAGAAACCGCTGCCAGGGAGACAACCCAGAAGTTTTAGAGAGTCATTTATATCTATTGAGTGCTTTTATATAGTTTAAAAACAAAAAAAAGTAAAGAGGGGAACCTAAAAACTTTTCAAAAAGGAAAGTTAAAGTGAGAAAGACAAGCCTTGTTGAAGTGGGAGCTAGCCTTGAACTTTTTTCATGATCACGGAAACTTTGTGAATATTGATTACAGAAACTTTTCATGAAAAATAATTATCCCCTTGTACAATTCCATTGTATTATAAAAATAATGTGCCAAGGTTTGCCTTTAGGATGTTTACAATGCTTGTTGGTTTGTACGGTGCAGGACAGAAACTTTGGCTGTAGTGCGTGATTTTACATTTTTAACTGGAACGTCAAACGGTTCTCATTCCTTTTGCACTGTCTTTATGTACAACCTTTTTATTTTTCCTAATTTTTGTAGAAGTTTTGGGGTAACATAAGTATGGTGGATGTTCAGATTGCTACAGACTGTTCTG
This sequence comes from Triticum turgidum subsp. durum, assembly GCA_900231445.1. NCBI lineage: Eukaryota > Viridiplantae > Streptophyta > Magnoliopsida > Poales > Poaceae > Triticum > Triticum turgidum. The sequence goes on along the minus strand of LT934124.1, from coordinate 717,437,213 downwards.
TTTTTGACAGATTCTGTTTTTGATGCATAGTTTGCTTGTTTTGATGAATCTATCAATTTATATCAGTGGATTTAAGCCATGAAAAAGTTATATTACAGTAGACACAATGCAAAAACAGAATATGAATTTGTTTGCAACAATACTTAGAGTAGTGATTTGCTTTATTATACTAACGGATCTGACCGAGTTTTCTGTTGAAGTTTTGTGTGGATGAAGTGTTTGATCGAGGAGGTCTCGATATGAGGAAAAGGAAGAGAGGCAAGAGCTCAAGATTGGGGATGCCCGAGGAACCCCAAGTAAATATTCAAGGAGTCTCAAGCGTCTAAGCTTGGGGATGCCCCGGAAGGCATCCCCTCTTTCTTCAACAAGTATCGGTATGTTTTCGTATTCGTTTTGTTCATGCAATATGTGCAGGTCTTGGAGCGTCTTTTGCATTTAGTTTTAATTTTTTTATGCACCATGCTGGTATGAGATAGTCCTTGGTTGATTTATAGAATTCTCATTGCACTTCACTTAAATCTTTTGAGTATGGCTTTATAGAATGCTTCATGTGCTTCAGTTATATCAATTGAAGTCTGGATTGCCTGTTTCTCTTCACATAGAAAACCGCCATTTGTAGAATGCTCTATTGCTTCACTTATATTTGTTAGAGCATGGGCATATCTTTTGTAGAAATAATTAAACTCTCTTGCTTCACTTATATCTATTTAGAGAGATGACAGGAATTGGTCATTCACATGGTTAGTCATAAAATCCTACATAAACTTGTAGATCGTTGAATATGATATGTTTGATTCCTTGCAATAGTTTTGCGATATAAAGATGGTGATATTTGAGTCATGCTAGTGGGTGGTTGTGGATTGTAGAGACACTTGTGTTGAGGTTTGCAAGTCTCGTGGAATGCACGTATGGTAACCGTTGTGTGACAAATTTGAAGCATGGGGTGTTTCTTTGATTGTCTTCCTTCTGAGTGGCGGTCGGGGATGACCGATGGTATTTTACTACCAATCTATCCCCATAGGGGCATGCGGAGTAGTACTTTGCTTCGAGGGCTAATAAACTTTTGCAATAAGTATATGAGTTCTTTATGACTAATGTGAGTCCATGGATTATACGCACTTTTACCTTTCCATTATTGCTAGCCTCTTCAGTACCGTGCATTGCCCTTTCTCACCTCGAGAGTTGGTGCAAACTTCGCCGGTGCATCCAAACCCCGTGATACGATACGCTCTATCACACATAAGTTTCATTATATCTTCCTCAAAACAGCCACCATACCTACCTATCGTGGCATTTCCATAGCCATTCCGAGATATATTGCCATGCAACTTCCATCATCATCATATATTTGACTTGAGTATTTATTGTCATATTGCTTTGCATGATCGTAAGGTAGCTAGCATGATGTTTTCATGGCTTGTCCGTTTTGATATCATTGCGACACTAGATCATTGCACATCCCGGTACACCGCCGGAAGCATTCATATAGAGTCATATCTTTGTTCTAGTATCGAGTTGTAATATTGAGTTGTAAGTAAATAAAAGTGTGATGATCATCATTATAGAGCATTGCCCCATGAAAAAAAAGAAAAAAAAGAAAAAAGGAAACGCCAAAGAAGCCTAAATAAAAAAGGGGGCCAAAGAAGCCCACCCAAAAAGAAAATAAAAAAAAGAAAAACAAGAAAAAAAAAGAAAAGAAAAGGGGCAATGTTACTATCCTTTTTCCAGACTTGTGCTTCAAAGTAGCACCATGTTCTTCATATAAATTGTGTCCTATGTTGTCACTTTCATATACTAGTGGGAATTTTCATTATAGAACTTGGCTTGTATATTCCAACGATGGGCTTCCTCAAATGCCCTAGGTCTTCATGAGCAAGCAAGTTGGATGCACATCCACTTAGTTTCTTTTTTTGAGCTTTCATACATTTATAGCTCTTAGTGCATCCGTTGCATGGCAATCCCTACTCCTCACATTGAAATCAATTGATGGGCATCTCCATAGCCCGTTGATTAGTCGCGTCGATGTGAGACTTTCTCCCTTTTTGTTTTCTCCACATAACCTCCATCATTATATTCTATTCCACCCATAGTTCTATATCCATGGCTTGCGCTCATGTATTGCGTGAGGGTTGAAAAAGCTGAAGCGCGTTAAAAAGTATGAACCAATTGCTCGGCTTGTCATCGGGGTTGTGCATGATGGGGGCATTTCGTGTGAAGAAAATGAAGCATGTCCAAACTATATGATTTTGTAGGGATAAGCTTGCTTTTGCCTTGTTGTTTTGAAAAGACATGATTGCATTATTGGTACGCTCGAAGTATTATTGTTTTTATGTCAAATGATAGACTATTGCTTTAAATCACTCATGTCTTAATACTCATGCCATGATTAGACAAATGACCAAGATTATGCTAGGTAGCATTCCACATCAAAAAATATCTTTTTTATCATTTACCTACTCGAGGACAAGCAGGAGTTAAGCTTGGGGATGCTATTATGTCTCCGTCGTATCTATAACTTTTGATTGTTCCATGCCAATATTCATCAACTTGCTTATACTTTTGGCAACTTTTTATACTATTTTTGCGACTAATATATTGATCCAGTTCCCAGTGCCAGTTCCTGTTTGTTGCATGTTTTATGTTTCGCAGAAAACCAATATAAAACGGAATCCAAACGGGATAAAAAAGGACGGAGAATTATTTTGGAATATTTGGGATTTTTCGGAGGAAGAATCAACGCGAAACAGTGTCCGAGGTGGCCACGAGATAGGGGGCACACCCTCCCCCCTGGGCACGCCTGGCACCCTCGTGGGCCACCCGTAAGGCGGTTGATGCCGTTCTTTTGCCGCAAGAAAGCTAATTTTATGAGAAAAATCTGGGCGAAAGATTCACCCCAATTGGAGTTACGGATCTCCGGATATAAAATAAAGGGTGAAGGGGAAGGATCATGGAACGCAGAAATAGAGAGATAGATCCAATCTCGGAGGGGCTCTCGCCCCTCCCACGCCATGGGAACCAAGGACTAGAGGGGAAACCCTTCTCCCATCTAGGGAGGAGATCACGGAAGAAGAAGAAGAAGAGGGGCCCTCTCCCCCTTGCTTCCGGTGGCGCCAGAGCGCTGCCGGGGGCCATCATCATCAGTGCGATCTTCACCAACACCTATGCCATCTTCAAAAGCATCTCCATCACCTTCCCCCATCTATATTCAGCGGTTCACTCTCCCGCAACCCGCTGTACCCTCTACTTGAACATGATGCTTTATGCTTCATATTATTATCCAATGATGTGTTGCCATCCTATGATGTCTGAGTAGATTTTCGTTGTCCTATCGTTGATTGATGAATTGCTATGATTGGTTTGAGTTGCATGTTTTATTATTGGTGCTGTCCTATGGTGCCCTCCGTGTCGCGCAAGCATGAGGGATCCCTGCTGTAGGGTTTGCAATATGTTCATGATTTGCATATGGTGGGTGGCGTGAGTGACAGAAGCACATACCCGAGTAAGTAGGTTGTTTGCGTATGGGATGAAGGGGACTTGATACTTTAATGATATGGTTGGGTTTTACCTTAATGATCTTTAGTAGTTGCGGATGCTTGCTAGAGTTCCAATCATAAGTGCATATGATCCAAGTAGAGAAAGTATGTTAGCTTATGCCTCTCCCTCAAATAGAATTGCAATAGTGATTATCGGTCTAGTAACGTAGTCAATTGCTTAGGGACAATTTCACAACTCGTACCACCACTTTTCCACACTCGTTATATTTACTTTATTGCTACTTTATCTAAACAGCCCCTAGTTTATATTTACGTGTTATTTATTATCTTGCAAACCTATCCTATCACACCTTCAAAGTACTTCTAGTTTCATACTTGTTCTAGGTAAAGCGAACGTCAAGCATGCGTAGAGTCGTATCAGTGGCCGATAGGACTTGATAGAGTATTTGTTCTACCTTTAACTCCTCGTTGGGTTCGACACTCTTACTTATCGAAAGAGGCTACAACTATCTCGTATACTTGCGGGTCATCAGCCACCTATCAACGCATGATTCAAACATGCCTGGAGAAACAAATCGGCAAAACAGTTGCAGCATATGTGGATGACGTAGTCATCAAGACCAGACACGTCGAATCCTCAATAGACGATCTGCATCTCACATTCGATAACCTCCGAACATATGACATCATGCTCAATCCGGAAAAATGTGTTTTCGGCGTTCCCGCTGGAAAGCTTCTGGGCTTCATCATTTCCAATAGAGGAATTAAGGCAAACCCAGCTAAAATCCGAGCTCTATCACAGTTGGCTACACCAACAGACCTCAAACAAATCCAAAAACTAGTTGGATGCATGGCAGCTTTAAGCTGCTTTATCGCCAGATTGGGAGAAAAGGCATTGCCACTTTATCGCCTTATTCGACGAACCGAGCACTTCGAGTGGACGGACGCGGCGACGGCTGGAATGGAAGAAATAAAGGCTCTTTTAGCAAGCAACCCAATCTTGGCCGCACCGAACGTTGACAAACCCATGTTGTTATACATAGCAGCAACACACCCAGTTGTGAGTGCAGTGCTCGTCGTTGGACGAGAGGAGGACGGACACAAATTTCTGCTTCAAAAGCTGGTATACTATGTATCTACTGTCCTCACACCATGCAAATCCAAGTACCCTCATTATCAAAAAATAGCATACGCGGTCTTCATGGCATCCTGGAAACTACGACACTACTATCGAGAGTGTTTAATCACGATGGCCTCTGAAGTACCACTCAATGACATAATAAACAACCGTGATGCCACGGGCCGGCTTGCTAAGTGGGCCATCGAGCTCCTCCCGTTCGACATTACATACAAACCACGGTGAGCCATTAAATCCCAAGTGCTGGTGGAATTCGTCGCCGAATGGACAGAGGCCGAACTCCCTCAGAGTACGACACATACTCCAATTGGATCATGCACTTCGACGGCCCTAAAATGCTGGCAGGTCTAGGAGCAGGCATTGTCCTAACTTTCCCCACTGGAGATACAGTCCAATACGTACTCCAAATATTATACATAGACTCCAACAATGCAGCCGAATATGAGGCTCTATTGCATATTCTTCGGATGGCCGTCCCAATGGGCATTCAGCGCCTGGAAGTGTGTGGGGATTCAAACCTCGCAATATCTCAAATAAATGGAGACTTTGATGCCAAAGATCCAAAAATGGCGGCTTATCGTAATGTCGTCCTTAAAATTTCAGCTCGGTTCGAGGGGCTTGAGTTTCATCATGTGGTTCGAGAAAACAATCAAGCGGCGGATGTCCTTGCCCGCATCGGTGCTAAGCACGACCCCATCCTACCTAACATCTTTCTGGAAAGGCTCTTCAAGCCATTCGTGGTGTGGCAAGGGGAGACCGGCAACACCAGTCCAGATCCGACCACAACCCTAGATTCCGAACACATTGACATCATCGGCGGCTCCGCCACCGAAATAACACCATCGGCCCATCTCATCATGGCTGTCATCACCCCATGGAACGAACCCTTCTTGGCCTACCTTAATAGGCAAGAACTCCCCGAGGATGAAAATGAGGCACGCTGCATTGCGCGGCGCTCTAAAGCCCACAAAGTCCATGAGGGAGAACTTTACAAGAAAAGCGCTACCGGAGTACTTCAAAGATGTATCACCGAGGAAGAAGGGTGGCAGCTATTGGCTGAAATTCATGCCGGACTCGGCTGTCACCACGCCGCAGCTCGGACCCTTGTAAGCAAGGCCTTCCGCACAGGTTTCTACTGGCCGACGGCCCGAGCAGACGCACTGGACCTTGTCCAACATTGCATCGGATGCCAGCTTTTTGCTAACCAAAGCCATATGCCACCCACTACTCTACAAACAATCCCCATCACTTGGCCTTTTGCGTTCTGGGGCCTTGATATGGTCGGAAACCTTAAAGGAGGAAGCCATAAGAAAAAAATACTTGTTGGTCATGGCGGATAAATTCACTAAATGGATAGAGGCCAAACCAGTTAAAACAGCCGAATACGGACCAGTAATAGACTTCATATCTGTTGTTGTGCACCGTTATGGTGTTCCTCACAGCATCATCACTGATAATGGCTCCAATTTCAGAGCCGATGAGGTGAAAACTTGGTGCGGTAACATGGGCATTAAGCTCGATTGCGCCTCCGTCTATCACCCTCAAATGAACGGTCAAGTCGAGCGAGCCAATGGTCTTATTATGAGCGGTATTAAGCCCAGACTAGTGCGATCTTTCAAAGAATCAGACACACACTGGGTTGAGGAGCTTGACTCCGTACTCTGGGGGCTGCGGACCACGCCGAAATGCACTACCGGATACACACTCTTCTTCATGGTGTACGGTGCAGAGGCCGTGTTGCCCTGCGATATTATTCATGACTCACCTCGAGTGCGCATGTATGAAGAGAGAGAAGCCGAGCTTGATCGGCAGGACAGTTTAGATGCCCTGGAGGAGGAGCGCGATGTTACAAAAGCCCATTCCGCATTTTATCAACAACAGGATCGCAGGTATCAAAGCAGAGAAGTACAGGCCAAGACTTATAGTATTGGCGAACTCGTTCTATGTCTACCGGAGAAGAAAAGGACAAACTCAAGCTATCGTGGATTTGTCACGGCTGATGTCCTAGTGAAAGGACTTAGTCGTGGAGCCATCGCTACGGGTTAACTTGAAGGGGTTAAAGCGGACACAAAGACACGGGGGTTATACTAGTTCGGCCCCTTCGATGAAGGTAAAAGCCTACGTCTAGTTGTGATGGAATTGATGTGGTTTCGATGGCTAGGGAGCAAACAAGCTTCGCCTAGGCTCGAGTTGTTGTTGTCTGTCGTGAACCGCCGCCGGGTCGTCCCCTTATATACACGGGTGACGCCCATCGGTCCATGGAGTCCCATACCGGTTCATACTCGTATCCCGGTTGGTCTCTATCTATTCCTAACTTACAATGCAAGTTTACACATCAAGACGGTTTACGGCTACAGGTTCTAAACCGACTACAGGCCTTGGGCCTTCATCTGCTTGATCACCTTTATACTACTAATGAAGCTAACCCGGCCCAGGTAGGCCGGTTCACGCCCGGTGGTAATATCCCCAACATTTAGGCCCCAGATTGATTTGAACTGGTTCATGTCAATCCTTCACAAAATCTTTGTCTTGGATATCTTCTGGTAATTGGTAAACCGCCATGTCGTCATCATCTCTGGTTGCTGTAAACCGGCATGACGTCATCATGAAGTTAACATTGATGACGCCTTCTTTTATCAATAGACCTGTGATACCCAAGTCATCAGCTCCACTTCCGAAATTTTAGCTCCTGGATTTGCGCGCCTGACCCACATCTGTTGCCTTATAAATAGGACCGAAGGGTCATTTCCTTTTCTCCTCTTCGTCTCTTTCTCTTCGTCTCCCTCGCATCACCAGCCTCGGAGCTCCGCCGCCGCCGTCGACCTCTGCATCGTCTTGGGCTGCTGCATCAACCTGAACGCACCAGAGCACTGCGGTACCCTCCCGCGCCTTCTTCGTTTCCAGTAAGCCTTCTATTCTTCTTGACATAGATCTGTTCTTAGGGTTTCATGTTCTTGCCGAGTTCATCATTTGTTCATACTCGTACCCAGACTCCTGGATAAATCTGTGAACCCCTGCCCTGATTAGCAGTAGCCTTTTAGCATCCGCCTGTAGTTTCACGCTTAAGTCCATAGATCTCATCTACATATCTGCTCGTTGGTTCACTTCCGTTCTGTCTTTATCCTTTTGAATACTTTCTGTTTTTCTGAACTTGCTTCAGATCCATTGCTGCAATAAGACTTTGTGAAACCTGTTTCTGCATACTTAGCCATCCGCAACTTCGATTGCTTTCAATGTTTAGATCAGGTGGTTTAACTTAATACAGAAAAAATTAATAAACCGGTATATACCATTAGTCCCCTTGTTGAACTGCCAGAACTCTTTAGCCATCTCATGCCACCTTATAGAAATCCAGTTTAAATGTACTGCCTCCGGTTTAACATTGTTCAGACCAGCACCTTCTTTTATCCAACATATTCCTGAACCGGAAGCACCTATTTCTTATAGATCTTACCATGGCCAAACAAGTGTATGAGTGCAACTGGGTTCCTTCTCGCGTCACAGAAACTCAGCTGGACGATTTAGTCTTGATTGGCGCTTTAGACAGCAAAGATACGATCCACTGGAGGGTTCCTGGAAATGAATGTCCTCCCACACCTCAAGAGGGAGAGGTTGTGATCTTTGCAGATCATTTAGCCCGGGGCTTCAAACCGCCCGGTTCTAAATTTTACCGGGATGTGTTAGCCAATTTTCAGCTCCGCCCACAAGATATTGGCCCCAATTCTGTTACCAACGTATGTCACTTCCAAGTGCTCTCTGAGGTATACCTTCAAGAGGAGCCTTTAGTTGAATTGTTTAGAGACTGCTTCCACTTAAACCGCCGCACAGAATTCACTAATGGCCCCAATACTGAATTGGGCGGTATGGCAATTCAGAAAAGAAAGGAGATCACTTATCCCCACGCTAGACTACACAGTCACCCCAAGGAGTGGAATGCAACATGGTTCTATTGCAAAGACACTTCTCCTGAGAATGAAAATCCTTTACCTGGCTTTCGTCCGTAGCGGCTCAGCAACACTCACCCCTTTCCACAAAGATTAAGTGCCAAGGAGAGAAGTAAATATGCTCCACAACTGTCCAAGCTCCGAGCCTTCATGGCCAACGGTTTAACAGGAATAGACCTTGCACATTGTTGGATATCATGGAGCGTACTGCCTCTCAGCCGGTGCTCCGGTTTGATGTGCAAGTATACTGATAGCGTCGATGACCCACTCCGACACACTAAAATCCAGCTCACCGATGATGAAGTCACAGAGTCTGTGAAGAAAATGCTGAACGAACCGGAGCATCTCTGCGCTCAAACTGGCCTGCTCCCTTTCTGCGCTACCAACAAACCGCCTGCTGTAAGATTTTGATTGTTCTTTTATTGAACCTGTTACCACTATCTCCGTTTGACATCGATTACTGCTTAACCAGGGTTAATTCGTTTTGGAGCAAGAAGCTTCCACAAGACAAAATGGAGAAAGCAAAACGGCCAACCCGGCCAAAGACCAAGGTCATGAAGAAGCCTGCTAAAAAGAGGAAAACCACTGCTTCATCTGATCCGGCCGTTGATGATGATGTGGGTAACTCGGACTTTGAGGTAGAACTCGATTCACTAGGCTTACTTTTTACACGCCTTATTGATGATGATACTTGTCAGGACGATGCTGAAGCCAGCAATGCTGATATCGTTGAGGTAACTATTCTCTCTTCCAATTCAGATCCTTTGCCTTTGCCAAAATTTCGCCAGATAAACCGGAAAGTTAAATTTTCTCATCCTCTTGCTTACTTGGATCCCAAATTTCTTATGAAGACTCAGCAACACGAAGCTCGCCGCACAACCCGGCACAGCGGCCAGGTAGTTACCTCCGCCGGTTTACCAAACAGTCTGGTTCGAAAATGCCGCTCCGAGGTCTCCGACCTTTTTATTAATTTATATCCTAAAGTGGGTTTCTTTCGTCAACCTCTTAATCCGTCCGACTCCGATTATCAGGTTACTTCTCATTCTTCCTCCGGTGAATCATCGGCCACCCAGCTGCCGCCATTGAAAATGGTCCTTGGGTAAGTTAGGCTGAACATATGCTTCTGGTATACTGTGTCATAACTTATGCTGTTCCTTCACTCTGTGTTTCTCTTTCAGGGCTAAACCTAAACCGAGCAAGAAAGCCTGCCTGGATAAAGCGGCCGAGGAAGATGTGGCCCCTGAACAGGATAGAGCACCGGATCTTGAAGCATTCGTTCATGAGGATATTCCCAACCGTCCTCCCTTGCAGGATGATGCTATCCTTGAGAAAAGGCCTATCAATACTTCAGTCCCTGTTGACCCGCCTGCCAGCTCCATCCGGATTGAAAAATCCCGGTCCTTCAAAACCTGCCGATAATCCGACCGCGCCAACGCAAACCGGTGAGTCCAAAGATGATGACGTTGTGATTACCGGTGTAGGTCGCTCTGAACCAGGGAATCCTGTCGCTTTAGCCAAGCATACTGTGAAAGAATATTTTTCTGCCCTGAACAAGGGTAAATGGGATGTTGAGCTGGAAACATATGCTGCTCTGAGTGCCCATGATCTTCATTCGGGTTACTTGAATCGGCTATATACTAGTCGTGACTGTGAAGCTGGCCTGGTAAAGATGATGAGAGATAAATTTGAGGTAACTTCCTTGTGCTTCTTCTTTCTTTAAGTACTGCCACTGTATTTATCCTCCTAGCCCCCAAGGGCCGGTTTGTAATCTTCTTCAAACCGGACTTGAATATTGTCCTCAATACTTTGAAATTGATCAATGTAGCCCCCAAGGGCCGGTTCAACTTAGCATAGTTAAACCGGGACTCCAATAAAGATTATAACATGAGAACATAACTGAGCAAATAGCCATTAGCCCCCAAGAGCCAAGTTGAATACCTGTATTGAGCTTGGGACTTTTCGGTTTAGTAATAGATGAAAATTGAAGGTGCATTAGCCCCCAAGTATCAAGCGCATAACTTGTTATGTGGTTGGTACTTCAGATTCTTGCACTGTTTGTTTAAAGGCAAGCACTGTCTGTATGCAGGCTGAAGTGAAGATCAAAGAGGACCGGATTACTGATCTGCAGTTATCTTTGAAAACCCAAGAGGCTGAAACCGACAAGGCAAAGGAAGAATTAACCGGCGCCTTGAGCGTCACAGAAAAGCTGAAGGAGGGCTTCAAAAAGGAGCGGGCTGATTGGCCCACTAAGAAGGCCGGTTTAACAAAAAGAGCTGAAAATGCTGTGGCTGCCCTTAAACCGGTGGTAGATGAACTGACTGCCGTAAAGCGGCAAGTACATTCCATGACCGCTGCTATCTTTGGTAAGCTCCTTTTGATTTCTTTTTACAATTCTAACCTGCTTACAATAGATCCGGTTTGTGACCTCTCCTGTATTGTTGCAGGTACACGCATTGGTCACATAGGGTCGGATGTTCGGAAGAAGTTGAAGGCTGCATACACTTTAATCGAGCAGCTGTATACCGGAGCGCAGCGGATCATCACCACTTCATCTCATAACAATCCAGCACCCACTTTAATACAAGATACTCTGAAGAGGTTGTCAATGCTTCCTGCCCGCATTGAAGAACTGAAGAAATCTGCTGCTCGAACCGGAACAATTAATGCCTTGATCCGGGCAAAAGCATGGGTGCCAGATTTCGATCCTGTTGAAGCAGCTCAAGGCTATCCCAGCTTGAAGGAAGATGGCTCAGAATTCAATGAAGAGGATTTGAGGGCGATAAACCGTGCAGTGCGCCCTCTGGCTTGTCAATTAGCTGAAGAGGCAGACTTGTCGCATTACCAAGCTCAGTACGATGATCAGAACAAGCGAGTGGCTGCACCAGTTCTTGAAGCGGAGAATCTGATTCCTCCAAACCGTAAGCATACTTATGCTCCTAATATTGAACCGTCTTCTCTGATCCATGAAGAGGCTATCTTTCAAGCTTTAATGGGAATCGACTGGACCACTGTTGATTTCCAGCCAATGGATAGAGATGAGGAATCTGAAGCGACGCAAGACGATGAGCAGGCTTGAACCGGAAGCCGGTTTAAATAGCTGCCTTACGATGATCCGCCAAAATAACAATGATCTTATTTGGGCACCGTGTTGCATTGTAATAGGATAGTTAATGCTTCTGCCTTGAATATGCCTTCGTGCATAAGTACTGATGCTTTTGTTTGAAAAACCTCAAATTATATTTCCTGCAATCAGAAAATCTTGAACTTCGGTGGCGGTTATACCACCAACCGGTTTATGATCTTGATATATATATCATCAATGTATTTAAAACATATAACCAAATTAAGCGATACAAAGTACCTGCCATCACTGGGCATGAAGTTGGCTTAGCCAGACTTGAAGCGGAGGTTTTATAAACCATTACCGTAAAAGGGGAGAAAACAGCTCCCATGTAAACCGTGCTGGGTCATTATGAGCCCCCCTGTTACTCCATGATGTTAACAGGAAAGGTAAACCGGGTATACTTCACCGCATTAAAAATGAACCGAATCCGTCAACTGAACCGGTTAAAAAGTGTTGTTGGTTTAAAGGAAACACAACAAAAATTAAGAAATAGCCATAAAAGAAATATGGAAGCAAAGGCAATGATAAAAAACCGTTTGCAAAAAACATGCTATATTGAGCCGATCAGATGGTGTTACCATGGTCGGACAGGACCAAGCCCCCAATAGGAGTGACAATGGCTCAAGTCAGCCAGGTCCCCAAATGAAACCGTGGCATATATGCCAATCAAAAGGCGTGGCCATGGTTCGGGTTCGACCAAGCCCCCAAGTGATTTTGTGGCCTTAGGCCGATCAAGAGGCATGACTGGTTCAGACTTGACCATGTCTCCAAGTGATCTGGTGGCTTTCGCCTATCAAAAGGTGTCGCGTTGGTTCGGACACGACCAAGGCCCCAAGTGATATAAAAAGCAAATTTCAAGGGGTAAACCGGAGGCCGCTTTAAAACAAAACCACTCCATGTGACCACACATAATATGAAAGGACAGAGACCCCGCTTTAGCTGAGGCTCCGGTTTTATTATATCAAAGATAATATATACACTGTCATAATATGTACATAGAAAGAGCCGATGGCTCAAGTGAAGTAAGGTCGAAGATGAGCTATGTTCCACGACCTGTTGGTCTCCTCCTCTGATTTGCGTGAGTCTTTATGCTCTCGAATATCGATCAGATAGTATGACCCATTGTGCAGATTCTTGCTAACAATGAAAGGTCCTTCCCAAGGTGGGGATAACTTGTGCATATCCGTCTGGTCTTGGATGAGCCGAAGCACCAAATCTCCTTCTTGAAAAGTTCTGGTTCTAACCCGGCGATTGTGATAGCGATGAAGATATTGTTGATAAATCGCCGAGCGGGCAGCCGCTATGTCACGCTCCTCATAAAACAGGTCCAAAGCATCTTGCCGTGATGTCTCATTGTCCGCTTCAACAAAAGCCGCTACACGAGGTGAATCGTGCCGGATATCACTAGGGAGAACCGCCTCCGCTCCGTAGACCATAAAAAACGGCGTATATCCTGTAGATCGGTTGGGTGTAGTATTGATACTCCATAGCACAGACGGTAGATCTTCAACCCAACAACCCGGTGTTCTTTGCAATGGAACCATAAGCCGGGGTTTGATGTCCCGCAAGATCTCTCAATTAGCCCGTTCTGCCTGCCCATTGGATTGGGGGTGAGCCACAGATGATACGTCAAGTCGGATGTGCTCACGTTCACAGAATTCCTTCATAGCACCCTTAGATAAATTGGTACCGTTGTCAGTAATGATACTGTGTGGAAAGCCAAACCGGAAAATCACCTTTTTAATAAACTGCACTGCTGTAGCTGCATCACACTTGCTGACAGGCTCCGCTTCAACACACTTGGTAAACTTGTCAACTGCCACCAAAAGGTGGGTTTTCTTATCCTTGGATCTTTTAAAAGGTCCGACCATATCCAGCCCCCATGTTGCAAATGGCCAAGTAATTGGAATCATCCTCAATTCTTGAGCCGGCACATGAGCACGCCTTGAATCTGATAGCCATCACACCGCTTAACCAAGTCCTCCGCATCAGCATGAGCTGTCAACCAGTAGAACCCGTGACGAAACGCCTTTGCCATCAGAGACTTTGAACCGGCGTGATGACCACAATCTCCTTCATGGATTTCACGTAAGATTTCACAGCCTTCCTCAGGAGAGACGCAGCATTGAAACGCCCCTGATACACAGCAATGATGCAATTCGCCATTGACAATGGTCATAGATTTGGATCGCCGGACTATCTGCCTGGCTAGAATCTCATCCTCTGGCAACTCTCCCCGGTTCATGTACGCAAGATAAGGAACTGTCCAATCCGGTATAATATTCAGGGCTGCCACCAATTGAGCCTTCGGATCAGGAATAGCCAAATCTGCTTCACCCAGGACCTTGACTGACGGGTTGTGCAACACATCAAGAGAGACATTAGGCGGGACCGGTTTACGCTGAGAGCCCAACCGGCTTAAAGCGTACGCCGCTTCATTTTTTCAACGATCCACGTGATCCACCTGATAACCTTTGAAGTGACCTGCAACCATATCCACCTCGCGACGATATGCAGCCATAAGTGGGTCCTTAGAATCCCAAGTGCCAGACACCTGTTGAGCCACGAGGTCCGAGTCACCGAAGCACTTAACCCGGCTTAGATTCATCTCTTTAGCCATCCGGAGACCATGGAGCAAAGCTTCATACTCAGCTGCATTATTAGTACAACGGAACATTAAGCGGAGAACATAACAAAACTTATCACCTCGTGGGGAAGTTAATACGACTCCAGCCCCCGAGCTTTCCAATTGCCTAGATCCATCAAAATGGATAGTCCAATATGTGTGATCCGGCTTCTCCTCTGGTTCTTGCAACTTTGTCCAATCATTGATGAAATCAACAAGTGCTTGAGATTTTACTGCCGTCCGAGGCACATACTTCAATCCGTGTGGCCCAAGTTCTATGGCCCACTTGGCAATCCGGCCAGTGGCCTCCCGGTTCTGTATGATATCGCCCAAGGGAGCTGAACTGACCACTGTGATGGGGTGCCCTTGGAAATACTGCTTCAACTTTCGGCTTGCCATGAAAACCCCATATACCAGCTTCTGCCAATGCGGATATCTTTGCTTGGATTCAATGAGCACCTTGCTGATATAATAAACCGGTCGCTGAACCGGATACTCTTTGCCCGCCTCCTTGCGTTCCACCACAATAGCCACGCTAACTGCTCGAGCATTGGCCGCTACGTATAACAACAACGGCTCCTTGTCGACCGGAGCTGCAAGAACGGGCGGATTGGCTAATTGTCGCTTTAAGTCCTCCAACGCTTCATCAGCAGCCGGGCTCCAGATGAATTGATCTATCTTCCTCAGCATCTGGTATAAAGGGATGGCCTTCTCTCCGAGGCGGTTGATAAACCGGCTCAGTGCGGCGATCCGACCCGCCAAACGCTGAACATCGTTGATACACTTCGGTTTAGCCAGGGAGGTGATAGACGTAATTTTCTCCGGATTGGCCTCAATTCCTCTATTGGACACAAGAAAACCCAATAACTTGCCTGCCGGAACACCAAAGACACATTTGGCCGGGTTAAGCATCATCTTGTAAGCCCTCAAGTTGTCAAAGGTTTCCTTCAAATCATCAACCCGCGTCTCCTTCTACCTTGACTTGACTACAATATCGTCCACATAGGCGTGCACATTACGGCCGATCTGTTTATGCAGGCAGTTCTGTACACACCATTGATAAGTGGCTTGGGCGCTCTTGAGCCCAAAAGGCATAGATACATAGTAGAAGGCTCCAAAGGGAGTAATAAACGCCGTCTTCTCCTGGTCCTTAACCGCCATTTTGATCTGATGATACCCAGAGTATGCATCCAAAAAACTCAAACGCTCACAACCCGCCGTGGCATCAATAATCTGGTCAATGCGGGGGAGGGCAAAAGGATCTGCTGGACAAGCCTTGTTAAGATCCGTGTAATCCACACACATACGCCAAGTGCCGTTTTTCTTAAGAACCAGCACCGGATTAGCAAGCCACTCTGGATGGAACACTTCAATGAGAGTGTGCTCAGCGAGTTCCCTCGGTACACCTGGCATGTCAGAAGGCTTCCATGCAAAAATGTCCCGATTCTCACGGATGAACTCGATGAGCGCGCTTTCCTATTTAGGGTCCAAGTTGGCACTGACAGTGAACTGCTTGGACGAATCGCCGGGCACGAAGTCAACAAGCTTGGTCTCAGCTGCCGATTTGTACTTCAGATCTGAATCATGCTCTGTAGTGGTACTTCAAATCCTCCATGGCGCAAACCGACTCTGCATAGGCCGCATCACCTTCCTCACATTCCAAAGAAATCTTGCGGCTCCCATGAACCGTTATTGTCCCTTTGTAACCCGGCATCTTGAGTTGCAAATAGATATAACAAGGCCGTGCCATGAATTTGGCATAAGCTGGCCGCCCAAACAAGGCGTGATACATGCTCTGGATTTTCACCACCTCAAAGGTTAGTGTTTCAGATCGGGAATCATGCTCGTCCCCGAAAGCCACCTCCAGGGCTATCTTACCGACAGTGTATGCCGATTTGCCAGGCACCACACCATGGAACACCGTATTAGACGGTCTGAGATCCTTGTCTATTAGCCCCGTGTGGCGGAATGTCTCATAGTACAGGATGTTAATACTGCTCCCTCCATCCATGAGCACCTTGGTGAATTTGTAACCTCCCACCTGAGGGTCTACCACTAATGCCAACTGGCCCGGGTTGTCAATCCGGGGGGGGGGGTGATCCTCCCTGCTCCACACGATAGGCTGCTCCGACCAGCGTAAGTAACGTGGTACAGTCGGTTCAACAGAGTTCACCGCACGCTTGTGAAGCTTCCGATCGCGCTAATCCAAGCTAGTTGTGAAAACGTGATACTGCCCATTGTTCAACTGTTTTGGCTGGCTCTGATAACCCGACTGTTGCTGCTGCTGCTGTTGGTTGTAACCCCCTTGACCGCTCTGATTGTTCTGGTTACTATTACCGCCCTGATTGAAACCTGAACCGGAAGCTCCATCGTGACCCGACCCATGGAAACCGGATCCTGAGCCACCACCTGACCCACGGTCATACCGGAAGGCGTTAGAGTTTTTAAATTCCTGCATAATGTAACAACCCTTCCAAAGGTGGTTAGCCGGCGCCTCCTTCGTCCCGTGTTTTGGGCAGGGCTGATTCAACAAATAGTTTAAGCGATCCGGGTTAGGATTTGGAGCCCCATTACGATTCGCCACTTTACCTCTGCGCCGCTGACCCTTGTCCTGCGCATTAGTGTTAGCCACAAAGTCCATGCTGCCATCCGCTTTACGCTTGCCTCCGTTTCCATGGCCCGCCGGTTTATATTGATGCCCCTTGGAATTGCTATTCTTCTTTCCCTTCCCTGCTTCGTCATCGTCAGTCTCGAGATCCTTGGTACTATCAGAATCAGCATACTTCACTGAAGCGGACATGAGAGTTCCCATGTCATTACAGAACCGCTTCATATGCCCCAACTTCAACTTTAAATGCTTAAACCGGCAGTTGCCCTCCAGTGTTATAATTGCCGAGTCAGCATTGATCCTGTCAGACGAGTGCAAGACTTCCGAAACGCGGCGTACCCAATGGGTTGTTGACTCTCCGTCCTCCTGAACATAAGCCGCCAAATCAACTATGGACTTAGGCTGCTTACATGTATCTTTGAAATTCTGGATAAACCGGGCCCGCAACTGGGCCCATGAACTGATAGAATTAGGCGGCAGGCTTTTCAACCAAGTATGGGCCGTGCCTTCAAGCATCATGGTGAAGTACTTTGCACACGCGGTTTCCTCCACATCCAGCATCTCCATGGCCATCTCATAACTCTCTACCCATGCTTCTGGAGATAAATCAGCGGTGTAATTCGGCACCTTGCACGGACCCTTGAAGTCTTTGGGCAGGCGTACATTGCGTAAAGCAGGGACTAAACAGGGTACTCCCAAGCTGGACGCAACCCCTGGTCCGGCTGAGGTGGTAGGACGAACCGGTGTAAGCTGATCCGCCTCGTTCTGTACTGCTAACTCGGCCTCCCTTCGTGCCCGTGCCCAGTCCACTACATCCTGAGCATCGCGAACACCACCTGCTAGGTTATTGCCACGGGCCGCTTCATGGCCCAGCGCATTGCTTGATATGGCCGGTTCATCCAGGCACCTACTTTAGCCCCGGCTCGGACGAGGAGTGGAATGAATCCGATCGCGGCTGTATGAATATGCCTCCTGTTGAATCAAAGCAGTCCGGAGAAGTTCCTTAACCCGGCGCATCTCTATTGCCTGTGGAGAGTCTCCTTCGACTGGGATAGCTTCCAATCGCGCAGCAGCTGCGACAAGATTGTCCATAGGATTAGAATAATGACCCGGAGGTGTCTGGACCGGCGGAGGAATCACAATGTTCTGCCGAGGAGGTTCCATCAGGCTGGGTTGGACCGTCGCTCCTGGCCCTGGTTCCTCGACCCGGTTTACCTCCTGGTGCCCTGGCGGATTACTGGTTCCCGCCCCCAGAGTATGAAAGAGATTTCGAGGGTCAAACCCTAACGGCAGGCGTGACCTGTGCTTCCGCTTCAAGACCTCCTGTGATGCGTTCTGGTCGAGCATGAGCTTATAGGCCTGGGCGTCTAAAGCGGCCCGCTCTGCGGCCATCCGGTCTTTCTCTGCTGCCAGGTCGGCTTTGGCCTGCACGATCTGCTCTCTCACATTTGCAACCTCCGCATCATGGGCCTCCTGATCCGCCGGATTGGCCTCGTCCATAAGTACCGCTAGTGCGTCAAACAGGTCAGACAGAACTTGAACCGGTGGGCGCACAAGGCCTCCCGCCCCTGCTGCCGCTGCCGCTGCTGATCCGGAGAGCATTGCTGCTGCGGTCAAAGAGTGATTCGCCGCCTGTGTGCCGGCCATGAATATTCCAACCCGGTTGATCTGATCTGGGGGGTCCGGAATACTGTCGCCAAAGGAACAGCCCCTAATCTGGTTGTCTTGCAACTGGTACAATGATTCAGTCTCTCCGGTCGAGGACACGTCGCCGGAATAGACGACGGTCTCGCTACCGTATTCCGGCTCTTCCTCATGCTCTCCTCCGTGGATGACTCCAACGAAGGCACGCTTCACGGCTGGTTTAACCTGGGTAGATCTCGCACGCTGAGCTGTCTCGACGAGGTCGGTGCAGATGTCCGGCTCAGGCCCAGGCTCGCCAATCTTGCCGATGAAAACGTGTATGCCACCAAAGGGGACCCGGTATCCGTACTCGATCGAGCTGGCTTCGGGACCCCATCCTGAATCGTCGATGTAGAGCTTGCCGCGACGACTCTTGGTCATCCGGCCCACAGCATAGCCTTCGAGTCCTTTGAGCTTGCCCTCCAAGATCATCAAACCATCGTGTGATAGCCCCATGGTGGGCGCCAACTGTCGTGGATTTGTCACGGCAGATGTCCTAGTGAAAGGACTTCGTCGTGGAGCCATCGCTACGGGTTAACTTGAAGGGGTTAAAGCGGACACAAAGACACGGGGGTTATACTAGTTCGGCCCCTTCGATGAAGGTAAAAGCCTACGTCTAGTTGTGATGGAATTGATGTGATTTCGATGGCTAGGGAGCAAACAAGCTTCGCCTAGGCTCGAGTTGTTTTTGTCTGTCCTGAACTGCCGCCGGGTCGTCCCCTTATATACACGGGTGACGCCCGTCGGTCCATGGAGTCCCATACCGGTTCATACTCGTATCCCGGTTGGTCTCTCTCTATTCCTAACTTACAATGCAAGTTTACACATCAAGCCGGTTTACGGCTACAGGTCTAAATCGACTACAGGCCTTGGGCCTTCATCTGCTTGATCACCTTTATACTACTAATGAAGCTAACCCGGCCCAGGTAGGCCGGTTCACGCCCGGTGGTAATATCCCCAACACAAGCCCAAGTGGGAGGGTCCCTTCATCATTGACAAAGTTCTCACCGGAGGAGCGTACCGCCTGCGTGATGCATCAAATAATCGCCTCGAGCCAAACCCATGGAACGCGGCCAGACTTCGAAGATTCTACACCTAGCGCCGAACTCTTTGTTCGTTGCCTTCCCTTTGTTCCTTTCTATTTATTTTTTAGCTCTCTTCTTTCTTTTTCTTTCGTAGCTCTAAATCTTTAGTGTGGCTAGACTGCACACTTGCGACACACTAATCTTCAAGTATGTGCGCTCATTATACCTAGGGGCTTCTTATACATAAGCATATTATAATTATATTTTTAGCATTAAGCTCACCGCATATGTGTCCTTTCTCCTCATGTACCTTTTCTCCGCCATTATATGCATCGATATGACTTAAGTTTTGGCCAATCTGGGTTGCCTGGCTCCTATGCTTATGCCCTATGTTCCCGTTAGTTCGGCTAGGGCATAAAGGAAGCACCTCTGCGATTGTTACTATCGGGTACTCCAGATGTGTACCTCAGACTGGGTGAAGCCGAAAGCTAGCGTTCTTAAGGGAATATTAAATCGATGGACTAAAGATGTTTTTTACTTATTACACTATGAACCCCCAGATGTTACATATACTGTGACTTTTCGATCGCAGTTCGAACATGCACGTTAATGCATGCGTACCCAGGGAAAGGAATCCTTAACGGAACTATTCTCTCTGGAAGATGTTTCTTACTTTCAATGTAATATAACAAAGCTAGTTGGGTACTTGTCTATTCAAGCAACTATGACCCCTACGTCTGGTTTCCACGCGTACCCCGGTTAATATTATCGAGCTGGTATTCGGAAACACTCCGGACTGTCGGGTCCGAAGGCCGAAGCGAAAAGGTCCACCATGACAAATGTTCTACAATCCGGCTAGGGACAAATATGTCCATTGAAGTACGTAGTCACTTAGACTCAAAAGCTTCTTCTTCTATGCCATCCAACAGGGTGTCTAGCCTACAATCCTGCTGAGAATACTTGGCGGCCAATTCTACCTGGTTATACACCAGACTAACTGGAATTTCTTTCCCATCTGACCCTAAAGGTCCGACCCGAGACATATGATTCGGATCGAGCTTGGTATACCATGTCTTCACCATGGCCCAAGCTTCTCGCGCACCTTCTCGACAGGATGATATCTTCCATAATCGGAAACGCCGCCACGCTCCCTTGAATAGTTGTACAAGCTCCTCCATGCTTCCTGGAAGGGAGGCGGATGGCCACAAGGCCTTGGCGATACTCCGCATTGCCTGCCGAGCTTGCTCGTGTAGTTGTGATAGCTCTTGTAGCAGATCACCTGGGGATCCGGACATCTCCTCTTCGGGACGACCAGTCAGCATACCTACAGACATAACTCTGTTAGTTCCTTTCCTTGCCGAACTACGTACGATTTAGTCCGAGCACATACTAAAAATGCCGTGTTGAATCCTTTTATTTTCCTTCACGGAGTCAACCAGCTGGGCCCGAACATCTTTCAATTCTTCGCCCAGCCGGATATTAGCATCTTGGAGATTGTTTTTCTCCTGCCTGACCCGTGTAAGTACGCGCTCGCCAGCGTCCAGTTGCCTTTGAGCTCTCTATTCATCCTCTTGTGGGATTTCCAAATTTGCTCCCGGATTATCTGCGGATTCTGTCATCAGATATGCAACTGTGTTAACACCGCTGGTACATGTGATTATGTTTTTTCTCGATAGATTGACACATTGCCAGTTGAGACCTTCTTTGATTCCTTTAGTTCGGCAGTTGCGGCCCTTAGTTGGGTTTGATACTTCTCCAGCTCTTGAGACAACATGTTGTTCTTCTCTGTGAGAACCTATTCATACAATGATCCTTAAATCAGTTGTACCAACTGTTTCAAGTATCAGGGGCTACTGATATACATAATTATTAGATTTTACTTACCCGTATATCTTTCAAATACTGGTCGGTGGCTCTAGCAAGCCCATCTTGAGCGGCTCGGATGTACGTATCATCAGAGTTGAAGGCGTTGAAAGCCTCTTCTGAAAAACCAGTGTCGCGGAGTGCGGCCCGCCGGCGCCGATGATTCATGGCACTCTCCACTTCAGAATTTGTGACGGATACTCTATCGGAACCCTATGTATGGGGACAATCCGGTGTCACTTCTGCATTAGCCTTAGCCCTCGATACAGGGTCCGGAATCCGGCTAGTAGAGGCATGACCGACAGGAACCCCGGACTCAGTTCGGTGAATCCTCTTCCTGTTAAGACACGACGGATAGTTTCATACTTTAAGGTGACAACCACGGAGCATGTTGAAAACCATACCTCTTTGAGGATGGTTCGGCCGCATTTCCCTCTAGCTTTCTCTTCGAAGGCCTGCCCGACATAGGCACCGCTTTCTTGCGAGTCGCCTCGGGTTCACCATGGCGCGCCGATCGTCTTCCGTTTAAAGCATAAACTAGTGCAATGGGTAAGGGGAAAGAATAAATCCTCTCGAAGGATATGTCTCTTGATTACTCACATGCGATGCAGGGAGGAGGCCGGGATAGTCAGTGATTATGGCCACTTCTGTGCCGTCACAGCTGGCCTGGTAAAATACCCCTTCACCGAGCTCCACGAATATATCTGGATCCTCTTCCAATCCGCGGTCAAGGGCCTGGTTGTGGTCCTCTGGCTGTGGTGCTGGGCTGTGGATCTCCCTGATGATTTTCTGCCATTCCTGTTATAAATGGACGGATTAATGAAAAAGGACTCAGGGAATAAATAGAGTAGAGTATAACGATGGAAACTCACCCAGCTGGGAGGGTTGTACATGAAAAATCCATCTCTGCGCTTAATGCGGATAAACTCCTGTTCTTCCCCTTCATATAAACCCTACAGTATTTTCACCAGAGCGGTGGTGGTGTCCGGACCCTTCCGACTGCAGCGGGTGACATCGTCTTCTCCATTGAAGTGCCACATGGTACGCCCTCGGTACTGGAGTGGCTGAACCCCCCGGATTATGGATATTGCCATAACCTCGATTATTGATAGTCCGGATTGAGCGACCGTTCTTATCTTGCTCATCAATTAATGGACCTCCATGATATCTTACTCCCTGAGGCTCCGGGGACGCCAGCTGAGGCGTTTCTTCAATGGAGCGCTTGAAAACTCGGGAAGACCCATTTGGATTGGGTCAGGAAAGGAGACGTCCTCAATATAAAACCACTCGGAAGGCCATTCTTCGGATGCCTTCTGCGGTGTACCGGATAGGTATCCGGTCCCGGCGATGCGCCATATCTCTGCTCCGCCCACTTGGAATATTGATCCCTCTTGATTACGAGGACGAGGCAAAACTGCTTCTTCCATAACTCAAAATGGCCTTCACAACCCAGAAATAGCTCACAAAGAGCGACATAACCCGCAACGTGCAAGATGGAGGCAGGTGTGAAGTTGTGCAGCTGGAGGCCATCGTACTCTAGAAGCCCGTGGAGGGATGAATGGATTGGAAATCCGACACCCCTCAGTAAGTAGGGGACAAGGCATACTCACTCCCCCGTGGATGGGTTGGGAAAATTCTCCGCTTGCTCCCCGCCGTCAAAGGAAGCCAATCCGGCTCGAACGCGGACTAGATATGCAGGAGGTAGAAAACCCTGGTTCTGCAACTTCACCAATTGACCGTGGGATACGGTACACTTCTCCCAATCGCCCAGCTTGGTGCTGTGAGGGCGGGGGGAAGAGCTGCGAGTGCTGGCCATCTTGGAATGGTTTTTGTGGGCATGCTCCGATGATTCCTCGCTTGGGGAAGGTGGTGTGGATTGGATCTGAAGATCCCCCTCTCCTTAAATAGACATACATGGTTAGGGTGGCAAGTGTAAAAATTCCCCGACCTCTCGCATTTTCTCGACACATGGAAGCTGAAACCATGAAGGTACAGAAGCGGATGAGTGTGACATTAAATGGGAAGCCAGACCCTGCTCTCTAAAAATAGGTACCTAGAAGTATTCGGAGAAGGAACCGCCTTGCCATGCCGAAGACAATTTGCGCGCCGGACTCATCGTCATTGAAGCCTGGTTCGGGGGTTACTGAGGGAGTCCTGGATTAAGGGGTCCTCGGATAGTCGAACTATATACATGGGTTGGACTATTGGACTATGAAGATACAAGATAGAAGACTTCGTCCCGTGTCTGGGTGGGACTCTCCTTTGCATGGAAGTCAAGCTTGGCGATTCGGATATGTAGATTCCTTTCTCTATAACTGACCTTGTGTAACCCTAGCCCCCTCTGATGTCTATATAAATCGGAGGGCTTAGTCCGTAGGACAGGAACAATCATAATCATAGGCTAGCTTCTAGGGCTAGCCATTATGATCTTGTGGTAGATCAACTCTTGTAATACTCATATTCATCAAGAACAATCAAGCAGGAAGAAGGGTATTACCTCCATAGAGAGGGCCCGAACCTGGGTAAACATTGTGTCCCCCGCCTCCTGTTACAATTAGCCTTAAACGCACAATTCGGGACCCCCTACCCGAGATCCGCCGGTTTTGACACCGACAAGGGGGGCCCGAGCTCTTAGATCGGATCAATGGGCAACGAAGAACACACACGCACACACACACACACACACACACTGTTTGCCCAGGTTCGGCCATCTATATGGAGGTAAAACCCTACGTCTTGCTCTTGCTTATATTATGGAAGTATCAAGGTAAAGAGTTGATCTACCTGAAGATCATGAGTTATGGTCTAAACTCTAGGGGTACGATGAATGTATGTATGGGTGAATGTATCTGTAGAATATCATCTAGCGACTAGCCTGGCCTCAGCTTATATAATGCAGCGGAGGCCTAGGATAACAAGATTCCTAGTCGAATAATTCGGTGGAGAGGAGTCTTGTCTTGATCTCCAAGTCATGTGGAATCTTCCTCGTATATGTCATGGGCTGCCTGAAATAGCCCAATAGTGAACTGCCATGGGGGTCGTCGGCCCGGTCTACTTGGTCACGAGGCGACGTGGTGAGTACCCCTTAGTACATGACACTGTTAGTAGCCCCCTGAATTGGTCTTCAAGTTCGGCATGCTCCTCTGTTCTTCCAAACTATCCTTCGTCTTCGGTCGTCGGTCTTGAAAGCTGGTTCAAGAAATCTTCCCATTTACAATCTTAAGGATCGCCAAGGTGAATCTAAATAGTTTATACGTCGGGCATCTGAGGAGGCACTTTAAGTTCTCGGATTTAATCAATGCCTTGTTATTTTTTACGCCACACCTCGGGTTTCAAGTCTTTCCCATGTGGCGATGTCCTCTTGCATCTGAGGTATCATAGATCACCCTGATTTGAAAATTTTGAAGGAGTCTAACTGAGTTTAATGCCATAAATGCCCTCTATGGAGCCAGCCACTCGCAGCTGACCTCTATGCTGGACTGCTTCCGAGGTGGTGCACCACCTCAGGCTTTGGCCGATTTCTTGTGGAATTTATTTCCAATTGACGTAATTTATGTACTGCCAGATGTATAGCTAGTAGCCCTGAAGGTGGGTGTCAGCCTAAAATCCGGGATGCACCTGAGGAATAAAACAAAACTGCTGATCACAGTAGCCCTTGAGACTCAGGTCGATTCACAAATCATCCTGAGGATCAAGTCAATGCCCGGCGGAATACTTAGGAATGGAAAAACGATGTGCAATAGCTCCTGAGACTCAAGTGGGGTGCAGGCGACCAACCTGAGTATTGTAATCTCCTCAGTAGCTGTTTTGCACTTTGATTTTTCTGCATTGATTCGTTAATGCAGTAACCCCCGAGACTTGGGTTTGAAAATATGGCTGACCCAAGGTCCATATCTCCTCGGGAACTAGGCCGGATACAGTGTGTGTTTCACCAACACCGAGTTGCAGGTTAGTGGGAAAGATGCTGAGCTGCACGTTGATACGTCTGCAATGTATCTATAATTTTTTATTGTTCCATGCTATTATATTATCAATCTTGATGTTTTATATGCACATTTATGCTATTTTATATCATTTTCTGGGACTAACCTATTAACCTAGTGCCCAGTGCCAGTTGCTGTTTTTCCCTTTGTTTTCGTCTTTCCAGAAAATCAACACCAAACGGAGTCCAAATGCAACGGAACATTTTGACAATTTTTCTTGGACCAAACAACACCCTAGAAGCTTTGGGAGGAGGCCATAAGATCGATGAGGCAGCGACAAGCTCGGGGAGCATGCACAGGGGGGGC
>LT934124.1:717368095-717411024 GCA_900231445.1 Triticum turgidum subsp. durum | reverse complement strand
CCACGAAAACCTGAGAGAAACCCAAAATACTTTTTCTGCCGCTGGAAGTGTCTGTCTTCAAGAGATCCCATCTGAGGACCTTTTTTGGAACTCCACCTAAGGGAGATTCGATCTCGGAGGGCTTGTTCATCAACCTTGTTGCCCGTCTAATGATGTGTGAGTAGTTTACCACAGACCTACATGTCCATAGCTAGTAGCTAGATGGCTTCTTCTCTCTCTTTGATTTTCAATACAATGTTCTCCTTGATGTTCTTGATCAATTCGGTGTAATCTTCTTTTGCGGTGTGTTTGTTGAGATCCGATGAATTGTGGGTTTATGATCAGATTATCTATGTATATTATTTGAGTCTTCTATGAACTCTTTTATGCATGATTGTTATACCTCTCTATTTCTCTCTGATCTATTGATTTGGTTTGGCCAACTAGATTGATTTTTCTTTCAATGAGAGATGTGCTTTGTAATGGGTTCAATCTTGCGGTGGTCAATCCCATTGACGGAAAGGGACACGACACGTGTTTGTATTGTTGCCATTAAGGATAAAAAGATGGGGTTTATTCTTATTGATTGGATCTATCCCTCTACCTCATGTCATCTTTCTTAAGGCATTACTCCATTCTTGTTAACTTCATACACTAGATGCATGCTCGGTCGATGGGTGGAGTTGGTCTACTTGTCTCGGACATGACGCCTATATACATGATCATTTCCTTGGATATCATCATAACTATGCACTTTTCTATCAATTGCTTAATAGTAATGTGTTTACCCACTGTATGCTTTCTTTCAAGAGAGAAACCTCTAGTGAAAAATATAGCCCCCGGGTCTATCTTTTATCATATTGCTTCCGATCTATAAAATAAAAACAGAAAACTACCTTGCTGCAATTTTACTCTTATTTTGTTTTGCACTGTTACTTCTCTTTTATATTTATCACTATCTAATCTCATCCTTGCAAGTAACCGTGAAAGGATTGAGAACCCTTTTATCGTGTTGGGTGCAAGTATTTTTTTTGTTTGTGCAGGTACAACTATCGGAGACTTTTGTGTTCCTCCTACTGGGTTGATACCTTGGTTCTTAACTGAGGTAAATACTTATCTCTACTTTGCTTCATTACCCTTTGATCTTCATGGGAAAAACCAATGCAAGCTCAAGAAGTAGCAGGATGAATTTCTAGCACCGTTGCCGGGGAGGATCTACATCATGCCTAACAAGTATCTATCATAAACTCTCATGTCTTACATTTACTTTATTTGCCATTTTCCTCTCATTTTCCTCTCCCCCACTTCTAAAATGTTTTCAGAAAAATATAGAAATATTTGCCTTCTTTTTGTTTGCCTTTTTATTAGCTTTTTCTTTGCTTGTGTGCTATATTGCTTGTTATCATGTCTGACGTTGAAAAGGGTAGCAATACTCTTCGAAAGGGATATCTGGACAACACTTCTATATTGAGAAAACTTGTGAAATAATGTGCTAAAAAGGATGTTCATGAACTTGCTAAGGGAAAATTTGATAATCTTGCCAATGATGATCCTAATAAAGATGAACCCACTATCATACCTACAAAAAAATCCGTATAGGTAGTGGCAATATTATTGGAAAGGGGGTTATCCAAGATTTCTTTACTTGTGTCGGTACTTTACATATTGGGGGGGGGTCTATTCTTAATAAAACATCTAGCTTTTCGGATGCTATTGGTTTGCTTATAATCGAATTTGAGAGACAATTTGTGCATATGCATCCAGCTATACAAAGAATACTTCTAGAGTTTTCAAATATTTATGATCCTTCCGTTAAGCGCGTACACTATATTTTTGGCTCCTGAATTTAATCATATCATGAAAGAGGCTAGAGAATTATTTGCATACTATAATATCAACTACAATTGTCCTCCCATAGCAGAAATCCTTTATAATGAAGAGGAGAAGAGGAGATTGCAACCTCAAGAATATGTTGCTTATAATGAGAATCTTAGAAAAAAGGTTCCGCTGACCGTACTACTTGATAAAATTTCGAAAAAAATGATAAGTTTGCTATAGAGAATAATGGGCTAGGACATGTGCTTGAGAGAGAATTAAAAACATATATTCAAAGAAATATGTATAATGAAGAAATAGTCATCTCATACAAAGGGCCAAAGGAAGACCATATTCCTCCCATGTTTGATTTTATGGATCCTTGCCCAATTAAGTTTAGCCCTTTCAATTACTTTTGTTCTTCTCTTAGAAATCTTGTCGCGGAAAGAAGGGAATATGAGATTATGCATGATTTTATAAATACCAAAGATGACAATACCTAGATCTATGCATTGTGCCTATCTAGGGGCGTAAAATGATAGCGCTTGTTGGGAGACAACCCAATGAAATGTTATTTTTCTTGTGTTTTATTCTGTTTTGGAATAAATATACCATTATGCCTGTGTTATGATGGTGTTCTTGTGTTTAATTTAGTGTTTGTGACAAGTAAGATATTTGGGATGATTTGGGAGATAGTTGATTTGATACCGTGAGAAAACATAAACTTTTGCATCTAGTAGAAGAATTCTCTGCGATTGCTGGAATGTGAACAATTTCTGAAAGTTTTACACGTAATTGATATACAAATTTCCCATGTCGTCCTAATTTCTCAGAATTTTCAGATTTACAGAAGTATTACTTTACATTGCGTCTTTACATGCTGTTCTGTTTTTGACAGATTCTGTTTTCATTGTGTTTGATGCTTGTTTTGATGATTCTATGGACTATATGGGGGGGGTATAAGCCATATTGAAATTAGAATACAGTAGATAGAATGAAAATTTAATATTGTAATGAGTTTATAATAGTAACTAAAAGTAAAGATTGGTTTTGTTATACTATCGGATCTTACTAGTTTTTTGTTGAGTTTTGTGTTATTAAGTTTTCAAGTTTTGAGTGAAGTTTCGCTGGGCTAAGGAATCAGGACTGGCAAGAGCCAAATCTTGGGGATGGCCAAGGCACGCCAAGGTAATATCCAAGCACAACGAAGCGTCTAAGCTTCGGGATGCCCCAGATGGCATCTCGTCTTCCGTCTATAATCCATCGGTAAATTACTTGAAGATTTTTTGTTTGCCACAGTCATCCTCGCTGGACACACCTTTTTGAGAGGGACACACATTAATCATCAATTTGTTAGAATACTCTTTGAGCTTCACTTATATCTTTTGAGCTAGGCAGTTCCTCTAGTGCTTCACTTGTATCTTTTTAGAGCACGGTGGTGGTTATATTTTAAAAAAATTGATGAACTCTCATACTTCACTTATATTATTTTGAGTCTTATAAATAATATGGAAATTTGCCTGGATTATGAATTTAGTCCTAATATGATGGGTATTCAAGAGGTATATATTAAAAACTTTCATGAAGATCATTGAATATATGAGAAGTTTGATTCCTTGCAATAGTTTTGAGATATAAAGATGGTGATATTAGAGTCATGCTAGTAGTAAATTGTGGATTACTAAAATACTTATGTTAAGGTTTGTGATTACCGTAGCATGCACATATGGTCTTCCTGTTATGTGATGAAGTTGGAGCATAATTTATCCTTGATTGTCTTCCTTTGCGTGAAAGTCGGGGGTTGATACGTCTCCGTCGTATCTATAATTTTTGATTGTTCCATGCCAATATTCTTCAACTTTCATATACTTTTGGCAACTTTTTATATTATTTTTGGGACTAAAATATTGATCCAGTGCCCAGTGCAAGTTCCGGTTTGTTGCATATTTTATGTTTCGCAGAAACCCCATATCAAACGGAGGCCAAACGGGATAAAAATGGACGGAGAATTATTTTGGAATATTTGTGATTTTTGGGAGGAAGAATCAACGCGATACAATGCCCGAGGTGTCCACAAGAGTGGCCCACGCCACCACTCCGGTGGGCTCCCCAACCTATCTCGTGGGCCACCCATAAGGCGGTTGATGCCCTTCTTTTGCCGCAAGAAAGCTAATTTTTGGAAAACAATCTCGGTGAAGGTTTCAATCCAATCAGAGTTACGGATCTCTAGATATAAAGGAAACGGTGCCAGGGCAGAATTCCAGAATGCAAAAACAGAGAGATAGATCCAATCTCGGAGGGCCTCTCGCCCCTCCCAAGCCATGGGAGCCAAGGACCAGAGGGGAAACCCTTCTCCCATCTAGGGAGGAGGCCAAGGAAGAAGAAGAAGAAGGGGGCCTCTCTCCTCCTTCCTTCCGGTGGCGCCGGTACGCTGCCGGGGGCCATCATCATCACCGCGATCTTCACCAACACCTCCGCCATCTTCACCAACATCTCCATCACCTTCCCCCATCTATATCTAGCAGTCCACTCTCCCGCAACCCGCTGTACCCTCTACTTGAACATGGTGCTTTATGCTTCATATTATTATCCAATGATGTGTTGCCATCCTGTGATGTCTGGGTAGATTTTCGTTGTCCTATCGGTGATTGATGAATTGCTATGATTTGTTTGAGTTGCATGTTTTATTATTGGTGCTGTCGTATGGTGCCATCCGTGCCGCGCAAGTGTGAGGGATTCCCGCTATAGGGTGTTGCAATGCGTTCATGATTCGCTTATAGTGGGTTGAGTGAGTGACTGAAACACAAACCCGAGTAAGTAGGTTGTTGCGTATGGGATAAAGAGGACTTGATGCTTTAATGCTATGGTTGGGTTTTACCTTAATGATCTTTAGTAGTTGTGGATGCTTGCTAGAGTTCCAATCATAAGTGTATATGATCCAAGTAGAGAAAGTATGTTAGCTTATGCCTCTCCCTCAAATAAAATTGCAATACTGATTACCGGTCTAGTAACATAGTCAATTGCTTAGGGACAATTTCACAACTCCTATCACCACTTTTCCACACTCTCTATATTTACTTTATTGCTTCTTTATCTAAACAGCCCCTAGTTTATATTTACTTGCTCTTTATTATCTTGCAAACCTATCCTATCACACCTACAAAGTACTTCTAATTTCATACTTGTTCTAGGTAAAGCGAACGTCAAGCGTGCGTAGAGTCGTATCAGTGGCCGATAGGACTTGAGAGAGTATTTGTTCTACCTTTAGCTCCTCGTTGGGTTCGACGCTCTTACTTATCGAAAGAGGCTACAACTATCCCGTATACTTGCTTGTTATCAAGACCCTTTTCTGGCGCCGTTGCCGGGGAGTCATAGGGTGGGTTGAATATTCTCGTGTGTGCTTGTCTGCTTTATCACTAAGTAATTTTTATTTGCTGTTCTAAGTTGTTCTCTATCTTTAGTTATGGATATGGAACGCAAAATACCAAAAAAATTAGGTGTACTTGCTACTCATGGAGATGGGGTAAGTCCTAAAACCCTCGATTCTCATTATTTGAAAGAAATTATGTACTACTTTAATAATCCTGAGGAAACCCCATTCCGTTATGTTATGGGAGACACGTTGGATCAACGTCATTACTTTAGGGATTATTGCTTGACACAAAAAGGGAAACTATTATGGGATCAAATTTCTATGTTGCGTTGGTATGCTCGTCAACTATGCATGATACATGATTATACTTGTTGCTCTAGGATGAAGGCTCCACACCTTCCCTTTTCATGCAAATTCAATGATAATGAAACCTTAGCTTCTTGTGTTAACGGTATCTTTGATTACTATGATGTGGAACAAATAGAAGAATTTGTTGCTTTTATGGGTGCTTATGAGGTTGAATCTATGTTTAAAGCGTTTGATGATTTTGATGATTTAGTTTATAGACCAAAAAATCTTGCTATACTTAGATATTGCTATGAAAATTATGAATACAATTACTATATTAATGCATTCATTGAGAAAGTCTCCGCTGTCCAAGAAGAGACTAATATTTTGCAGGAAGCTATGGAAGAAGAAATTGATGAAATTGTGAGCTCATTGGATGAAAAAGATGATGAGGAGAGCGAAGAACAAAAGGAGGAAGAGCGGATTGATCACCCGTGCCCACCTTCTAATGAGAGTAACTCTTCAACTCATACATTGTTTAATTCCCCTTCGTGCTTATCGAAGGATGATTGCTATGATTATTGCTATGATGATTGCTATGATCCCGTTGATTCTCTTGAAATATCCCTTTTGCTTGCTATGCTTGTGGCCAGGATGCCAATATGAATTATGCTTATGGAGATGAACTTGCTATAGTTCCTTATGTTAAACATGAAATTGTTGCTATTGCTCCCACGCATGATACTGTTGGGGAACGTAGTAATTTCAAAAATTTCCTTACGCACACGCAAGATCATGGTGATGCATAGCAATGAGAGGGGAGAGTGTTGTCTACGTACCCTCGTAGACCGAAGCGGAAGCATTGATGCAACATAGAGGAAGTAGTCGTATGTCTTCCCGGTCCAACCGATCCAAGCACCGTTACTCCGGCACCTCCGAGTTCTTGACACGCGTACAGCTCGATGACGCACCCCGAGCTCCGATCCAGCAAAGCTTCGGGGAGGAATTCCGTCAGCACGATGGCGTGCTGACGATCTTGATGTTCAACCATCGCAGGGCTTCGCCTAAGCACCGCTACAATATGATCGAGGTGTAATATCATGGAGGGGGGCACCGCACACGGCTAAGGAACGATCACGAAGATCACCTTGTGTGTCTATGGGGTGCCCCCTGCCCCCGTATATAAAGGAGTGGAGGAGGGGAGGGCCGGCCCTCTCTATGGTGCGCCCTAGGGGTGTCCTACTCCCGCCGGGAGTAGGATTCCCGCTTTCCTAGTCCAACTAGGAATCCTTCCAAGTATTAGGAGTAGGAGACAAGGAAGGGGAAGGGAGAAGGGAAGGAAGGAGGGGGCGCGGCCCCTCCCCCTAGTCCAATTCGGACTAGGCCTTGGGGGGGCGCGCGGCCTGCCCTAGGCAGCCCCTCTCTCTTTCCCGTATGGCCCAATAAGGCCCAATACTTCTCCCCGGCGAATTCCTGTAACTCTCCGGTACTCCGATAAATACCTGAATCACTCGGAACCTTTCCGAACTCCGAATATAGTCGTCCAATATATCGATCTTTACGTCTCGACCATTTCGAGACTCCTCGTCATGTCCCCGATCTCATCCGGGACTCCGAACTCCTTCGGTACATCAAAACTCATAAACTCATAATATAAATGTCATTGAAACCTTAAGCGTGCGGACCCTACGGTTCGAGAACAATGTAGACATGACCGAGACACGTCTCCGGTCAATAACCAATAGCGGGACCTGGATCCCCATATTGGTTCCTACATATTCTACGAAGATCTTTATCGGTCAGACCGCATAACAACATACGTTGTTCCCTTTGTCATCGGTATGTTACTTGCCTGAGATTCGATCGTTGGTATCCAATACCTAGTTCAATCTCGTTACCGGCAAGTCTCTTTACTCGTTCCGTAATACATCATCTCGCAACTAACTCATTAGTTGCAATGATTGCAAGGCTTAAGTGATGTGCATTACCGAGAGGGCCCAGAGCTACCTCTCCGACAATCGGAGTGACAAAACCTAATCTCGAAATACGCCAACCCAACATGTACCTTTGGAGACACCTGTAGTACTCCTTTATAATCACACAGTTACGTTGTGACGTTTGGTAGCACCCAAAGTGTTCCTCCGGTAAACGGGAGTTGCATAATCTCATAGTTACAGGAACATGTATAAGTCATGAAGAAAGCAATAGCAACACACTAAACGATCGGGTGCTAAGCTAACGGAATGGGTCATGTCAATCAGATCATTCAACTAATGATGTGATCCCGTTAATCAAATGACAACTCATGTCTATGGCTAGGAAACATAACCATCTTTGATTAACGAGCTAGTCAAGTAGAGGCATACTAGTGACACTCTGTTTGTCTATGTATTCACACATGTATCATGTTTCCGGTTAATATAATTCTAGCATGACTAATAAACAATTATCATGAAATAAGGAAATAAATAATAACTTTATTATTGCCTTTAGGGCATATTTCCTTCAGTCTCCCACTTGCACTAGAGTCAATAATCTAGATCACATCGCCATGTGAATAACATCAATAGTTCACATCATTATGTGATTAACACACATAGTTCACATCGCCATGTGACTAACACCCAAAGGTTTTACTAGATTCAGTAATCTAGTTCACATCGCTATGTGATTAACACCCAAAGAGTACTAAGGTGTGATCATGTTTTGCTTGTGAGAGAAGTTTAGTCAACGGGTCTGCCACATTCAGATCCGTAAGTATTTTGCAAATTTCTATGTCAAGAATGCTCTGCACGGAGCTACTCTAGCTAATTGCTCCCACTTTCAATATGTATCCAGATTGAGACTTAGAGTCATCTAGATCAGTGTCAAAACTTGCATCGACGTAACCCTTTACGTCGAACCTTTTGTCACCTCCATAATCGAGAAACATATCCTTATTCCACTAAGGATAATTTTGACCGCTGTCGAGTGATCTACTCCTAGATCACTATTGTACTCCCTTGCCAAACCAGGGCAGAGTATACAATAGGTCTGGTTCATAGCATAGCATACTTTATAGAACCTATGACTGAGGCATAGGTAATGACTTTTCATTCTCTTTCTATTTTCTGCTATGGTCGGGTCTTGAGTCTTACTCAACTTCACACCTTGCAACACAGGCAAGAACTCCTTCTTTGACTGTTCCATTTCGAACTACTTCAAAATCCTGTCAAGGTATGTACTCATTGAAAATCTTATCAAGCGTCTTGATCTATTTCTATAGATCTTGA
This sequence comes from Triticum turgidum subsp. durum, assembly GCA_900231445.1. NCBI lineage: Eukaryota > Viridiplantae > Streptophyta > Magnoliopsida > Poales > Poaceae > Triticum > Triticum turgidum. The sequence continues at coordinate 717,402,297 of LT934124.1, read as the reverse complement.
TGCTCAATATGTAAGCAGCTTCATCGAGGTTTTTCTTTGAAAAAATCCTTTCAAACACTCCTTTATGCTTTGCAGAATAATTCTACAATATTTCTGATCAACAATATGTCATTCACATATACTTATCAGAAATGTTGTAGTGCTCCCACTCAGTTTCTTGTAAATACAGGCTTCACCGCAAGTCTATATAAAACTATACGCTTTGATCAACTGATCAAAGCATGTATTCCAACTTCGAGATGCTTGCACCAGTCCATAGATGGATCGTTGGAGCTTGCACATTTTGTTAACACCTTTAGGATTGACAAAAACTATCTGGTTGCATCATATACAACTCTTCTTTAATAAATCCATTAAGGAATGCAGTTTTGTTTATCCATTTGCCAGATTTCATAAAATGCGGCAATTGCTAACATGATTCAGACAGACTTAAGCATAGATACGAGTGAGAAACTCTCAGCGTAGTCAACAACTTGAACTTGTCGAAAAACCTTTTTGCGACAATTCTAGCTTTGTAGATAGTAACACTACTATCAGCGTCCATCTTCCTCTTGAAGATCCATTTATACAATATGGCTTGCCGATCATCGGGCAATTCCACCAAAGTCCACACTTTGTTCTCATACATGGATCCCATCTCAGATTTCATGGCCTCAAGCCATTTGTCGGTGTACTAGAGTAGGGGTACCCTAGTATCCCGAACTTGTGCACGGGCAGTCGCAGCACCCCGCGGCAAGGCTTGCCGGGTGACCGCCAAGGTCCTCCGTGGTTCCTTTGGAGCCATTCAAGAACAAAGTATTCAAGCCAAGGAGACGAGACCCCGGCAAGAGGAGCTTGCCGGGAAGACGAACCAAGGCATCTCAAGGAACTTGCCGCGACGCGCCACGCGTCTCGGTGAGGCCCGGTGAGCGACAAGCTTCCGAACGCGACAAGACAACGACCGCGGCAAGGAGCTTGCCGCGGCAAGCTACCACTCTATACCCGCGCTCCAGCACATCCACCAACGTGTCGCCCTGGGACCTTTCCAGGCGCGCGTGGCAAGAGGCTGTGCAGCCAGCGGTGCGCGGTGGCAAGCAACGCTGACAAGATTGCCATCGTGGCAAGCGGTGGCGTCCCTAACAGTCCCTTTTTGCACTATTTGGGCGACGCAGACGGGCATTTAATGCCTTTGTCCCCTGCCGTCAGGGTTAGGTATGACACACTGTACAGGTAGTTGTACCAACCGCATTTCCTTTTCCATTTTTACCCTTGTCTACGTTGCCACCTGTCGGTGACCCCTTTAGCATATAAAAGGAGGCCCATGCGCAACATAGAGGGGGGTTCGAAGGAGAAAAACACTCACGTTCGGTCTCGTTAGCAGCTAGTGTGTACGGTAGCACTCAGCGCTCCCGAACAAGAACTCAATACACTCAGACATGCTGCAGTAGGAGTGTTATCTCTCCGGAGAGCTCCGAAGCTGGGTAAACTGCTCGTGTGCTTCGCCTCGATCCGCTCTTCGTGCGATCTCCGCCCCCCGCCGAACCGAAAGGGTCTCGCTCCGCCGGTCCCATAGGTGTTCGTGGAGCAGTTTCCCCGACATCATTGGCGCGCCAGGTAGGGGGCGTCGAGGTTGTGTGAACCTGATCCGGCGTTCACACGAGCTAGATCTTCATCTTCTTCATCGACATGCCACCGAAGAAGAAGTCTTCGGAGGCAGCTGTTCCGTCCACGTCGATCCCACCACCACCAGAGCAAACGGGTGGTGGGGTAGACGCCGGCGGAAGAACGGGCGTCGACGAGGGAGCTCACGGTGCTGCCAGGTCCAAGGACAAGGTTGCGCAGACCTCGGCTTCCGTACATGCACTACGCCCATCTCAGGAGGCGCAGGACCGACAGCGTCATGGTACTCGCGGTGCCATACGTTCGTTGGACCAAGATCGAGCTAGTGGATCTCGGGGTGCTCAAGACCAGCATGCACGCCAACATGCTGGCACGAGCGAGACACGGTCGCCTGGACGGGATACTGCTCCTTCTAACATAGTTAGAAGTCCGAGCGTATCCCGCTCCTCGCACCGTTCGCCACTGCCGCCCACCACCCCAGTAGAAGCTTTGGCGCGAGCTCAACTACTCCTGGATTACCCTCCAACGGCTGACAAGATCGACGAATGGAGGGCCACCATTCAGAGTCTCATCAGCTTCGCCAACGGCGACACTCCGCGGCAGCCGAGTACATCGCTGCCGCGGCAGGACTGCCAGGCACGAGCCGATGGCAACGAAACCGGTGGGGGTGCAACCACCATGCAGTCTCCACCCCGAAGGCCAAGATCACCGACTCGCCGGATCCACCTCGACAACGACTCCACCGCATCCTCAGATCCACGAGCTCATCGCGATCAGCGCCAAGTTCTTCATGAACGACAGCAAGAAGACGCTCGTACTCGCATCGAGCTCCGAAGAGAAGCGCGGCGTCAATCGGACCAGCGCGCTGGGCCCTCTGTCGACATGCATGCACCAGGGGAACCAGGCGACTTGCCATACGCGGTAGGTTGCCCTGCGTTCACTCATGAGCTGCGGCAAGTCCAGTGGCCCAGCACGAAGAATTTCAAGCCAGACGTACCAGAGAAGTACGACGGCAAGTCGCATCCGTCGGAGTTCCTCAGCATCTACACCATTGCGGTGCAAGCTGCCGGGGGCGGGACGACAAGATCCTTGCCAACTACTTCCCGCTGTTGCTCAAGCCCAATGTCAGGTCCTGGCTCATGCACTTGCCGGACAACTCCATATCCTCCTGGGCAGACCTATGCCATCAGTTTGTCGGCGCCTTTACAGGCGGCCACAAGCCTCATGGCCAAGAGAGCGACCTTCATCTGCTCGCCTAGAAGGAAGGAGAGCCCCTGCGCAAGTACATTCAGAGATTCAGCCGCGTACAGCACAACATCCCAGATGTCCACCATGCCGCGGTAATCAGCGCGTTCCATCAGAACGTGTGAAACCGCAGGATGCGGGAGGAGATGGCGATGTGCAAGATCAGAGACGTCAGTGAGCTATATGCTCTGGCCGACAAGTGTGCACGTGCTGAGGAAGGGAGGAAACTCCCCGGAGAGAATATAGAAGCAGGAGGATCTGATAGTGAGGATGCTGCCCCGGCAAAGAAAAACCGGCGGCGGAACAACAGGAAGAAGAAAGGCAAAGATGTGCTAGTCGTTGAGCAGTCCGGCAACGGAGGTGGCGCCAAGAAAGCCAAAGCTGGTAGCTCCGGCGAGGAGATTGCCGCAGGCACCAACTACCAGGCTGTGGCGGTCGCCCACAAGTAGGACGGCACCAACAAGCAGTACTGCAAGATCCACCGCAACAAGGGCCATGACCTCCAGAGCTGCAAGAAGGTCGAGCAGCTTGTCGAGCAGCAAAAGGCTGAATACGAGCAACGCGACAAGGAGAAGGCCCAGGAAGGTGCTGAAGGAGCCGGCAAGAAACGCCCCGGCCGAGGAGGACGCCGCGGCAAGGCCAAGCAGCGGCAAGGAGACAGACCTCCCCGCGGCCGCGATAAGGATGAAGATGACGACGACGATGAAGATATGGATGATGACGAGACCGATGAGCAGGAGTTCCAGAAAGCCACAGAGGTCCTGTGCGTTGACGGCGGTGCTTCTCTGCATACTTCACACTACCAGCTCAAGCAGTGGGTGCGGGAAGTCAATGTGGCAGAACCACCCGTCGAGTCACGCAAGCCTCTGAAATGGTCCAACACGCCTATCATCTTTGATATTGAGGACCACCCTGATCGCATAACTGCGGTCGGGTGCTTGCCGATGTTGGTTTCACCAACTATCCGCAACCTCAAGGTCACTAAGATGCTAGTTGACGGCGGGGCTGGCTTGAACCTGATCTCCTCCGCGGTACTCCAGAAACTCCAGATCCCTGATAGCGAGCTCGAAGAGACCGGCACATTCCAAGGAATCAATCCGGGAAGGAGCAAGCCGAAGGGAAAGATCACGTTGCCAGTGACATTTGGAAGCGAGTTGAACTTCAGGACCGAGAGGGTCACTTTTGACGTTGCTGACTTTCCATTGCCTTACAATGGGATACTCCGCCGTCCAGCACTCGCCAAATTCATGGCAGCCTCTCACTATGCATACAACATGCTGAAGATGCCAGGCCCGATAAGTGTTATATATGTCCCTGGCGACAAGAAGGATGCTCTTATCTGCGCCGACAAGATCTACCGGGAAGTAGCAGCTGCAACAGATCGCAAGTCACTTGCCGTTGAAGCTCCCGGGGGGAAGAAGAAGACCAAGTCCGGCAAGAGTTCTGATTCCCACTCCGGTAAGCGCACCTCTTCGGAGTGCTGCGCTACCGTCGAGGACGCACCATCGAGATCCACCGGCAAGTGTAAGGAGACAATGGAAGCTCCACCAGAGACCAAGAAGGTGTCCGCCAAGGAGGACGACACTGGTGGTACCTTCACCATCAGTGCCACTCTCGACCCTAAATAGGAAAGCGCGCTCGTTGCTTTCCTGCGGGCGAACGTCGACGTGTTTGCGTGGCAACCGTCTGACATCCCCGGTGTTCCCAGGAAAGTAATCGAGCACCATCTTGCCATCTGTCCTCATGCGCGGCCCGTCAAGCAGAAAGTCAAGAAACAGGCAGTGAAGCACCAAGAATTCATCGCAGAAGAAATCAAGAAATTGGAAGCAGCAGGCCTTGTCAGATGAGTGCTCCATCCTACGTGTTTGGCCAATCCTGTAGTCGTGCGCAAGGCAAACGGGAAATTGAGGCTTTGTATCGACTTTACCGACTCGGTGTACTAGAGTAGGGGTACCCTAGTATCCCGAACTTGTGCACGGGCAGTCGCAGCACCCCGCGGCAAGGCTTGCCGGGTGACCGCCAAGGTCCTCCGTGGTTCCTTTGGAGCCATTCAAGAACAAAGTATTCAAGCCAAGGAGACTAGACCCCGGCAAGAGGAGCTTGCCGGGAAGACCAAACAAGGCATCTCAAGGAACTTGCCGCGACGCGCCACGCGTCTCGGCGAGGCCCGGTGAGCGACAAGCTTCCGGACGCGACAAGACAACGACCGCGGCAAGGCGCTTGCCGCGGCAAGCTACCACTCTATACCCGCGCTCCAGCACATCCACCAACGTGTCGCCCTGGGACCTTTCCAGGCGCGCATGGCAAGAGGCTGTGCAGCCAGCGGTGCGCGGTGGCAAGCGATGCTGACAAGATTGCCATCATGGCAAGCGGTGGCGTCCCTGATGGTCCCTTTTTGCACTATTTGGGTGACGTAGACGTGCAATTAATACCTTTGTCCCCTGCCGTCAGGGTTAGGTATGACACACTGTACAGGTAGTGGTACCAACCGCAATTCCTTTTCCATTTTTACCCTTGTCTACGTTGCCACCTGTCGGTGACCCCTTTAGCATATAAAAGGAGGCCCATGCGCAACGTAGAGGGGGGTTCGAAGGCAGAAAAACACTCACGCTCGGTCACGTTAGCAGCTAGTGTGTACGGTAGCACTCAGCGCTCCCGAACAAGAACTCAATACACTCAGACATGCAGCAGTAGGAGTGTTATCTCTCCGGAGAGCTCTGAAGCTGGGTAAACTTCTCGTGTGCTTCGCCTCGATCCGCTCTTCGTGCGATCTCCGCCCCTCGCCGAACCGAAAGGGGCTCGGTCCACCGGTCCCATAGGTGTTCATGGATCAGTTTCCCCGACATCATTGGCGCGCCAGGTAGGGGAATGATGTCGGGGAAACTGATCCACGAACACCTATGGGACCGGCGGACCGAGCCCATTTCAGTTAGGTGGGGGGCGGAGATCGCACGAAGAGCGGATCGAGGCGACGCACACGAGCAGTTTACCCAGCTTCGGAGCTCTCCGGAGAGATAACACTCCTACTGCCGCATGTCTGAGTGTATTGAGTTCTTGTTCGGGAGCGCTGAGTGTTACCGTACACACTAGCTGCTAACGAGACCGAGCGTGAGTGTTTTTCTGCCTTCGAACCCCCCTCTACGTTGCGCATGGGCCTCCTTTTATATGCTAAAGGGGTCACCGACAGGTGGCAACGTAGACAAGGGTAAAAATGGAAAAGGAATTGCGGTTGGTACCACTACCTATATAGTGTGTCATACCTAACCCTGACGGCAGGGGACAAAGGCATTAATTGCCCGTCTACATCGCCCAAATAGTGCAAAAAGGGACCGTCAGGGACGCCACCGCTTGCCACGATGGCAATCTTGTCAGCGTCGCTTGCCACCGCGCACCACTGGCTGCACAGCCTCTTGCCACGCGCGCCTGGAAAGGTCCCAGGGCGACACGTTGGTGGATGTGCTGGAGCGCGGGTATAGAGTGGTAGCTTGCCGCGGCAAGCGCCTTGCCGCGGTCGTTGTCTTGTCGCGTTCGGAAGATTGTCGCTCACCGGGCCTCGCCGAGACGCGTGGAGCGTCACGGCAAGTTCCTTGAGATGCCTTGGTTGGTCTTCCCGGCAAGCTCCTCTTGCCGGGGTCTCGTCTCCTTGGCTTGAATACTTTGTTCTTGAATGGCTCCAAAGGAACCACGGAGGACCTTGGCGGTCACCCGGCAAGCCTTGCCGCAGGGTGCTGCGACTGCCTGTGCACAAGTTCGGGATACTAGGGTACCCCTACTCTAGTACACCGACAGGAGCCCCCGGGCCTGGGTCACACACGGTGCCAAGCGCTGTTGGGCCAGGCCCAAAACAGGGCACGGGCACGCGCGGCCTGGGTTACGCTGTATCTTACACCGTATCCACCGCGCCCTCCCCGAACGGCACACGTCGAATGCGGCGTCGTGGGAGAGATCGTGGGTGGTTTCTTTATTCAGAAAGATGGAGCGTCCGCCCCTCTCTCTTTATAAGCAGGGGAAACAGGGGCAGTTCGCCCATCTCGCCAGTTGCTACTCCAATCTCAGAAACCTCCGCCGCTCCCCCCTTCTTCCCAAAGCTGAAAGAGAGCAGCGCTCCGCCCCCATCGCCACCAGCACCGCCAACGCCGTCGATCTCCCCCACCACCTCCGCCATGGCTCCGAAAGTCGACAAGGGGAAGGGCGCGAAGTCGACCGAGGCGCAGCGGCTCGCGGCACTGTGAAAGGAGCGGGCAACCTTCCCCCCCCCCCCAAGCTCGCCGCGAAGGAGCTGAGGGAGTACTACTACCTCTTCTGATCGACGGAGACGCGAGCGCATCCGCGCACGAAGGTACTCTCAGCCGCCGCTTCGGAACAGGCTCCGAATGGATATCCCTTCTTCGCGTTGTTCTTCTACTGCGGGCTCTGCCCGCCTTTCTCTGAATTTTTCTGCGACATTATGAACACCTACGGGTTCCGCCTCCTTGACTTCACCCCCAATGCCGTTCTGACCTTGGCAGTTTTCGCACATCTCTGCGAAAACTTTGTCGGAGTCTATCCAAATGTAGCTCTTTTTCGCCACTTCTTTATGCCCCGAGTTGAGAGAGGGGATCCTTTATCCGGCAGAATCGCCTGGATCTCGAGAGCTGGCAAGAAGGAAGCTTATCTGGAGGGAGAGCTCCGCGGCAAGTGGGAGGAATGGAGAGCAGACTGGTGCTGGATTGTTGATGAGAAACCGCAGCCATTTACTGCCCAGCGCCAAGCCCCAGTAGCGCGCGGCAACGATTGGAGCAGCGTGGCCCCGGAAGACCATAGGCTGAAGATTGCCGTCACCCCGATCCTACGCCTCAGGCTTGCCGGGCTCACTGTAGGCGCCATTGGCGCAGATTTTCTCCGCCGCCGCATCGCCCCCCTGCAGGAGAGGAGGAGACCCGCCTGGGAGTTCCAGAATGTGGCGGATATCATGAGGCTGCGCCCGGGCCTCAACTTCAACTTCACTGTTCTGGAACTGGACGCGATGCTCCTGGAACTGTTCAAGCATGACCCTCAACATCCCGAAGTGTTCAGGTTGCCGAAGGGTGTCGTTCCACTGTGCAACAACTTCTCGCTCGACCGCATCCGTGCAATGATGCCGCTGTGCGGTTCGCATGGAATTGTTCCAACTTGGCAAGAGCCTGCAGACGACATCGTGCAGGAGTTCTTTGACGGCTTGGTAGAAGTGCCGGTCTGCTCCAATGAACAGAAGAGCCTTACTCGTGACACCACCGATGCGGAGATGCAGCGCATCGCCACTAGGCTGGAAGAGGCGGCGGCAGCCGCTGCCGCGGGCGAGTTTGGATTCACCATGGAGGAGGCAGAGGTAGCAGAGGCGGCAAGCCTTGCCGAGCGAGAGGAGCTTGCCGGTGAGGGAGAGCTTGCCGGGCCTGAAGTCGAGTCGAGTGATCCCGCCGAGGGTGCGAGCAGCTCGTCGAAGACCAACTCCTCTTCCTCCTCATCTTCAGACAGCTCGCCGCAAGCAGAACCCCTAGCTCCACCAAGAAGACGTCTCCGCAAGGCCGGGGACGTAGCGGGGCGGCAGACGAGTCAACAGCCGCCGTGCCACGCTACACGCTCTACCGCGGCAAGCACTGTTGCCGCGGGAGCACCTCACGCCGCTGCGGCAACTGGAGCGGGGTCCTCCCGGTCCACCGCTTCTGCTCCTGCCAAGCGGCTAAGGGAACCTACTCCTCCGCCTTGTCGCGCCGAAGGTGGGCCGGACTTCGACCTCTCCGCGCTCAGCTCCAACGAGGAAGAAGAAGAGTAAGATTCTTTGCTGTACTTGTAGTTCTTCAATTCTTGGTGTTTTGTCTTGTATCTGATTTGCTTTACTCCGAACCCATTCCTTTTCAGGACTCTGGCCCAGAGAGCGGCGAAGAGAGCGAAGGTCCCGGTGATTGTCATCGAGGACGAACCCACCGCGACAGCAGGGGACGTGTCCGAGACCACCTTGCCGGACCCGGCAACTATTCGCCAAAGCAGGCCCCAGCGCAGCCCCCAGCGTAAGTATATGGTTTACATCCTGCTGTTAGGCGCGCATGGGTGCTCTTTCTTTGCTGACACCTGACTATTGGTTTGCGTAGGAGCAGAGCAGCCTCACCAGGAGTGCCCGGAAGTCGCTCCCGACATGCCATCTGCTTCGACTACACCGCCAAGGGAGGATTCCCCGGCAAGGGAGCGTTCTCCGGCAAGGGAGAATTTTCTGGTAAGGGAGAAGTCTTCGGCAAGGGACAGTTCTCCGGCAAGGAACAGCACCAGCGACCCCCCGGTGGCGGAGACCACGACTGTAGATCCTAGTACAGGTAATCCTCTTGCTTGAAAACTTCCCTTGGGTTCTTCTTCTTCTGATTTTCTTTTTGAATATTTTCTTGACTTTTCTCCCTTTTCCGGTCGTCAGATCCACCTGCCACGGAGCCGATGGAAACCGAGGTCGCCGGCGAGGAGAACGCGCACGGCAATACCGACGATGCCGTGCCACCGAAGAAGAAGCCGGCGCTGATGATCCCGCCGGCGAAGAGGCCGCCAAAGCTGCCGCCGCAGAAGCTGGCGAGGGGTCCGGCGATCGCACTGACGGCCCCGAGGCCGCAGGAGCGTCAGGCGCTACGCCGACTACCGATCCCTCCGCCGCTGCTGCAGCGTCAGGCTCCGAAGAGCCCCAGCCCGGCACCTATTTGAAGGCCGGCGATGGCGTCTTCATCAAGCTCCCCTGGGCGTCAAGCTCCAGGGCGCCGGTCGAAGGGGAAATCTTGGATGGAGAGGTGCTCGCCTCCGCTGGGCTGACGCTGGTTGATGCGCCAAGCAGTAGCAGCGGCGAGTCTGAGGAGGAGCAGCTGCTGCGGAAGCTGTTGTCGTTGTACCGCGCCCGACAGGCCAAGCTGGTATCCCGAGAAGCGCTTGTCGCGAAGGCGGGAGTGGACATCGAGAAGCGCGCGGAGGAGCTCCGGGGCCTCAACCAGGAAGCTCTCCGGTCCCTGGCAGAGGAGCGGGAGCAACTCACCGAGGAGCGAAAAGCCTTCCTCCTCGAGAAGGCTGAAGTTGAAGAGCAACAGCGGCTTGCTGCCGAGAAGCTGTCTGCGTAGGAAGGTGAGTTGGCGCAGCAGAAGGTCAACCTTGACAGCCACGAGGAGGAGCTTGCCGCGCGTGAGCAAACATTCGGCGGGGCTCTCAAGGAAGCAGAGGATGCTGCCGCAGCTGCCGAGGCCGCCAAGAAGGAGCTGGAGACGAAGGTGGCGCAGCTGGAGGCCGATCTCAAGGCGAGCGGCGAGGAGCTTTCTGCGCTCAAGCGTGAGCGCGAGAAGGACGCCTACACCATTGGCGAGCTGCAGGGTCGTCTCGCCGAGAGGAGCAAGGAGCTTAGCGCCGCCAAAGACTCCAACGCAGATCTTGAGTTGAAGCTGACTACTTTGACCAAGACGCTGGACGGTGCCAGGGAGCAGGAGGTGGCCTTGAAGGAGAAGATCAAGGCCGACGAGGCGCTGCTGGCGAGTGCTTCTGCCGCCCAGAACACTTTTAGGGAGAATGTGGAGCACTGGACGGAGGGTCTCGTGGATGTTGCCGCAGCCATCGACAGGGAGCTGGCGCAGTTGGGGATGGAGGATCTCGGGTATTCCTCCGATGAGCACCTCCAACCCAGCGCCAAGCTCAGCTTGTTCTTCAAAGGCGTGGCGACGGCACTCCAGTGACTCCGGGAGAAGATCCCAAAGCAGCTGGCCGACGAATCGCGCAAGATCTGCGCGGGAGCTCTTCAAAAGGTGCTGGTGAAGGTGGCCTTCCGCAACCCAGGCCTCAACCTCACCAACGTCCTCAGGACCTTGCCGCCGGATGCTGATCTAGAAGCGCTCAAGACCCTTGTCGCACCCATTGTGGACAAGGTGAGCGGGATCAAGAGGGTTGAGGGCGATCACGTAGATTAGGCCGCCCGTTTTCTCTTTTTCTTGTCGCTGCTGGTCATGTTATGAGAACAATCTGTTAGAGCTGCGACAAGCTATCTTGTAATATGACTCTATTTTGGGTAGCGATTGCTATGTTATTTCCTTTACTTGATTCCTTCCTTTGTATGTTTTTGCCCTACGCTTTTAGGGAACTTGTCGGCGCAGGCACCTTAGCCGCGAGCGCTGAGTGCAGGACGTCAGTAGCCTGCTGGCGGTGCCGCTACCAACAAGAAACCTTGTCGCAACTAGTCGCAGCTCACTTAAGTTGTTGAGCGGACTCGAAACAAAGTAAGGGCGCAACTAGCTACGAGTTGGTTCCTCCGCGCACAGGTTTTCCATACAAAGCACGGTCGTTCGAGGAAGATAACTTAAAAATTTTAAAATTGATTGCTCAAACTTTAGCAACTTAGCTTTTCTGCCGTTTGCTTCCCGGTAAGGCGAAACTTCCTCGAACGACGCTTGGTCCACACCAATATCTTCTCCTTTCCCCCCGGCAAACTTTTGGGCGAGGGAACCTTCCTTTCTTTGAGAAAGAGAAAGAAGAGAAAATAAAGATATGGAGCCTTACGGCTCCTTATTGCTTACCGGGGGTAGGCACTGCACAAAGTGTCAGATAACACATGCAAAAAAGTAGAAAGTATGAAATTGACAAGATGTGCGGAGCACATGAGCTTTACTTATGCACGGGGTCTGCGCCCGGCTTCGTACAAAGGATTACATGCAACATCGGCAAGACTTGTACAAAAGGTGGTTGCCAGAACAGGTTCCGGCAACCGCGCCCTACGGTTAAAACTTACGAAGATGCTCAATGTTCCAGGAGTTGCTCACCAGAATGCCATCTTCGGTCTCAAGGCAGACAGCGCCAGGCCTAGTGACTCGTTTCACCCGGTAAGGGCCTTCCCACTTAGGCGTCAACTTGTTGGAATTCTTGGCGGACTGAATGCGCCGAAGAACATGGTCGCCTTCCTCGAGACTTCTGGCATTAACTTTGCGGCTACGGTAGCGGCGCAAAGCTTGCTGGTATCGAGCAGCTCGTACAGCGGCCTGAAGACGGTCCTCCTCAAGGAGCAGCGCATCATCTTGTCGCAGCTGCTCTTGCTCAAGCTCATCATAAGCGAGCACTCGAGGTGACCCGTATACGAGTTCCGTGGGGAGAACTGCCTCTGCTCCATAGACTAGAGCGAAAGGTGTCTGGCCAGTGGCTCGATTTGGCGTCGTCCTGATCGACCAAAGAACCACCGGCAGCTCCTCAATCCAGTTCTTTCCGCACTTGCGCAGCCTGTCGAAAGTCCTGGTCTTGAGCCCGCGCAGCACTTCAGCATTCGCCCTCTCCGCTTGACCGTTGCTTCTCGGATGAGCAACAGAAGCGAAGCAGACCTTGGCGCCAAGATCTTGGACGTACTGCATGAAGGTGCGGCTCGTGAATTGTGTGCCGTTGTCGGTGATGATCCTGTTAGGGATCCCGAAGCGGCAAACAACCGACCTGAAGAACTTGACTGCTGACTGTGCTGTCACCTTCCTCACTACTTCCACTTCCGGCCACTTTGTGAACTTGTCAATTGCAACGTACAAGTACTTAAAGCCCCCGACAGCTCGGGGAAAGGGGCCGAGGATGTCGAGTCCCTAGACCGAAAATGGCCAGGATAAAGGGATCGTCTGCAGAGCTTGAGCTGGCTGGTGTATCTGCTTGGAATGGAACTGGCACGCTTCACACTTGGTTACTTGTGCAGTTGCATCCTGGAGGGTTGTCGGCCAAAAGAAACCTTGCTGGAACGCTTTGCCGGCAAGTGCTCTTGCGTCAATGTGGTGACCACATATGCCTCCATGTATCTCTGCCAATAGCTTTTGTCCGTCTTCCCGGTGAATACACTTCAATTTCACACTGTTGAGTCTTCTTCTGTACAGTGTGTTGTCGACAAACTGGTACATACTTGACTGTTGGGCTACTCTTTCCGCTTCTTCTTGCTCTTCGGGAAGTTCTCCTGTCTGAAGGAAACGGACAATCCACTGTGCCCATGCTGGAGCTTGCGGCTCGACAACAAGTACTAAAGGCACATCTGCTGCTGCGGGAACATCCGCTTCTACGGCGACAACATGCGGCTCAGCCGGAGCTTGACGTTCCCCGGCAAGCTTGCCGGGGCAAAACTTGTCGGGAGCGTCTGCTTCAATGGAACAAACCGTAGGGCTTGCCGGAGCAGACTGCTCCTCAGCACATTTGGTGTTGATCTTGGGGACCTTCTTGGCGGCGGCTTCGGGGAGCTCTGCCGGAAAATAGTCACAAGAAATCAACTTCCTCTTCTTGCTCTGTCCAGTTGATGGCGTTACAGACAGTTGAGTCAGTTTGAGCACAAAGATCCCTGGTTTCACAGGTAACTTAAGTGCGGCGCACTTCGACAGGCCATTGGCAATGTCGTTCTGAGCTCTTGGAACATGTTCCATCTGTAGGCCGTCAAAGTGCTCTTCTAGCTTTCTCACTTCATCAACGTAAGCTTCCATCAACGGACTCTGATAATACTTGTTCACTTGGCGGACGACAAGCTGTGAGTCACCCCTGACAATGAGCTTCTTGATCCCAAGGTCTGCTGCGATCCTGAGACCGGCAATCAAACCTTCATACTTTGCGGTATTGTTCGTTGCTTGCTCCTTGGGAAAGTGCATCTGGACTACGTACTTGAGGTGCTCTCCGGTGGGTGCAACAAGTAGCACACCCGCACTGGCGCCTTGCAGCGAGAAGGCACCATAAAAGTACATCAGCCACTCTTTGCTTGCTTCCTTGACGGGGATGCTCGTTTCTGGAATTTTTTCATCTTGTGTTGGCGTCCACTTTGCTATGAACTCCGCCAATGCTCTGCTTTGGATAGTTGAAGTGCTCTCAAACTTGAGGCCAAAGCTTGACAGTTCCAGTGCCCACTCGACAATCCTGCCTGTTGCTTTTGGATTTTGCAGTATCCTCTTCAGCGGAAAACGAGTGACGACTGTGATCTCATGTGCTTGGAAGTAATGGCGCAGCTTTCTCGAGGCCATGAGAAGGCCGAAAAGCAATTTGTGCACACCAGAGTACCTTGGCCTAGCCCCCTGCAGAAGGGAACTGACAAAGTAAACTGGGCGCTGCACCATTCTCTTCTGCATCTCCTCACGTGCCTGCGCACATCCATCTTTGTCGGGACCAGAGCTTGTCAGTGAAGTCCCCTGCTTGTCGCTCGATGCATCTGCCGTGGTTGCTGGCTCATCATCCGCCTCCCTCTCTGCAACTAACGCAGCACTAACCACTTGATTGGTTGCCGCTATATACAGCAGCAACTTCTCTTGTGGCTTAGGTGCGACAAGTGTTGGAGTGGAGGACAGGTATCTCTTCAAGTCCTGCAGTGCAGCCTCCGCTTCCGGAGTCCATTTCATTGGACCTGCCTTTTTCAATATTTTGAAAATTGGCAGGGCGTGCTCAGCAGATCTAGAGATAAACCTGCTGAGAGCAGCCACGTAACCGGCAAGTCTTTGTACATCCTTTACGTGCTTTGGTGCTTCAATCTGCTCAATGGCCTTGATCTTGTCGGGATTGGCTTCAATTCCCCGCTGAGACACGAAGAACCCGAGAAGCTTGCCGGAGGGGACTCCAAACACACACTTCTCGGGGTTAAGCTTGAGGTTGATCTTGCACAGATTTGCAAACGTTTCGTCTAAATCTTGAATCAGAGTCGCCTTGTCTTTGCTCTTGACCACTATGTCATCCATGTAGGCTTCCACATTTCTGTGTATTTGTGGCTCAAAAGCGTCATGAACTACCCTTGCAAATGTTGACCCAGCATTCTTTAAACCGAAAGGCATCCGTCCGAAACAGTATGTGCCACATGGGGTGATGAATGAGGTCTTCTCCTCATCCTCTTCTTCCATGAAGATCTGATGGTATCCTGAGTATGCATCAAGAAATGAAAGCAAGTCACACCCGGCCGTGGAGTCAACAAACTGGTCGATGCGCGGCAAGGGAAATGGGTCTTTGGGACAAGCTTTATTGACACAATTTCACGGAATCTGGGCTCATCATCGCTTCCTCATAGTTCGTAGGTTCATCATGGTCTAGTAACATGACTTCCAGAAAAGGATTACTGTACCACTCTGGTGCGGATCTTAATCCGGAAGATCTACAAAGTTCGGTAGTAACTTGATCTGAAGTTTTATGATCATCATCATTAGCTTACTCACTAATTGGTGTAGGAATCACTGGAACTGATTTATGTGATGAACTACTTTCAAATTCGGGAGAAGGTACAAATTACCTTATCAAGCTCTACTTTCCTCCCACTCACTTCTTTCGAGAGAAACTCCTTCTCTAGAAAGGATCCGTTTTTAGCAACGAATATCTTGCCTTCGGATCTGTGATAGAAGGTGTACCCAACAGTTTCCTTTGGGTATTCTATGAAGACGCACTTCTCCGATCTGCAAAGTTGCTTATCAGGATGAAACCTTTTTCACATAAGCATCACAGCCCCAAACTTTAAGAAACGACAACTTGGGTTTCTTGCTAAACCCCAGTTCATATGGTGTCGTCTCAACGGATTTAGATGGTGCCCTTTTAACGTGAATGCAGCTGTATCTAATACATAACCCCAAAACGACAATGGTAAATCAATAAGTGACATCATAGATCGCACCATATCCAATAAAGTGCGGTCACGATGTTTGGACACACCATAACGTTGTGGTGTTCCAGGTGGCGTGAGCTGTGAAACTATTCCACATTGTTTTAATTGAAGACCAAACTCGTAACTCAAATATTCATCTCCACGATCAGATCGCAGAAACTTTATTTTCTTGTTATGATGATTTTCCACTTCACTCTGAAATTCTTTGAACCTTTCAACTATTTCAGACTTATGTTTCATCAAATAGATATACCCATATCTTCTTAAATCATCTGTGAAGGTCAGAAAATAATGATACTCTCCACGAACCTTAATACTCATTGGTATGCATACATCAGTATGTATTATTTCCAACAAGTTTGTTGCTCGTTCCATTGTTCCGAAGAACGGAGTTTTAGTCATCTTGCCCAAAAGGCACAGTTCGCAAGCATCAAATGATTCATAACCAAGTGATTCCGAAAATCCATCTTTATGGAGTTTGTTCATGCGCTTTACACCGATATGACCCAAACGGCAGTGCCACAAATAAGTTGCACTATCATTATTAACTTTGCATCTTTTGGCATCAATATTATGAATATGTGTATCACTATGATCGAGATCCAATAAACTATTTTCATTGGGTGTATGACCATTGAAGGTTTTATTCATGTAAACAGAACAACAATTATTCTCTGACTTTAAATGAATAACCATATTGCGATAAACATGATCAAATCATATTCATGCTCAACGCAAACGCTAAATAACATTTATTTAGGTTTAACAATTATCCCGAAAGTTTAGGGAGTGTGCGATGATGATCATATCAATCTTGGAACTACTTCCAACACTCATCATCACTTCCCTTTCAACTAGTCTCTGTTTATTCTGTAACTCCTATTTCGAGTTACTAATCTTAGCAACCGAACAAGTATCAAATCCTCAGGGGCTACTATAAACACTAGTAAGGCACATATCAAGAACCTGTATACCAAATATACCTTTTTTTCACTTTGCCATCCTTCTTATCTACCAAATGTTCAGGGCATTTCCGCTTCCAGTGACCATTTCCTTTGCAGTGTAAGCACTCAGTTTCACGCTATGGTCCAGCTTTGGGCTTCTTCGCAGGAGTGACAACTTGCTTGTCTTTGCACTTGAAGTTCCCTTTCTTTCCCTTTGCCCTTCTCTTGAAATTAGCAGTCTTGTCAATCATCAACACTTGATGCTCCTTTTTGATTTCTACCTTCGTCGATTTCAACATGACGAAGAGCTCAGGAATCATTTTTGTCATCCCTTGCATACTATAGTTCATCACGAAGTTCTAGTAACTTAGTGATGGTGACTAGAGAATTCTGTCAATCACTATCTTATCTGGAAGATTAACTCCCACTTGATTCAAGCGATTGAAGTATCCAGACAATCTGAGCACATGCTCACTAGTTGAGCGATTCTCCTCCATCTTTTAGCTATAGAACTTGTTGGAGACTTCATATCTCTCAACTCGGGTATTTGCTTGAAATATTAACTTCAATTCCTGGAACATCTCATATGGTCCATGATGTTCAAAACATCTTTGAAGTCCCGATTCTAAGCCATAAAGCATGGTGCACAAAACTATCAAGTAGTCATCATATTGAGCTAGCCAAATGTTCATAACGTCTGCATCTGCTCCTGCAATAGGTCTGTCACCTAGCGGTGCATTAAGGACATAATTCTTCTGTGCAGCAATGAGGATAAACCTCAGATCGCAGATCCAATCCGCATCATTGCTACAAACATTTTTCAACACAATTTTCTCTAGGAACATATCAAAATAAACATATGAAAGCAACAACGCAAGCTATTGATCTTACAACATAATTTGCAAAATACTACCAGGACTAAGTTCATGATAAATTAAAGTTCAATTAATCATATTACTTAAGAACTCCCACTTAGACAGACATCTCTCTAGTCATCTAGGTGATGACGTGATCCAAATCAACTAAACCATAACCGATCATCACGTGAGATGGAGTAGTTTTCAATGGTGAACATCACTATGTTGATCATATATACTATATGATTCACGCTCGACCTTTCGGTCTCTGTGCTCCAAGGCCATATCTGCATATGCTTGGCTCGTCAAGTTTAACCTGAGTATTCCGCGTGTGCAAAACTGGCTTGCACCCGTTGTAGATGGACGTAGAGCTTATCACAACCGATCATCACGTGGTGTCTGGGCACGACGAACTTTGGCAACGGTGCATACTCAGGGAGAACACTTCTTGATAATTAGTGAGAGATCATCTTAAAATGCTACCGTCAATCAAAGCAAGAATAAGATGTATAATAGATAAACATCATATGCAATCAAAATATGTGACATAATATGGCCATGATCATCTTGCGCCTTTGATCTCCATCTCCAATGTACTGTCATGACCTCTATCGTCACCGGCATGACACCATGATCTTCATCATATTGGTCTATATCAATGTGTCATCACATGGTTGTCTCACCAATTATTGCTCTTGCAACTATTGCTATCGTATAGCGATAAAGTAAAGCAATTATTTGGCACTTGCATCTTATGCAACAAAGAGACATCCATAGGGCTTCTGCCAGTTGTCGATAACTTCAACAAAACATGATCATCTCATACAACAACTTATATCTTATCACGTCTTGACCATATCACATCACAACATGCCCTGCAAAAACAAGTTAGACGTCCTCTACTTTGTTGTTGCAAATTTTACGTGGCTGCTAAGGGCTGAGCAAGAACCGTTCTTACCTACGCATCAAAACCACAACGATAGTTCGTCAAGTTGGTGCTATTTTAACCTTCGCAAGGACCAGGCGTAGCCACACTCGGTTCAACTAAAGTTGGAGAAACTGACACCCGCTAGCCACCTGTGTACAAAGCACGGCGGTAGAACCAGTCTCGCATAAGCGTACGCGTAATGTCGGTCCGGGCCGCTTCATCCAACAATACCGCCGAACCAAAGTATGACATGCTGGTAAGCAGTATGACTTATATCGCCCATAACTCACTTGTGTTCTACTCGTGCATATAACATCAAACCATAAAACCTAGGCTCGGATGCCACTATTGGGGAACGTAGTAATTTCAAAAATTTCCTTACGCACACGCAAGATCATGGTGATGCATAGCAGCGAGAGGGGAGAGTGTTGTCTACATACCCTCGTAGACCGAAGCGGAAGCGTTGACGCAACATAGAGGAAGTAGTCGTACGTCTTCCCGGTCCAACCGATCCAAGCACCGTTACTCCGGCACCTCCGAGTTCTTGACACGCGTACAGCTCGATGACGCACCCTGAGCTCCGATCCAGCAAAGCTTCGGGGAGGAGTTCCGTCAGCACGACGGCGTGGTGATGATTTTGATGTTCAACCGTCGCAGGGCTTCACCTAAGCACAGCTACAATATGACCGAGGTGTAATATCGTGGAGGGGGGCACCACACACGGCTAAGGAACGATCACGAAGATCAACTTGTGTGTCTATGGGGTGCCCCCTGCCCCCGTATATAAAGGAGTGGAGGAGGGGAGGGCCGGCCCTCTCTATGGCGCGCCCTAGGGGAGTCCTACTCCCGCCGGGAGTAGGATTCCCGCTTTCCTAGTCCAACTAGGAATCCTTCCAAATATTAGAAGTAGGAGACAAGGAAGGGGAAGGGAGAAGGGAAGGAAGGAGGGGGCGCGGCCCCTCCCCCTAGTCCAATTCGGACTAGGCCTTGGGGGGGCGCGCGGCCTGCCCTAGGCAGCCCCTCTCTCTTTCCCGTATGGCCCAATAAGGCCCAATAATTCTCCCCGGCGAATTCGCGTAACTCTCCGGTACTCCGATAAATACCCGAATCACTCGGAACTTTTCCGAACTCCGAATATAGTCGTCCAATATATCGATCTTTACGTCTCGACCATTTCGAGACTCCTCGTCATGTCCCCGATCTCATCCGGGACTCCGAACTCCTTCGGTACATCAAAACTCATAAACTCATAATATAAATGTCATCGAAACCTTAAGCGTGCGGACCCTACGGTTCGAGAACAATGTAGACATGACCGAGACACGTCTCCGGTCAACAACAAATAGCGGGACTTGGATGCCCATATTGGTTCCTACATATTCTACGAAGATCTTTATCGGTCAGACCGCATAACAACATACGTTGTTCCCTTTGTCATCGGTATGTTACTTTCCTGAGATTCGATCATTGGTATCCAATACCTAGTTCAATCTCGTTACCGGTAAGTCTCTTTACTCGTTCCGTAATACATCATCTCGCAACTAACTCATTAGTTGCAATGCTTGCAAGGCTTAAGTGATGTGCATTACCGAGAGGGCCCAGAGCTACC
This sequence comes from Triticum turgidum subsp. durum, assembly GCA_900231445.1. Lineage (NCBI taxonomy): Eukaryota > Viridiplantae > Streptophyta > Magnoliopsida > Poales > Poaceae > Triticum > Triticum turgidum. The sequence goes on along the minus strand of LT934124.1, from coordinate 717,382,523 downwards.
TCTCCGACAATCGGAGTGACAAAACCTAATCTCGAAATACGCCAACCCAACATGTACCTTTGGAGACACCTGTAGTACTCCTTTATAATCACACAGTTACGTTGTGACGTTTGGTAGCACCCAAAGTGTTCCTCTGGTAAACGGGAGTTGCATAATCTCATAGTTACAGGAACATGTATAAGTCATGAAGAAAGCAATAGAAACACACTAAACGATCGGGTGCTAAGCTAACGGAATGGGTCATGTCAATCAGATCATTCAACTAATGATGTGATCCCATTAATCAAATGACAACTCATGTCTATGGCTAGGAAACATAACCATCTTTGATTAACGAGGTAGTTAAGTAGAGGCATACTATTGACACTCTGTTTGTCTATGTATTCACACATGTATCATGTTTCCGGTTAATACAATTCTAGCATGAATAATAAACAATTATCATGAAATAAGGAAATAAATAATAACTTTATTATTGCCTCTAGGGCATATTTCCTTCAGATAGTCCTATTATCTTTTTGAATTCTCCCGACTACACTATAGCGGAGAAGTTTGTGCTTATTAAGGATTGTATTGATGGGTTGCCTTTTTCCATTGCACATGATGATTTTGATGAATGTAATATGCATGTGCTTGCTGCTCCTACTTGCAATTATTATGAAAGAGGAACTACATCTTCGCCTCTTTATGTTTCCCATACTATGAAATTGCAAGAAACTGCTTATACTATGCATTGACCTTCACTTGGTGTGCATGAATTGTTCTTTTATGACATGCCGATGCATAGGAAGAGAGATTGACTTCGTCATTGCTTGATATATGTTACTTTGTGCTCACTACTAAATTACTAATCATTGTTAATTAAAATTGGCTTTGATATACCTTGGGATCCGGGTGGATCCATTACTTGAGCACTATATGCCTAGCTTAATGGCTTTAAAGAAAGCGCTGCCAGGTAGACAACCCGGAAGTTTTAGAGAGTCATCTATTTCTGTTGAGTGCTTTTATATAATTTAAAAAAAATAAAGAGGGGAACCTAAAAACTTTTCAAAAAGGAAAATGAAAGTGAGAAAGACAAGCATTGTTGAAGTGGGAGAGCTCCTTGAACTTTGTTCATGCTCACGGAAACTTTGTGAATCTTAATTACAGAAACTTTTCATCAAAAATAATTATCCCCTTGTACAATTCTATTGTATTATAAAAATAATGTGCCAACGTTTTCCTTTAGGATGTTTACGATGCTGGTTGGTTTGTACGGTGCAGGACAGAAACTTTGGCTGTAGTGCGCGATTTTACATTTTTAACTGGAACCTCAAACGGTTCGGATTCTTCCTGCACTCTCTTTCTGTACAAATTTTTTATTTTTCCTAATTTTGCTAGAATATTTGGGGTAACAGAAGTATGGTGAATCTTCAGATTGCTACAGACTGTTCTGTTTTTGACATATTCTGTTTTTGATGCATAGTTTGCTTGTTTTGATGAAACTATCAATTTATATTAGTGGATTAAGCCATGGAAAAATTATATTACAGTAGACACAATGCAAAAACAAAATATGCATTGGTTTGCAACAGTACTTAGAGTGGTGATTTGCTTTATTATACTAACGTATCTTACCGAGTTTTTGCTGAAGTTTTGTGTGGATGAAGTGTCTAATCGAGGATGTCTCGATATGAGGAAAAGGAAGAGAGGCAAGAGCTCAAGCTTGGGGATGCCGGAGGCACCCCAAGTAAATATTCAAGGAGACTCAAGCGTCTAAGCTTGGGGATTCCCCGGAAGGCATCCCCTCTTTCTTCAACAAGTATCGTATGTTTTCGTATTCGTTTCGTTCATGCGATATGTGCAAGTCTTGGAGTGTCTCTTGCATTTAGTTTTCACTTTTCTTTTATGCACCATGCTAGTATGAGATAGTCCTTGGTTGATTTATAGAATGCTCATTGCACTTCACTTCAATCTTTTGAGTGTGGCTTTATAGAATGCTTCATGTGCTTCACTTATATCGTTTGAAGTTCGGATTGCATGTTTCTCTTCACATAGACAACCACCATTTGTAGAATGCTCGTTTGCTTCACTTATATTTGTTAGATCATGGGCATATCTTTTGTAGAAAGAATTAAACTCTCTTGCTTCACTTATATCTATTTAGAGAGATGACATGAATTGGTCATTCACATGGTTAGTCATAAAATCCTACATAAACTTGTAGATCGCTGAATATGATATGTTTGATTCCTTGCAATAGTTTTGCGATATAAAGATGGTGATATTAGAGTCATGCTAGTGGGTGGTTGTGGATTGTAGAGACACTTGTGTTGAGGTTTGCAAGTCCTGTAGCATGCTCGTATGGTAACCGTTGTGTGACAAATTTGAAGCATGGGTTGTTTCTTTGATTGTCTTCCTTATGAGTGGCAGTCGGGGACGAGCGATGGTCTTTTCCTACCAATCTATCCCCTAGGGGCGTGCGTAGTAGTACTTTGCTTCGAGGGCTAATAAACTTTTGCAATAAGTATATGAGTTCTTTATGACTAATGTGAGTCCATGGATTATACGTACTTTTACCTTTCCATCATTGCCAGCCTCTTCGGTACCGTGCATTGCCCTTTCTCACCTCGAGAGTCGGTGCAAACTTCGCCGGTGCATCCAAACCCCGTGATACGATATGCTCTATCACACATAAGCCTCATTATATCTTCCTTAAAACAGCCACCATACCTACCTATTATGGCATTTCCATAACCATTCCGAGATATATTGCCACGCAACTTCCATCATCATCATATACATGGCTTGAGCATTTATTGTCATATTGCTTTGCATGATCGTAAGATAGCTAGCATGATGTTTTCATGGCTTGTCCGTTTTTTGATGTCATTGCTATGCTAGATCGTTGCACATCCCGGTACACCGCCGGAAGCATTCATATAGAGTCATATCTTTGTTCCAGTATCGAGTTGTAATATTGGGTTGTAAGTAAATAAAAGTATGATGATCATCATTATAGAGCATTGCCCCATAAAAAAAGAAAAAAGAAAAAAAGGCCAAAGAAGCCTAAATAAAAAAAAGGGGCCAAAGAAGCCCACCCAAAAGGAAAATAAAGAAAAAAAGAAAAAAAGAAAAAAAAGGGGCAATGTTACTATCCTTTTTCCACACTTGTGCTTCAAAGTAGCACCATGTTCTTCATATAGATTGTCTCCTATGTTGTCACTTTCATATACTAGTGGGAATTTTCATTATAGAACTTGGCTTGTATATTCCAACGATGGGCTTCCTCAAATGTCCTAGGTCTTCATGAGCAAGCAAGTTGGCTGCACACCCACTTAGTTTCTTTTGTTGAGCTTTCATGCATTTACAGCTCTTAGTGCATTCGTTGCATGGCAATACCTACTCCTCACATTGACATCAATTGATGGGCATCTCCATAGCCCGTTGATTAGCCGCGTCGATGTGAGACTTTCTTCCATTTTGTCTTCTCCACATAACCTCCATCATTATATTCTATTCCACCTATAGTGCTATATCCATGGCTTGCGCTCATGTATTGCGTGAGGGTTGAAAAAGCTGAAGCGCGTTAAAAAGTATGAACCAATTGCTCGGCTCGTCATCGGGGTTGTGCATGATGGGAGCATTTTTGCGTGACCAAAATGAAGCATGGCCAAACTATATGATTTTGTAGGGATAAGCTTGCTTTGGCCTTGTTGTTTTGAAAAGACATGATTGCTTTATTGGTACGCTCGAAGTATTATTGTTTTTGATGTCAAATGATAGACTATTGCTTTGAATCACTCGTGTCTTAATATTCATGCCATGATTAGACATATGATCAAGATATTGCTAGGTAGCATTCCACATCAAAAATTATCTTTTTTATCATTTACCTACTCAAGGACGAGCAGGAATTAAGCTTGGGGATGATGATACGTCTCCGTCGTATCTTTAATTTTTGATTGTTCCATGCCAATATTCTTCAACTTTCATATACTTTTGGCAACTTTTTATATTATTTTTGGGACTAACATATTGATTAAGTGCCCAGTGCCAGTTCCTGTTTGTTGCATGTTTTATGTTTCGCAGAAACCCTATATCATACGGAGTCCAAATGGGATAAAATCGGACGGAGAATTATTTTGGAATATTTGTGATTTTTGGTAGGAAGAATCAACGTGATACGATGCCTGAGGTGGCCACGAGAGTGGCCCACGCCACCACTCCAGGTGGGTGCGCCCCCCTATCTCGTGGGCCATCCGTAAGGCGGTTGATGCCCTTCTTTGGCCGCAAGAAAGATATTTTTTGGAAAACAATCTGGGCGAAGGTTTCAATCCAATCGGAGTTACGGATCTCCAGATATAAAGGAAACGGTGCGAGGGCAGAATTCCAGAACGCAGAAACAGAGAGATAGATCCAATCTCGGAGGGGATCTCACCCCTCCGAAGCCATGGGAGCCAAGGACCAGAGGGGAAACCCTTCTCCCATCTAGGGAGGAGGTCAAGGAAGAAGAAGAAGAAGGGGGCCTCTCTCCCCCTTGCTTCCGGCGGCGCCGGAACGCTGCTGGGGGCCATCATCATCACCGCGATCTTCACCAACACATCCGCCATCTTCACCAACATCTCCATCACCTTCCCCCATCTATATCCAGCAGTCCACTCTCCCGCAGCCCGCTGTACCCTCTACTTGAACATGGTGCTTTATGCTTCATAGTATTATCCAATGATGTGTTGCCATCCTATGATGTCTGGGTAGATTTTCGTTGTCCTATCGGTGATTGATGAATTGCTATGATTGGTTTGAGTTGCATGTTTTATTATTGGTGCTGTTCTATGGTGCCCTCCGTGTCGCGTAAGCGTGAGGGATTCCTGCTGTAGGGTGTTGCAATGCGTTCATGGTTCGCTTATAGTGGGTTGCGTGAGTGACTGACACACAAACCCGAGTAAGTAGGTTGTTGTGTATGGGATAAAGAGGACTTGATGCTTTAATGCCATGGTTGGGTTTTACCTTAATGATCTTTAGTAGTTGTGGATGCTTGCTAGAGTTTCAATCATAAGTGCATATGATTCAAGTAGAGAAAGTATGTTATCTTATGCCTCTCCCTCAAATAAAATTGCAATAGTCATTACCGGTCTAGTAACAAAGTCAGTTGCTTAGGGACAATTTCACAACTCCTATCATCACTTTTCCACACTCGCTATATTTACTTTATTGCTTCTTTATCTAAACAGCCCCTAGTTTATATTTACGTGCTCTTTATTATCTTGCAAACCTATCCTATCACACCTAGAAAGTACTTCTATTTTCATACTTGTTCTAGGTAAAGCGAACGTCAAGCGTGCGTAGAGTCGTATCAGTGGCCGATAGGATTTGAGAGAGTATTTGTTCTACCTTTAGCTCCTCGTTGGGTTCGACACTATTACTTATCGAAAGAGACTAGAACTATCCCGTATACTTGCGGGTTATCAGGGGTGTGCGATGGTTAAATCCTACCAACCTCCCCCTAGGATCATGCGTAGTAATACTTTTCTTTGAGGGCTAATAAATTTTTGCAATAAGTATGTGAGTTCTTTGTGACTAATGTTGAGTGCATGGGTTATATGCACTCTTACAATTCCACTTTTGCTAGCCACTCTAGTACCGTGCAACTTTCGTCGGTGCATTATACTGTCCTGATACCTTTCCTCAAAACAGGCTTTATACTCCTGTCCTTTTGATTCGCGCATGCACTCACTGCCGTTCCAGTGGCCATGTTCATCTAGCCGTCGCGTTTTCTGTAGATTTTGATCTAGCCGCTACGTTTGTCTATCCATCAGCGTTTCCTGCAAAGTTGCTTCTGCCGAGTATTCCAGCACCTGAGCCCGAAGCCCCACCTATGAATCTTCTTTCAGTATGATTCCGTCACCAGCTCAAATGCCAACTCCTTCCTACTCACGAGTACATGACTCCAAGAATCATCCGACCGTCAGCCCAAAGTATTAAGTATTTTAGTATTGATCCATGGAACAGGACCACATATTATTAGTACCGAGGACATTCCCTCGTGGAAAAATATTGCATTTCGAAAAAGTAAGCCTTAAAGTACATAGTTTATATTTTAGTGCGCTCTGAATGCTAGCCCATGCAGGTAGCACGGGGTGATGACTAGTTGAGGATAGCTCATATGCCTATCTTATGCTGGAATCTGCTCACCCAGATTCTTGTCCTGGACTTGGCATGAGTAATCACATTTTCCTAGATTTATAGCGCTGGTCTTTCAGCAATGGCTTGCTCATAAGTTATGGCAACTTCTTTAATCTGAAGATCTGTCGGCTCAGTCTTTTGAGAGTGCTTATATCGATTGGTAGTGCCTGTAGATGTGCATCCATAGGGGTGACTATGCATGGGTATATGTGAGCTTTTGCAACTATACTGCATGGGATGAGAAAGGTCAGAATATCACGGAGATCATTAAAAAGATTAATAATGCTGAGGCCGCTTATATATGTTGGCAGTGCATGTAGGTGTGCGTCCGTAGGGGTGACTATGCATGGCTAGACAGGAACCGGATACTGGAGATCGCTGGTAAGATTTCTTGCTTGCTGCTCTTGATCTAGTGGTCCACCTTTGCGCCATCTTTTGACTTCTGATCTGATCGCTCCAGCTAATACTTTTGTTCTTATGCCACAAAGCACTTTCCATATGTGATATATGCGTGTATTATTTTAGGGAATATATGCCGGCTGGAGTATACTATTTTTTAACTAAAAAAATGTCATAAGCACAAAATGATTTGTGATTAAATAATGTAATTACCAACAAATATATATAGTGATTAGTGTTTAACTAGTCATCATCCCGTGAGTCTGCACGGTCTAGATATTATAGGGATGTATAATTACCTTCACAATTACTTTAACATTTAAATGGTTGGAGTTAACATTCTTCATATCATACAAATTGACAAATGCTTTATTATTCAAATAATCAAAATAATAAAGATATACACATATTTATAATATTTAAGATTATAAATAGTGCATCCATTTTTCCTTTATGTTGCATACTGCCATTATTTTTCTGAATGAATCCTTCCTATCATTGTGTGAAGTACATCTATTTGGGATGTAAGGAGAAAGTATGTATTAATTTGATCCTTTATGGCAAGATACACATCTTTCTGATCTAGAAAATAATATTTTTGAATTGGATCCACATGGTAGCACTTATCTAAATAATAAAGATATTCCTGATCCATTACAGAGATATTTGTTTGTTTGTCACTTGTTTATTTTATCTTAATTGATCATCTTTTATGATGATCCATTACAGACCTTTTGACTTATATATTCTGCATTTGTAATGTACAGAAAAAAGTTATATATGGACTTTGTTTTTTTAACGTGAGGCTTGAAGATTCTTTATTGGGTAACCCTTCTTTATTTCTATGTGTCTGTATTTTTTTCAAGGAAACATGCGAGTGTTTTTTATTTATTTTTAGAATATGCGGTGTGGACTTTCTTTCAATGGGGCTCGCACACTTCTTTTTACGTGTCATTTTTTGCCAAAGATGATAGAAGTCACGCCCAACTCCAAAAAGAGAGAAGAAAGACACGGTGATTTTTTTACGTGCATGCTTTTGGGATGGGCGATATTTTCGAGATAGTGCCTACATAGGTATTTTTTAGGGTGTGCGCATAGGTGCTTTTTGAGACTTTTTTTTGAGGATGTGGACTTCTTTTTTTATACTGTACGTGTGGGTTTAATTTTTTTATCTTCACACTTTCACGAAGGGTATCATAGGTGGTCAGGACTTCTTTTCTTCCTTTTTGTACGTGTGAGGACTTCCTTTCTATCCACTTTTTGTAACTGGTGTTTCTTTTCTAAAAACAATTAAGGTATCTTCTATTAATAGATCTAGACCATTAAATTTTAAATCTAATGGCTAAATTAATCTTGCTGATGTGGATTAATGTGGAGGCTCGTATGGTGCCTCCAATTAGTAAATATATAAGGTAAGATATAAGATAGTATTAGTCGTCAACCCGTGCGTCCGCACGCGCAACAGTTTTTAAAAGTGTTAGCTTCACAAACAAAGTTGTTAGAATAAAGTCTCATAAACCAAATCTACGGTTACACTGTATCTTACATCAGTAATGTGTTTTTGTTCAATTTATGGAATATGGAAAGAGCTGGAAATTATGTACGCTTGGTGGCATCATCCATCTCCAATTCGTTCGAGAAAGATGTGGCAAAAACACTTATTAATGGTCAATGGAAAGTCAAGTTACAATTGAACAAAAAATATACAAAAATAATGATGAATAAATTTTATAACAATTAATTAGCAACACACACTCAACCATACTTACAACATATATCTATGTACGACCATCACCACAAATTACAGGAGCTTATGATCAAGGTCACATCCATAATCTTGCGGATCTGGCTGAATTTGGTGCTACTTAAATCATATGTTCAGAAAGCTTCATAGTACAGAAACTCGCATATCTCTTGGTTTCACTTATCACATGGTAGAAAATTCTAGCAGCAGGGATAAACTGATCTGCATGCCGGAATAATATAACTCCCATTAGTACCAGATAAGCTAGAAGAGGGTGCAGTGCAAAAAAAAATTACCACCATGAATTAAAATGCATTTTTGAGTTGCTTGTCTTTCCTAAGATTAACCATTAATGGGCGCAAATGACAGTGTAACCTGATCAAGAAAAAGTACCTCACTTCTGCTGGCTAAATCAGAAGTTATATTGTCCTTAAGACCTCGTACTTGACTATGGTGCCTAACCATCGCCTAGTTTTCTCAACCACCAGTGTGCTGTTCATGCCTAAATTATGTTGCTTCCTCTTTCTAAATCGAAAGTTATATACTCCTTTATGATCTCATAGTAGTCTACGGTTCCTAACCACTGTTGCCATTGTTTTCTCAACCACCAGTGTACTTTTCATGCATGTAAACTAGTTGTTTATTCTTTGTAGATTGGAAGTTATATCCTTCTTCAAGATCTCGTATTGGACTATGATTCCTAACCACTGCCTTCTTTGTTTTTTCAACTACCCGTGTACTTTTCATAAATAAACTAGGTGGGTAGCTCGTGTACATGTGCGGCTAGATAGATCATGTACTTCCTCCAATCCAAATTAATGGACCCTCTCTGTACTAGTGGAGAGCGTCCATTAATTTGGATCGGAGGGAGTTTTTTTATTGTATTAGATGACCCGTTGTGATATAGACAAGAGACCAACTACATATTGAAAGTATTATTGTATTTTTTTGATACGAGGAATGATATTCCGCTTTAGTATCCCGAATAGCAAAGTCATCTAAGATCAAAAGAATGTCCATGTTTTCACAGAAAATGTTCAAATTTTCAAAAAATGTTTGGGAATCTTTAAAATGTTCCCATATTCAAAAAAATGTGTTTTTAGTAAATTGTTCATGTTTTCAGAAAAAATTCAGAATTTTCAAAACTTTTTCGCATTAAAAAAATATAAGGATTTTGGAAAACATCACTAGTAGAAAACCACCCATTAGTCCCGGTTCGTAAGGGCCTTTAGTCCCGGTTCATGAGCCGGGACTAATGGGTCGTTACTAATACCTCCACCCATTAGTCCCGGTTTAATCCGGAACCGGGACCAATGTGCCTCCACGTGGCCCTGTGCGCCCACCCCAGTCAGGGGGCCTTTGGTCCCGGTTGGTGGCACCAACCGGGACCAAAATGCATCCACGCGTTAGCATTCCAGTTGCTTGGGTTTTTGTGTTTTTTTTTTTGAAAGGAGGGGAGGTTGGGGGTTTTGGGGGGTTAATTTAATTAGGTGTTTCATATATTGTGTTAGCTAGCTAATTAATAGAGAGAAGTGTCCTCTCTTATGTCCGTACTTGGACGCTACGTACTATATATACATAAGTGATCGAGAGAACAATTCAGTACAGAAGTTCGTCATGCATATATACCGGGAGAAGTGTGATCGATCGACCTCTCCTTCTCCGAGAGGTTGGTCGAACAACAAGTTTTCGTATCATGTATCCGACGCTACTGGCTACATACATGTACAATATGTATAAGAACTCTTAATTACAAACCCCTAGCTACCATTTGAAATCAATTTCCACATGGTATTCTCCGGTTTTACTGATGACGTGGTCAAGAAAGAATCCCGCCAATTCCTCTTGAATTGCTTTCATGCGATCTGGTTCTAGGAGTTCATTCCGCATCTGCCACGTCTAATTTGAAGAAGGGGGTTAATTAATACATATATATGAATGAAACTCAACAAAAATGATGGTGTAATAAAATGAAATTGTGAATATTATTGGTTACGCACTTCATATTGTCTTTGAGAGTAGCCCCGCTTGTTTTTCGAAGTCGCGGTGTGGATGAACTCGCACACGTAGTATCCACAGAAATCATTCCCTTCCTCCTGCCACAAGCACTTTACGAGAAATAGAGGTCAATCAAACTGATAATGAAGCATTATAAATGGCATTGATGAAAGTATAGCTATATATAGAATCAACGAGAGATGCGCGCAACTAGCTAGCCAGTAGTACTTACTTTTGGGTATGTATATCTCAGCTCCTTCGGCAGTCCCGGAGTTTCTGCGGTGAACTGTTTCCAAACCCTGCAAGACAAAGAAAATAATTATTATTACTTGAGATATCAGGAAATGAACAAAAAGTTACCGATATGGTGCGATAATTATGATCGATTGAACTTACTTGCTGAGCATTTCAGTCATGTCCGCATAGGTTTTGGGATCTTTCCGTCTCGAGTCTAAGACGGTTACTAGTCCACGCTCAAGCTTAATCTCCAGAAGAATATAGTGGTACCTGCGCACGCATGCATAACTCATCAATTACATTACTATAACCTCGCTCGAGTAATAAGGGAAACCGAATATGCACACGACAGTAACACTCACGGGCCGTTGTAAGGAGAGAGTATGGTATCTTTGTTTTGATTTTTGATCAACGATCGTAGCAAGTTGTCCTCGGCCTCTTCGACGTGCTTTTCAACCAGAAATACATCTATGATATTTGTGTTAATGAACCCAATATCATAAATTTCTTGTTTTTTGCACTCGACGATCTTCAATCTGCATAATATATTGAGGATAATTAATTATAAATACATGCATGCAATGAAAGAGCCGAGCTATATATAGAGACTTAATGACAGAAATAGTACTTACAGGCAGTAGCAAAAGACCATTAATTTATCGAGGGCCTTTTGATTGAAGAACTCGAAGAACTCCTCAAATGGAACAGTCAACAGATCATTTGCAATGAGATCGTGCTCCTCTTTAATATGCAAATACAAAGCATTCTTACCATCAGACTCTCTGCAGGTTTCCATGTACCAATTATGGAATCTTCGCATCATTGTTGTCAGAGATTTTTCATCTTTGACAGAGGCTTCCCGTACTCGTATCTGTGTCCGTCCACCTTCAAGAAATCAGGAAGTGCATCGTCAGGCAGGTAATCGTCAAGATTGCCATAACCGGCCACCGTCCCCGGAGCATTAGACACATTGAGCGGGGGGCACGATTGCTGTGCTTGTTCGCCGAGCTGGGCAAATTTTTTTCCTTTGCTCGTTGTTTTGACCTTTTAGCACTGACAGTAGTTCTCGACCGCTGGGCTTGGAGATATGTCTGTTCAGTAATGTGCTCATAGTTGGTTCTCGGCGGAGACTTTGGTGGTTTCCTCAGGGCATCGATAGTGCGCTTTGCTTTCACCGGATCTACCTTCTCCTCCGGGGGTGGATGTCTCTTTGCTTTCACCCCTTCAAAGAACTCCTTCACGTAGGCCTGCACAATCGTATCGTTTTCCTCCTCGGACCTCTCGTACGGTAACTTCTCTAGAGGCTTGAGAGATGATGGACCGTATTTGTATTGCCTCCCGCCTCTGGTTGTGCTGCTAGACGCCGGAGCAGACGGAGCGGCTACAGCGTCTGTCTTCTTTCGTGCTTGCTTACGAGGCGGAGGAGAAGGAGTACGACGCGCCGGAGCAGCCGGGGCGGCGGCGGGTCTATTCCGCCCTTGCTGGCGAGGCGGAGAAGGAGGATGCTGCTGGCTGGTCGGGAGCGCCGGCGCAGGCGGAGAACGAGGCGGAGTGCCGCCATGCACCGGAGAAGGAGGCGGAGTGCCGCCACGCGTGCCCTGATCGTCACTCGCCGGAGGAGGAGGCGGTGGAGGAGGCAGAGTGCCCTGACTCGCCATAGCAGGAGGAGGAGGCGGAGGCGGAGGCGTCCAGTTCAGAAGGTTGATGAGCTCCTTCTTCCATAGGCATGGAGTCTTCAGAGCAGAACCCAGCCTAGTCTCCCCTTCACCGGTAGGGTGGTCAAGCACGAGGTCCTCAAATCCCTCCATTATTTCATCCACCATCACCTTAGCATATCCTTTTGGAATCGGCTGGCAGTGATAAGTTGTGCCGGGTCCACTAGGATAAACTTGGCCAACAGCCGCCTTGACCTTCAAATTCATCCATCGTGCCATCATGTGGCAATTTTGAGACTCCGTGATACCATCCACGGGATAGCTGGCAGGAGCCGTCAAGACATGCTCCGGCTGAAGCAGCTCGGTGGAAGCCACGCTGCTTCTCCGCTGAGATGGCGGGGTAGCTTCGGGGGAAGCTTCGGCAGGTCGTTTGTTGCGATCTGCTGCTTCTCGTTCCTTTTATCGATCCTCTAGCCCCATTACCCTTCCAAGCAGCGCCTGCATTTGGTCCTGCTCCAGTTTCTTCCTCCTCTCGTGGGTTTTGTAACCCCCTGCGTCTGGAAAACCATCCTCCCACGGAATGGAGCCTGGCGTGCCTCGTGTCCGTCCAGGGTGCTCCGGATTCCCAAGGGCCATTGTGAGCTCGTCCTTCTCCCTGTTTGGAAGGAACGTCCCTCGCTGCGCTGCATCGATATAGTGTCGAAGGTTCTTGACTGGTGTTTGCAGTTGCTCGTCCGTCCACTTACAGGGTCCAAGGTTCCGCCAGCCCCGAAGAACCAAGTCCGGCAACGGTCTGGCCAGCGCATTGTCTCTGGTTCGATCCCTTTTCCAAGCAGATCATGCTCAGCCTTGAACCACTTAGGCCGGGCTTTGAGGTAGCCACCTGACCCCGTGTGATGGTGAAGCTTCTTCTTTGCAGCATTTTTCTTGTTTGTCTCTGACATCTTCTTACTCTTTTCGGATGTCTTGTGGGCCACAAATGCGGGCCAGTGATCTTTGATCTTCTCATATTTGCCGATGAATTCTGGTGTCTTTTTTTCCTTGACAAACTGGTTCAGCTCTTTCCTCCACCTCCTCATTAGGCCTGCCGTCTTCTTAAGAGCACAAGACTTGATTAATTGCTCTTTAACTGGCATCTCCGGATCCTCCTCTGGCGGTAGGGTGAAATTTGCCTTCAGCTCAGTCCAAAGATCTTCTTTCTGCATATCATTGACATAAGACACCTCAGCGTCTTCATCCTTAGCAGGCTTATACCATTGCTGGATGCTGATCGGGATCCTGTCCCTAACAAGAACCCCGTACTGAGCATAAAATGCCTTCCTTGTCCGGATGGGTTCAATCGGTTCGCCGTCGGGCGCGATTTCTATGATCTCAAACTTTTCATCCGAGCTCAACTTTTTCTTCGGGCCTCGTCTCCTTACCGAAGTTGTGCACGTTAATTAGCAAGTATATTAAGTGCATGCGGATATTAGGTAGGATATTATTTGCGTGTTATTATGTGATTAGGACCATTGGCATGAAATTAGCTGCACGCTAAACGTGTTGAGCGCTCGACATTGAAGCAGTCTAGATCATTGGATTGACATGATGGCCGAGATTAATTGGATCTACATCTTTGCGTCTCTTTATATTGGTATAGATATAGATATAGAGTAAATTAAATGGTGATGGGGCAGGTTATGTCCTAGTGTTTGATTCCGTGCATCTGATATGGGCTGCCGCACATCTGATTTTACGTCCTAGTGTTTGATTCCGTTGTTGCGGGAATCGATTGAAATATATTTCAGTGATTCGATTGTATGAAACTTCCATCGCTGAATTAATAGTATAAAACTAAAGCTAGGAATAAATAATTATATATTGTATTTGGTTATTGTGTAGTGAGAAAATATTTTGAATATAAGTGGCACAATGTAACGGAAAACTATTTTTCATGCATGTTGAGTGTACCTTTGATGAAGTGGCATGTGTGGTGAGATGAAAGGTGTGCATGTAGTGATGGGTTTTTGATGAGGTGGCATATGTGCATGTTGAGATAAATAGGATAGTGGGGATCAACTTCTTATGTATATAGGATTTGTACAAAAAAGGACTGTCGGCCTTCTGAGTAATTTGTTTTTCAAGGATTTTGCGTGAATTAATTCCACATCAGATAAACAGCTCCTAATTTCTAATTAATGTGGGAATTTGTGGGTAGTGCATGATTAGTATAGGTATAGATAGATAGATA
>LT934124.1:717302038-717359833 GCA_900231445.1 Triticum turgidum subsp. durum | reverse complement strand
ATTCAGTTTGTTGGAATGTATATTTCAATGAATCGATGAATAGATGAATTGAGACCTCACTCTCCTCTAAATTCAATAGTTTCAAAAGTTTTACTAATTTTGTTCATATATATGAACCCTAGGTGTTCATATGTATGAGCTCATTTCATCATTAGAGCACTGAATAGGTTTTGTCAGTAGTTGTTGCTTAGTTTTGGATGTAGTTGGTGCTTAGTTACTTTTGAGTTCAAAATTTAGTTAACAAAGATATGCATTGGATTAAACTAATTTTTTTGACAGATAACTTAACTATATCATAGATGTAGTTTACTGGATTTTTTTGTCAGTTTTAGTAGTTTGTAGCATTTTAAATGGTTTGACAAATGAAGGAGGTTGGATATTGGTAGCATTTTAAGTAGCTCTACATATATGCTCTAAAATATGCCTGAGTGAGAGAAAGATAGATATATAGATAGAGAGAGTAAGGTTGGCTTTCTGTTTGTTGGGGCTCGCTTCCTTCTCTTCTCCTGGTGATAGACATTAGTTATGCACGAGGGAAGGGGGGATGTGAGCGTCACCGACAATCGATATATCAGAGAAAGTAAGAATCCCGACTGTTGTCATCGGGGTCGCTTTCTCCTCTTCTCCTTGTGATAAACATTGTTAATGCACGAGGGAAGGCAGGAATATGACCATCACTAACGGTCGATATATGAGAGAGAGGAAGAATCCTGACTGTTGTCGTGGGGGTTGCTTCTCCTTCTTTCCCGGGTGCTTGACATTTTGGTATAATGCACTTGGGAAAGAAGGGATGAGCGATCACCGACGGTCACAATATCAGAGAGGGAATGCCCACCGTATACACCACGAGAGATGAGAGTTTTTCAAGGAAGCGTTGATAGACTGAAAGTCAACCCATGCTGAATAGTGATCTGTCTGTTGAGTTCCTGCTATTTGGCATTGATTTTCAATCTTTGAATTATGAATACAGGAAATGTCTGACGACGATAGGATCCCTGAGTGTGATTACTACAGCGATAACCTGGGTATGTGCGACATGCCTCACCTGCAATACGGTAGGTGCTTCACCATCATGCTGGATGAGACATTCGAAGTTTTTACGGTACATAACAATGACATGTTTTTTTCGTAATTAAGCATGACTTGTGCTTCTTTGCTTCAACATGTAATTTCCGGGTTTTTTACAATCCGACTAGTGCTTCCCCTGCCATGCAAGACCGCATGTCTTGGATAAGCTCGGTTTCGAAGATATAGAGAGTATGGAGGGTAAGATAGCTCACCTTACGACGAAACATGGTTTTGCTTTTGGGTTAAGCTCTACAGCGCAGTAAACCACTCATATTTTGGTTGCTCAAATTGAAGACAAGTATGGAAGGCCTACGGATTTAAGAAGGATATAAAAATAACCTTCGATATTCGTTCGGAAGATGATAGGGTTGATATTATCTACATTTTTGTGGATGTGGACACACTTCCAATTTTACCTCCATGTGAGTTTGTCAAAAAATAATTGTTGTAATTTATATTGTTTATTTAAAAATAGTTAATACATCCCTATTATACTTTTTTAATTGTTCTATATAGTTTGTTAATTGTTACAAAGCTAGCTAGATATTTTAGTCCCTTAATTAGTGTAAAAAGTGCAACAAATGCTCGACCTGGGATGGGCCATGACCTGTCGACACCTCCAGCGACGACGACACCCCTCCCGCTTATAGCGTGGAGTCGGGTGCACCACACCATCCTTCGGCCCTGTCAGCGGCACTGAAGATAATGCAGCGACAAAAGCTAATTCGCTACAGGAGGATCCGGCAAGCGCAGGGCAGGCCAGGCCCAAGAGGAGAGCCCAGGCTCTAGCGAGAGTGTGCGGGCTAGAATTGGCCCGCTAGTCAGTGCTTATATACTACTGTAATGGTCTGTAACGCGTGGCTGGCGGTTTTGGCCGAGAAGTATAGGATAGTTGGCTTGTATTGAATGGATGTAATCTCCTCCCCTCTCGTTGAACTCTCATGAACATTTGAATTCCGATCAATCCATAGCTACTCGAGAGAGAGATCCTAGTTTGTGCTTACAATTGGCATCAGAGCCCTAGATCCTGGCGCCGCCAGTTCCCTTCCACCACCCGCACGCGACGAGATTTTCGGCAAGACGACGCCGGGAAGCGATGGAGAGCTTGTCACCGGTGATGAAGGCGGTGTACGAATTCCTCAAGGCCGACCTCGCGGAATCCCTCGATGCCCGCTTCAAGCGACAGGATGAAGAGTCAGCGAAGTCGATGCGTTCCATCGTGGGGGATCTGATGACGTGCATCGATGATCTCAAGACGTCGATAGGCGTGGATATGGACGAGCTCCGCGACGGCCTGGATCGACCACCTGCCGCTCCGATGATGATTCCTATAGGACGACCCCCGCAGGCAGAACAAGGCGCGTACAACAACACCGACGCGGCACCGGAGGGCAGCCGCAGAGCTACTCCATCCAAGGGAAAGGACCATGTTCCTGACGTTCCGCCACCAGCCAGAGGTACGAGATCAGAAAAGAGCTCCATTCTCAGCTCGCGTTTGGCGGATTTGCAACGAGAAAATTCTGATTCATATGGTTTTGGCCCTTGCATCGTCCTGCCCCGTTTCGATGGTTCAAATGCGAGGCTCTGGCAAATGAGATGCGAAGATTACTTTGGCATGAGTGGTACACCACGGCAACTCTGGGTTCAGTTTGCATCTACCTTGTTCGAAGGGCCAGCAGCACGATTGTTGGAATCGGTTCAGCGTAGAGTGCAAAATGCGCCGTGGGAGGATTTCTGTCGGTTATTGCAGTGCAGATTTGGGTGCAACCAACATCAGGCGCTGGTGCGCAAGTTCCACAGCAGTACTCAGACGGGTTCAGTGGAGGATTATGTGGAGCAATTTGCTGAGCTCTACGATCAGTTGTCTGCATATGAAGCAATACCTGAATCAGTGCACTATGTCACCAAATTCATTGATGGTCTGAATTCTTCTGTCAGAGTTTTGGTGGCGCTACAGCAGCCGACCGATTTGGATGCGGCCTATGAGTTAGCTCTGTTGCATGAATCCCTAACCAGTTCGACTTCTCAGTATCATCAATCAAACAGGAAGCAACAGTTTCCACACCCAGCATCCATTGTTAAGACAGTTACTAGCAAATCCACTGACGACAGGCGAAACAGTTCACACGCACAAAAACAGAAAATGGGAGAAGATAAGTGGGAGGCCCTTAGATCATATCGTAAGGCCAAGGGACTATGTTTTATGTGCGGAGAAAAATGGAGCCAAGATCATCAATGCAAACAAACAGTGTCCCTTCATGTAGTGCAGGAAATGGTGGAATTCTTCCAATGCACATCTTCAGAGGAGCTGGGATCTGACAAGGCGATGAAGTTAATTTAACGGCCATATCTGAGGCAGCTGAAGGGAGATCTGCTCGTAGTAAAGCATTTCAGTTGACAGTTACCATTCAGGAAGAGCAGAAAACATTCCTAGTGGACTTTGGTAGCACCCACTCATTCCTGGATTCTGATTCAGCTAAACTTCTGTCAGAGGTTCAGACATGTCCAACAATGAAGGTCAAAGTGGCTAATGGGCAGATAATGAACTGTTCCGGTTTTGTTCCAAAATGCAACTGGTCAATGCATGGAGTACAGTTCGAGCATGATCTCAAGATTTTGCCTCTGAGTTGTTATGATGGAATATTGGGCATGGACTGGTTGGCAAAACACAGTCCAATGATTGTGGACTGGGATCGGCAGTGGATGTCATTCCCTCTGCATGGGAAAACGGTAAAAATACAAGGGGCAACACCAGTGGAATTTTCTTATACCATCATAGAGTTGACTGTTATTACTGATGAAAATGCTCAAACTGTCTTACCTAAAATTCAGGAACTACTGGATGAATACAAGGATGTATTTGCTATTCCCACTGGATTACCACCAGAGAGAGCTTGTGATCATTCTATACCACTTATTCCAGGTGCAAGACCATTTTCTCACAGGACATACAGATTAGCTCCAGAACTTAAGGATGAGGTGGAAAAGCAGATACAAGAGATGCTAGATTCTGGTGTCATCAGAAGGAGTAACAGTCCCTTTTCCTCTCCCATTCTCCTAGTTAAAAATAAGGACCACACCTAGAGGTTGGTGGTGGATTACAGGCATCTCAATGCTCTCACCATCAAGGGGAATTACCCTATGCCTATGATAGATGAGCTTCTTGATGAATTACATGGAGCACAATGGTTTACAAAGTTGGATCTTAGGGCAGGATACCACCAAATAAGGTTAGCCCTGGAGAAGAATATAAGACTGCATTTCAAATTCATCATGGTCATTTTGAGTTCCTAGTTGTGGGTTTTGGTCTGACAGGAGCTCCAAACACCTTCCAAGGAGCTATTAATGTATCCTTGTCTGAAGAACATGACATGCTTAGGAATTTTGTTATTGCATTCTTTAATGACATACTGATTTTCAGTAAAACATTGAAACAGCACCTTGAACATGTCAGAAGGGTTTTGGCAGTTTTGAGAAGAGATAAATGGTATGTAAAGTTGTCCAAGTGTGAATTTGCTTCTCAAAAACTGCTCTACTTGGGTCACATAATCAGCAAGGATGGTGTTTCCACTAATCCTGAGAAAATCAGTACCATTGAGCAGTGGCCACAACCTGAATCAATGAAAGAGGTCCGGAGTTTCCTAGGGTTAGCTGGGTACTATAGGAAGTTCATTCACCATTTTGGAATTATTGCCAAACCACTGACTAACTTATTACGCAAGGGTTTCGTGTTTGTCTGGACCAGTGTTGAGGATACAACATTCCAAACACTGAAGTAGGCCCTGGTTATTGCCCCTGTTTTGGCTCTACCCAACTTTCAGCAACCTTTTACTATAGAGACAGATGCTAGAGATTGTGGAATTGGAGCTATTTTATCTCAGGAAGGGCACCATGTGGCATTTGTCAGCAAGGCCTTAGGAACCAAAAATCAGACAATGTCGGTTTATGAAAAAGAGTTCTTGGCGATTCTGTTAGCAGTTGAACAGTGGCGCTCATATCTTCAGCTAAAAGAATTCAGCATCATCACTGATCAAAAAGACTTGGTCTGTCTAACTGAACAATGTTTGCATACAGCCTGGCAGCAAAAAGCCCTAACAAAGTTGTTCGGTCTCGATTACAAGATCATTTACAGGAAAGGAACAGAAAACAAGGTTGCTGATGCATTATCCAGGCGCCCTCATTTGTCAGGAGACTGCTATGCTCTGTCAGCAGTGCAACCAGCTTGGGTGCAGGAAATAATGGACAGTTATGAGTCAGATCCTCACGTTACAGCAATTTTACAGAAGCTGGCAATTGATCCCTTAGCTGTTCCTAATTTTACATTGCAAGGGGGGCTACTCCGTTTCAAGAAGAGGTTGTGGGTTGGATCAAATGAGCAACTGCAACGTAAGATAGTTGACAGTTTGCATGCTAGCTCGGCCGGGGGTCATTCAGGGTTTCCAGTAACTTATCGCAGGATTTCCCAGTTGTTTCATTGGAAGAAAATGAAGCAGATGGTCAAGGAGATGTTGCAGCAGTGTCAAATCTGTCAGCTGGCCAAACCTGACAGAGTTCCTTACCCTGGTCTACTGCAACCTTTGCCTATTCTTTCACAACCTTGGGAGATGATGACGATGCATTTCATCGAAGGTTTGCCAGTGTCACAACATCATAATTGCATCTTGGTAGTGGTAGATAAACTGACAAAATATGGTCACTCTATCGCTCTCAAACACCCTTACACTGCTGTCACAGTGGTTGAGTCGTTTCTGGACCGTGTGTATCGTCTCCATGGACTTCCCGTCCCCCTGGTTTCTGATCGTGATCCTGTTTTCACCAGCTTGTTTTGAAAGGAGGTATGCAACAGAACAGGTATCAAACTGCGCATGAGCTCGGGCCAACATCCTCAGAGTGACGGGCAAACGGAGCGCGTGAATCAGCAGGTGGAAGGATATCTCAGGTGTTTTATAAGTGCTCATCCACATAGTTGGTTCAGTTGGCTTCCACTCTGTGAACTATGGTACAATTCAAACTGGCATTCTTCCACTGTTCGTACACCGTTTGAACTAGTTTATGGGCATCCACCCCGTTACTTTGGCTTATCCCCTGTCGATGCTGTCAGCAATTCCGACACTCAACAATGGCTGCATGACAGACATGTCGTTATGGATTCAGTCAAGCAACATTTACTTCGGATGCAGTAGCGAATGAAAGTTCAGGCTGATAAACACATGATAGAAAGAAGTTTTGAGGTGGGCGAAACAGTTTTTCTCAAGATGCAGCCGTAGATTTAGTAATCTATTGCCCCGCGCGCAAACCACAAGTTGGCTTTCAAATACTTTGGCCCTTTTGAAATCCTGGCGCGGATCGGCGCGGTGGCTTACAGACTGAAGTTACCAGACAACTGCAGGGTTCACCCAGTGTTCCATGTTTCCTTGCTCAAGCGACAAATCAAACCAAACCAACAGGTACTGCCAGTTCTTCCATTGTCAGCGGCTAACCTGCAGGTCCCGGCGTGTTTCCTGGATCTTCAACTGATTTCACGAGGAAACAAGACGGTGGCTCAAGTTCTGGTCAAATGGAGCCATTCCCCAAGCTCGTTGGCAGCTTGGAAAGATCAGGATATGCTGAAGCACCAGTTCCCTCGCGCACCGGCTTGGGGGCAAGCCGTTTTCTCTCCAGGGGGGATTGTCAGCGGCACTGAAGATAATGCAGCGACAACAGCTGATTCGCTACAGGAGGATCCGGCAAGCGTAGGGCAGGCCAGGCCCGAGAGGAGAGCCCAGGCTCCAGCGAGAATGTGCGGCCCAGAATGGGCCCGCTAGTCAGTGCTTATATACTACTGTAATGGTCTGTAACGGGTGGCTGGCGGCTTCGGCCGAGAAGGATAGGATAGCTGGCTTGTATTGAATGGCTGTAATCTCCTCCCCTCTCGTTGAACTCTCATGAACATTTGAATTCCGATCAATCCATAGCTACTCGAGAGAGAGATCCTAGTTCGTGCTTACAGGCCCCAGCTGTTTTGACAGCCCCAACTTCATTGTGGACATGGGAGGCCCGAAGGCGCCCTCAGAGACCCAACTCAGAGTTGAAATAAGCCAAATCGGAAAAGGAGGAGGAAGGAAAAGGACGAGGACAAGTAAGCATCAACTCTGCTGTCTAAATCAGAAGTTTTATAGTCCTTTATGACCTCATACTTGATAATGGTTCGTAACCACCGCCTTGGTTTCTCAACCACCGGTGTGCTGCTCATGCCAAAACTAAGTTGTATCCTCTTTCCAAATCCGAAGTTATATACTCCTTTATGATCTCGCACTAGTCTACGGTTCCTAACCACCTCTTCCTTTGTTTTCACAACCACCGGTGTTCTTTTCATGCATACAAACTAGTTTTTTTATTATCTGTAAATTGGAAGTTATATTCTTCTACAAGATCTTGCACTCGACTATGATTTCTAACCACCGCCTTCTTTGTTTTCTCAACTAGTTGGGTAGCTCGTGTATATGTGCGGGTATATATATCATGTACTTCCTCCCATCCAAATTAATGGATGCCCCTCTAGTACAACTTTGTAAAGATTTTGGATCGGAGGGAGTATTATTGTATTAGACAAACCATTGGGTCATCGAGAAGAGACCAATTGCAGCTTGGAAATTAAACGAACTATTTGAATGACTATATTTGCACTGCATTCATATTTGCCTTGACGATGATCATTGCTCATAGATTTATTTGGTGACACATAAGATATCTACTTGAGTAGATGAATGGAGAATGAGTATGGAGGTGGAAGAACAAAACTATAAGGATCTGCGGTGGTTATTCTTGTCCGGGTGTCTCCTTTCTTTGTCCTGGATGGAGTGGTGGAGGCGAGCTTTCTCTGATGGTGTTCTTGCCTTTACGAAAATTGCTCCTGTAGCTAAGGTGGAGCCACTGGCACCTCACACGACCGACCATACAAGTGCATGCACTCATATGGTAGGTCATCTTGTGTTTTGGTGTGCGAGATGATGGTGTCCCAATAAGGAAGTAGCTTCATTTGGTTCAATTTGGAGTAATGCACCTTGATTTCCTTCCTTATGCGTTTTCCTGCCGAGCAATGAAAAAAAATGGGTTTTCTTCCCTCTCAAAGGATTAACTTTAGAAATAACTAAGAAACAACAAAAACCAGATGAAAACCAAGTCAAAACTCATTGTAAAAACTCACAAATTCTCGAGCCAAATACAGGCTTGTGAATCTTCTGGTCGGTTTGCTTGGCTTCCTTCTGCTCATGTGGTTTCTGATGGAGGGTGCACGGTTTCTATGGTTAAGTTCGTTGGTCGTGGAGTGTGTAGTCGAGTGTTCTTTCCATTCGATCGTTCGGTTGCCCTGGCCAGACAACAAAGCACATGGACGTCGATAAGCATTGTCTGTCATTGGTAAATATACAAGACAATTACAGGCGCAATACCAATATAATCGCTCGTAGGAAATTCACAAAAAACATGCTTCAAATGGTTCACCTACCCTATCTGTTGTTTTTGCTGAAGTAGATACAAGATGAGGAAACGTCAGGGCATACAAAAATAAGTCCATTCACCTACTCAAGTAAATGGGTTATGTGTCACCAAAAAAATCTACGAGCTATGATCATTGTCAAGGCAAATACAATCACAGTACGAATGTAATCATTCAAATAATTAGCACAACTTCCAAGCTGCAATGGGTCTCTCGTCGATGACGCAACAGTTCATCTAATACAATAATACTCCCTCCGATCCAAATGAATGGACGCACCTCTGGTACAGCTTTACAAAGGTGTACTAGAGGAGCGCCCATTAATTTGGATGGGAGGAAGTACATGATATATCTACCCGCACATATGCACGAGCTACCCAACTAGTTTATTTATGAAAAGCACATTGATAGTTGAGAAAACAAAGAAGATGGTGGTTAGGAATCATAGTCTACTACGAGATCTTAAAGAAGAATATAATTTCCAATTACCACCGAATGAAAAACTAGTTTATATGGACAAAAAGCACACCGGTGGTCGACAAAATAAAGGCAGCGGCGGTTTGGAACCATAGACTAGTACGAGATCATAAAGGCGTATATAACTTCTGATTTAGAAAGAGGAAGCAGCTTAGTTTAGGCACTAACAACACAACGGTGCTTGAGAAAACAAGGCGGTGGTTAGGAATCATAGTCAACTATGAGGTCTTAAAGGACTATATAACTTCTGATTTAGACAACAGAAGCGAAGTACTCTTTCTTGATCTGGTTACACCATCGGCCGTCCGGGCCATTGTTCATGCTTACTCGTCCTCGTCCTTGTCTACCTCCTTCTCCTTTTCTGATTCGTCATATTTCAAGTCTAAGTCGGGTCTCTAAGGGCTCCTTCAGCCCTTCCATGGCCTCGACGAAGTTGGGGCTGTCATAAGTGTCGGCACCGGAGGCACTCGACTGTGCCACAGACAAAATATGCCGAATCGAAAATGGAGAAGAAGGACAACAATGACGAGGACTACAAAGCACGAACTATGCTCCGGACGGCCGACAGTGTAACCTGATCAAGAAAAAGTACTTCACTTCTGCCTAACCATCGCCTAGTTTTCTCAACCACCGGTGTGCTGTTCATGCCTAAATTAAGTTGATTCCTCTTTCTAAATCGAAAGATATATACTCCTTTATGATCTCGAACTAGTCTACGGTTCCTAACCACTGTTGCCTTTGTTTTCTCAACCACCGGTGTGCTTTTCATGCATATAAACTAGTTGTTTATTCTTTGTAGATTAGAAGTTATATCCTTCTTCAATATCTCGTATTCGACTATGATTCCTAACCACCACCTTCTTTGTTTTCTCAACTATCCGTGTGCTTTTCATAAATAAACTAGGTGTGTGGCTCGTGTACATGTGCGGGTAGATAGATCATGTACTTCCTCCAATCCAAATTAATGGACGCTCTCTGTACTAGTGGAGAGCGTCTATTAAATTGGATCCGAGGGAGTTTTTATTGTATTAGATGACCCGTTGTGTTATAGATAAGAGACCAACTACATATTGGAAGTATTGTTGTATTTGTGTGATACGAGGAATGATATTCATCCCCATGATATCATCACCGGTAATGGCAGCAATTCCGCGCTCTCATGAGTTCAAGGAGTTCTGCTGGTCACTCGGCTGCATTTTACTTCTGTAGCACATCCCCAATCCAATGGATCATGACAAGCGTGCAAAATGGTTTGATCCTCAAAGGCATAATACCATGCTTAATGACTCCATTGAAGAGAGCAGCCAGTGCAAGGGTTGAAGAACTACCATCAGTCTTCTAGAGCCTGTGAATGACTCCAAACAGATCTACTCAATTCATACTATTCTTCATGGTGTATGAAGGGGAAGCTATTATGCCAGCAGAGCTACAAGACTCCCATTGGCATACTCAGAAGCTGAGGTGGAAGAAGCATGTCAGGATGGGTTTGGTCTCATCAAATAGGCCCGACAGCTCACCCTTGCTTGCTCGACTAATTATCAACATATGTTGATAAGGTCTCAATATCGGCAAGGGCGTGAACGCGCATTCACAATTGGCGATCGGGTTCTTCGACCACACCAATAAAGAAGAAGCGCCTTAAGCTCGCTGAACCCTGAGAAGGACCATTCGTTATGTCCCAGGTGTTGAGCGACAACACATACCGACTACGCAAAATGATAATAATACAAGGAAACCAAGACAACATGGAATGCGGGCTTCCTTTCTCGATTTTATTAGATAAAGGATGTATTTATTGGCTTAAAACGGAGCATCTAGAGGATATATAACACAATGAGCATACATCCGGCCTCTGCATAACTAGGGTGCACACAACCAACACAAACACACGCACACAAAAAAATGCTAGAAAATAGCAAAATCATATAAGACCAAAGCTATGCTTAGACAAGAAAAAGAAAACCCGAAGCGATCATATCCGTGACCGACAAACTACAAACATGATCATATTCGCACCAACCATCTCATGACACCACATGAACGATGATGTTCTTCAACGAAAATCCCTTCAAGAAGGGAGCGACACGCAAATGTCACCGTCACCGGATCCATCTGAATCTAGGTTTTCACCCTGAAAAATCAATCCATGCAAATCCGAGCAATGCCTTCAACAAGATTACGACGTATAAAAACATCGCCATTTCCAGACATAACCTGCACAGGCCAGCTTGGGTTTTCACCCCGGAGCTCAAGAACGAATGCTTGAGTAGCACTAGCATCAAAGTTACGGAAGTGTTGTCGCCACCACTTTCCACGATCCTAGCGGCTACAATATCATGCGATGGCCACCGCTACACAACTATCCCTTTGCGTCAAATCGTAGTTCTTAATTTGTATCTCACCGCACAAGTCCATAAGATCTATTTGTGACCACCGTTGTCGTGGAGCCGAAGGAGGTCACTTGAGTGTGGTCTGCACCCACCCCCAGTCGTCTGATCTGATCTGAATCACCACCAACAAGCTATGGACCATAGCATCGTCGTCCGTCCACCACGCAAACACGGCAGGCCAGCACATCGCTATTGTGGTCCACCTCCTAGCAGAGAGCCCGATGCACGGTGGCCCCACTGCGCCGATTCGGCCAGAGACCGGCCCGTACACCGGCGTCCCTACGCAACACCTTCCCCTCATTTGGATGTCTGAACAGAGGAGCAATCCATCACCTTCGCAGCTAGTAGCCAAACGCCAGCCAACACTGAAATCCGCTACGACATCCCTACGAGCATGAAGCCGTCATCGGGAGAAGATCCGATCTCACACAGTGGGAAGGAGCGACCATGTTCCTTGTGTGATTTATAGATGGACGGCCTAGTGGGAACTCAAGCAAACCCTGCGCTGGTGGAAGCACATGGCATGTATTGCATTGGGGAAAACTTCGTCGGAGATTCTTGGCCACGATTCCGGCGACTGTAGCTCCAGACCTCTTTTTTCCTTCAGGTGCTTGTCTCACTTGATTGTTCTTGCACATATACGACGGGAGATGACGATCGAGAGACATGGAGGTGACAAACGCACCAAGAGACATAAGCGGCGGGGGCGATTGTAGACAACGAAGGACGGAAGAACTTGGGAAGGCTCTGACGAGAGGAGATCAGAGAAGCGAAAGATCGATGCAAAACAAGTGAGGCGGCATGAGGGATATGATGGCAGGCACGATTGTATTTTCAGACGTGCGTATTCTGGACGTTCTTTGGGCATAACGTGAATATTTTTTCCTAGAGGGAGATAATAGTTTTTCTTCTTCTACTAGTCAATGTGTACTTGCAATGCACGTTAATTAGCAAGTATATTAAGTGCATGCGGATATTAGGTAGGATATTATTTGTGTGTTATTATGTGATTAGGACCATTGGCATGAAATTAGCTGCACGCTAAACGTGTTGAGCACTCGACATTGAAGCAGTCTAGATCATTGGATTGACATGATGGCCGAGATTAATTGGATCTACATCTTTGGGTCTCTTTATATTGGTATAGATATAGATTAGATTAAATTAAATGGTGACGGGGCAGGTTATGTCCTAGTGTTTGATTCCGTGCATCTGATATGGGCTGCCGCACATCTGATTTTACGTCCTAGTGTTTGATTCCGTTGTCGCGGGAATCGATTGAAATATATTTCAGTGATTCGATTGTATGAAACTTCCATCGCTGAATTAATAGTATAAAACTAAAGCTAAGAATAAATAATTATATATTGTATTTGGTTATTGTGTAGTGACAAAATATTTTGAATATAAGTGGCACAATGTAACGGAAAACTATTTTTCATGCATGTTGAGTGTACCTTTGATGAAGTGGCATGTGTGGTGAGATGAAAGGTGTGCATGTAGTGATGGGTTTTTGATGAGGTGGCATATGTGCATGTTGAGATAAATAGGATAGTGGGGATCAACTTCTTATGTATATAGGATTTGTACAAAAAAGGACTGTCGGCCTTATGAGTAATTTGTTTTTCAAGGATTTTGTGTGAATTAATTCCACATCAGATAAACGGCTCCTAATTTCTAATTAATGTGGGAATTTGTGGGAGGTGCGTGATTAGTATAGGTATAGATAGATAGATAGATAGATCCCTAAGAATATTTATTTTTCGATTTTTCACAGCTGGGGAATACCCCCCCCCCCCCGAAAAATTTATTTTAAAAACGTCAAAGGTATACTATGGAGAGTTAATTACACATTTGGTACATAAACTTGCACATGATGTACAGATTCATACATAAATTTGGAAAATAACACAACGCGGTCCACCAACATGTGTTTCGCTTACATTTCCATCCTTTGCTGTTAACTCTCCGTTACGCTCACACTCCATACATTTATGTGGCTCCGGCCTGTCAGCGTCATAGACAAGATAGCAAAAACAATTGACACCGGCTGGATTCGAACTGGTGGCTTCACATCAGGCGATTAGCCACTGAACCAGCTGCCACGTTTCGGTAATAATTGCATGACGCCACTGCTATATTTCCTCTGGTTACTGATTTGAATCCAAACCGTGTGTTGCACGGGATTTACTGCGTGCATCCTATTTTTCCCGGTTGACTAGTTAGCAAAAAATTTGGTGACCACAGAATGCTTTTGATATTGTTCAAATCAAATTATCTTTTTGGATATAAAAGATCACATATTATCAAATAGTCCGTAAGTATATATTTTTGACATAACAGTTTTATTCTGAGTGATAACACGCGCGAACCATCTTGCAAAAATTGGAAGTATTTAGCATTGCCGTTAACACTTTAGAGAAAAGTCGGTGAGCACCGAATGTTTTTTATATATATTTTTAGTTTTTTAAATTTAAAATGTCAGATATTGTCAAATAGAGCTCATATGCATATGTTTTAACAAAACAACTTTCTTCCAAGCGACAAGGCACGCGAACAATCTTGCAGAAACTGGACTGTTTTAGCGTTACATTGAACACTTTAAAAAAACAGTGAGCACCGAATGTCTTTGATATCGTCCTTTTTTTGTGAATAAAAAAGTTAGATATTGTCAAATAGAGCTCATATGCATATATTGTCTACATAAAAGTTTTCTTCCAAGTGATAAGGCACGCGATCCATCTGACAAAAACTAGACCTTTTAGCGTTATATTCAACATTATTATGAAAAAAAGGAGGACGTGCCTTAGCATCGCCTTGAACCCGTACCTTCTATTGAAAGAAGGCAGGTTGTTCGCAACAGGCAACACATTTTATCCTATATGGGTTAAAAGGAATATAAGTTTACACTAAAATAATTTGAATTCAAATTTTGTTTGAAAATTTCAAAAGAATAATACCAGAAATTCTGTGTTTTTCTCGGAAACCGAGTTTTCTGGTCCCTCCCGGAAAATGGAAATTGAGAAGAAAAAAACCATGTGCAAACCCCTCATGTAGTGCGTGTTTTGACTTCAAATCCATAGTTCTCCTAGTCATCTAAATAACTGTCTATCTAAACCAGTAACGGCTGTAGTGGGTGGTGCAGTGGCTTGCTCATCGTTGCGTGAGACGGAGCGAAAATCTCTAAAATCTCAGCACCGGCCCGACGCTGCTGCGCCTTGTTTCTTTTTTTGGTGTGAAAAGTAGGACCCAGGGCAACTTTTTATTAAATAAAGAAGGACTCAGACTCGTAGTGAAGATTTGCCCAGGTTGTGGTGCCCATGTTACAAAGTACTCCCTCTGTAAACTAATATAAGAGCGTTTAGATCACTATTTTAGTAATCTAAATGCTCTTATATTAGTTTACGGAGGGAGTATTTGTAGTAATTTAACGGGTGGGCACAACTACGCGTTAAATATGCTCCGGACCGCCGAGGGTGTAACCTAATCAAGAAAGAGTACTTCGCTTCTTCTGTCTAAATCGGAAGTTATATACAGTAGTCATTTAAAACCTCGTACTTGACTACGGTTCCTAACCACCGCCTTGTTTTCTGAACCACCAGTGTGCTGTTCATGCCAAAACTAAGTAGCTTCATCTTTCTAAATCGGAAGTTATATATTCCTTAATGATATTGTACTGGATTACGGGTCCTAACCGCCGCTGCCTTTGTTTTCTTGACCATGGTGATTTGTATGCATATAAACTACTCCCTCCGTCCCAAAATAAGTGTCTTAACTTTGTACTAAGCTTAGTGCAATTGACTTAATACAAAATTGCACTAAGACTCAGACACTTATTTTGGGACGGAGGGAGTAGTTGTTTATTCTGTCTAAATCAGAGGTTATATTCTCCTTTAAGATCTTGTACTCGACTACGGTTCCTAACTGCTGCCTTCTTTATTCTCTCGACCATTGATGTGCTTTTCATACATAAACTAGTCGGATTTCTCGCATATATGTGCGGCTAGATCTATCATGTATGATTGTATTAGATGACCCATTGCGTCATTGACGCAGGACCAGCTGCAGCCTAGAAAAAGGGATCCAGAGAAGGAAAGAAACTAGGCAGTGTCACATATTCTCCGAGATATACGCACACAAACTCGGCCCTACCTAACAGGTGGACTCCATGCCGGGTTCCCGCTTACCGAAACTCAAAATTCTTTTACCTTTTCCTTTTTCTTTTTATTATAGAATTCTAGGGTCCACATGTATGTCGAACACCCGTGGGAATAAAACTCCGCAAAGAACTGACATGTGGGCCCATGGGAGATGTGGCAATAGCTGTTTAACGGTAGGGCTTCCTAAGCCGGGTTCCAGAACACAGAAAAGAATTGACAAGCGGGCCTACGGGAGACGAGGCAACTATTATTTGATGGTCGGGCTTCCTATGTCGAGTTTCCTAACTCGTCAAAGGGCAGACCCACAGAGGCGGACCCATGGAAGACAAGGCAACGTCTATTTGACGGTTGCGCGGACGAGCGCAGCCGCAAAAGCCCGCACCCACCTTAGTCGTCTCCTTCCACCACGCCGCCTCTTTCGCTTCTCCCCGCAGCCGTCACATGGAGCCTGCAACAGTTGTTGCGTCGATGGAACCCACGACCATTGCAACCGAGACCATGTGCATTGCCGCGGCCTGCCATAGCTGCCGCAGCTACGAGATATGCCATTCTCCCCCCATCTCCTTGGACCGGTAACGACGTCCACATCCACAAGAGAGAGCACATGACGTAAGTTTATCATCTTTTTTCTTCTAGTTTTTTTCTTTTGCCAACATGGATTCAATTTTATATTTCTTAAAATAAAGTAGATCTATGATGTGTAGAAAATCCTAGATAGGTAGTAGGAAATTGATAAAATGCAAGTAATTAGAAGCAAAATGTTTATTTGTAAAAATGTTAATTACTAGCATATTTTTTGTTTGTCAAAATAATTTAGTTAGATATGATGCAAAATTATGTTGTTTATTTCTTAGAAAATGGATAATAAATATGTTAGTAGCAAATGCTAAAATATACTAGTTGCCCGTCCATCCTAAATCGTGCGCAAGCTATATACTACCTCCTTCCTGATTTATTGGCTCTCTTCGTATTTTGTGCTAAATATTGATTTTAGAATTAATTAACAAAATGATAATGCACATCACCCAAACTAGCATCATTGAAAATTATATACAAATATGAGTTCAAGAACATAATTTTTTGTGACATACATTCATATTATGTTAGTTGAATCTATGGTTAAAATTTGGCACAAACTACAAAGGGGCCAATAAAACTGGACGGAGGTAGTGATCTTGTAATGGACTACGGTTCCTAACCGCCGCTGCCTCTGTTTTCTCCACCACAGGTGTGTTTTTCATACATACTCGCTCCGTTTCAAAATAATTGACTTCCATTTGTCCGAAAATGGATGTACCTATATACTAAAACATGTCTAGATACATCTATATTTTGACAAATGGAAGGCATGTATTGTGGAACAAAGGGAGTATTAATTAGGAGTAGTCTATTATTTTGTCTAAATCAGAAGTTATATTCTCTTTTAAGATCTCGTACTCGACTACGATTACTAACCGCCGTCCTCTTTGTTTTCTCAACCACCAGTGTGCTTTTCATACATAAACTAGTTGGGTTGCTTGCGTATACGTGCAGTTAGATTTATCATGTATTATTATAATCTTGGATTTTGTCGAGTTCAATCCATTAGAAGCTTGGCAAAGGTCAGGTTTCTATCGAGTTTGCTCATAATTGAACTCGGCAGCGATGCGCAACACGCAAACTTAACATTTTCCTACCGCCAGGAAAAAGGGATTTGGGGAAGGGAAACGCTTGGGGCCGGGGCGCCGGCCGAACGCTCGGACGGTCGCACCCGAGCCTTCCGATCGTTTTCCATCGTGCGTTACGGGAGCGCTCTTTCTTTTTTTAGCAAAACATGAATGCTCTTTAAATCATTTTTTCCAGATGCATCACGGGAGCACTCCTCAAATCGGTTTTTCCACGTACGCCGCCTTCTTCTTCCCTACAACTCTGCAACTGCTCCTTTTCTCCCATCTTCGCCGTCATACACACCGCACCGCGATGACGTGCCCTTGCTCGTAGGGCGAGCCACGGCGGGGGCGAAGAAGATGATATGACGGAGAAGTCACAACAGGGTGAGCTGCAAGAGGCCGTGTGCAACGTTGGTGACCATCGGTGGCGCGCGACCAGCCATGGCGAGCAACCAACCATGGCTTGTGACAATGGAGACATTGTTGGAACCATTTATTTTGAAAGCCGAGGGATGTTACATCCGGCGGCGAGGGATGTTATAACAGATTTTTTTATTGGAACCAACCACATGATTTTGTCGCTGGTTTTTTATTTGCTGCAACTAGTGTTTTGTTTTGCTACTTCCAGCGTTTTCATTTGTTACTACCGGCGACAACCTTTTTTTGCGACACAATTCGTGAAGATGATGCAACCTTGATGACGGGCGAAAACCCTTTTTTTGCTGCAAATCATGATGTTTTTTTTGCTACCACCGGCTACAAGGTTTGTTACCACCCTACACGGTGCCCGGCGTGACGTTTATTTTGTTTTTGCTACAACCACGTAATTTTTTTTGCTGCAACCGGCAACTACGAAAGCTACATCCGATCAACATTTTTGCTACAATGGCGAAGGCGGACGGCAGCGGTAAGCTTTTTTTGGTGAAAGCGATAAACTTTTTTGCTACAACCGGCATCATTTTTTGCTGCAACCGACGAGGAAATTTGCTACATTCATTCATGGCGGGGATGCGACCTGGGGCGGTGGCGACGGTTATTGCTGCAACCTCATTGTTGTTGGCTACGACCGGTGAGGTTTTTTGCTACATGGCGTTGACTAGTGGCCGTCGTTCGTGCAACCCCGTGCAGCAAGCGTCGATGAAAAAGCTTAAACGGGCATGGATAAAAGTTTCACCGGTGTAGGGAAAAGCTTCAACGGGGGGGTGCATAAAAGCTTCAACGGCGTGAGAAAAAGCTTCATACCGAGGTGCGAGCGGTGACGCTGAGAGCCGTGACCGGCGGTACGCTGGTGCTTCGAGGGACGTGTTACGGCGGCAACGGCTAGATGCTGCAATAGCAGAGACGTCAGGTGGCACAGTTTTGCTACGAGGGGCGACGTCGTACTATTGAAACTGGTGAGGACGGGTGCTACGAGGGCAAGGGCAGCGACAGACGTTAAGGCAAGCGGACAGGACGCCCTGCGAGCTTGCTGCCTTAAGGCTACTAGCTACACGCTGAGAGGTGCATGGCTTTTTCTTTGTTTCCCTAATGAAGCAGTTTTTTTATAACTCTAACGAAGCAGTTAGCGAAGGGAAAGGCTACGTGCAGATCCGGCGGCTGTAACTTAAACGTACGCGAGCAGTGCGACCGGCCGAAATTTCGGCCGGCGCATCGGCGCGTATCACTGGACGGGAAGGGAAACGCTTCGGGCCGGGGTGCCGGCCGAACGCTCGGACGGTCGCACCCGAGCCTTATGATCGTTTTCCATCGTGCGTTACGGGAGAGCTCTTTCTTTTTTTAGCAAAACATGAATGCTCTTTAAATCCTTTTTTCCAGATGCATCACGGGAGCACTCCTCAAATCTGTTTTTCCACGTACGCCGCCTTCTTCTTCCCTACAACTCTGCAACTGCTCCTTTTCTCCCATCTTCGCCGCCATACTCAGCGCACCGCGATGACGTGCCCTTGCTCGTAGGGCGAGCCACGGCGGGGACGAGGAAGATGATATGACGGAGAAGTCACAACAGGGAGAGCTGCAATAGGCCGTGTGCAACGTTGGTGACCATCGGTGGCGTGCGACCAGCCATGGCGAGCAACCAACCATGGCGTGTGACAATGGAGACATTGTTGGAACCATTTATTTTGAAAGCCGAGGGATGTTACATCCGGCGGCGAGGGATGTTATAACCGATTTTTTTATTGGAACCAACCACATGATTTTGTCGCTGGTTTTTTATTTGCTGCAACTAGTGTTTTGTTTTGCTACTTCCAGCATTTTCATTTGCTACTACCGGCGACAACCTTTTTTTGCGACACAATTCGTGAAGATGATACAACCTTGATGACGGGCGAAAACCCTTTTTTTGCTGCAAGTCATGATGTTTTTTTTTGCTACCACCGGCTACAAGGTTTGTTACCACCCTACACGGTGCCCGGCGTGACGTTTATTTTGTTTTTGCTACAACCACGTAATTTTTTTGCTGCAACCGGCAACTACGAAAGCTACATCCGATCAACATTTTTGCTACAATGGCGAAGGCGGACGGCAACGGTAAGCTTTTTTTGGTGAAAGCGATAAACTTTTTTGCTACAACCGGCATCGTTTTTTGCTGCAACCGACGAGGAAATTTGCTACATTCATTCATGGCGGGGATGCGACCTGGGGCGGTGGCGACGGTTATTGCTGCAACCTCATTGTTGTTGGCTAAGACCGGTGAGGTTTTTTGCTACATGGCGTTGACTAGTGGCCGTCGTTCGTGCAACCCCGTGCAGCAAGCGTCGATGAAAAAGCTTCAACGGGCATGGATAAAAGTTTCACCAGTGTAGGGAAAAGCTTCAACGGCGGGGTGCATAAAAGCTTCAACGGCGTGAGAGAAAGCTTCATACCGAGGTGCGAGCGGTGACGCTGAGAGCCGTGACCGGCGGTACGCTGGTGCTTCGACGGACGTGTTACGGCGGCAACGGCTAGATGCTGCAACAGCAGAGACGTCAGGTGGCACAGTTTTGCTATGAGGGGCGACGTCGTACTATTGAAACTGGTGAGGACGGGTGCTACGAGGGCGAGGGCAGCGACAGACGTTAAGGCAAGCGGACAGGACGCCCGGCGAGCTTGCTGCCTTAAGGCTACTAGCTACACGCTGAGAGGTGCATGGCTTTTTCTTTGTTTCCCTAATGAAGCAGTTTTTTTATAACTCTAACGAAGCAGTTAGCGAAGGGAAAGGCTACGTGCAGATCCGGCGGCTGTAACTTAAACTTACGCGAGCAGTGCGACCGGCCGAAATTTCGGCCGGCGCATTGGCGCGTATCACTGGACGGGAAGGGAAACGCTTAGGGCTGGGGCGCCGGCCGAACGCTCGGCCGGTCGCACCCGAGCCTTACGATCGTTTTCCATCGTGCGTTACGGGAGCGCTCTTTCTTTTTTTAGCAAAACATGAATGCTCTTTAAATCGTTTTTTCCAGATGCATCACGGGAGCACTCCTCAAATCGGTTTTTCCATGTACGCCGCCTTCTTCTTCCCTACAACTCTGCAACTGCTCCTTTTCTACCATCTTCGCCGCCATACGCAGCGCACCGCGAAGACGTGCCCTTGCTGGTAGGGTGAGCCACGGCGGGGGCGAAGAAGATGACATGACGGAGAAGTCACAACAGGGAGAGCTGCAAGAGGCCATGTGCAATGTTGGTGACCATCGATGGTGCGCGACCAGCCATGGCGAGCAACCAACCTTGGCGTGTGACAATGGAGAGATTGTTGGAACCATTTATTTTGAAAGCCGAGGGATGTTACATCCTGCGGCGAGGGATGTTATAACCGATTTTTTTATTGGAACCAACCACATGATTTTGTCGCTGGTTTTTTATTTCCTGCAACTAGTGTTTTGTTTTGCTACTTCCAGCGTTTTCATTTGCTACTACCGGCGACAACCTTTTTTTGCGACACAATTCGTGAAGATGATGCAACCTTGATGACGGGCAAAAACCCTTTTTTTGCTGCAAATCATGATGTTTTTTTTCTACCACCGGCTACAAGGTTTGTTACCACCGTACACGGTGCTCGGCGTGACGTTTATTTTGTTTTTGCTACAACCATGTAATTTTTTTTGCTGCAACCGGCAACTACGAAAGCTACATCCGATCAACATTTTTGCTACAATGGCGACGGCGGACGGTAGCGATAAGCTTTTTTTGGTGGAAGCAATAAACTTTTTTGCTACCACCGGCATCGTTTTTTGCTGCAACCGACGAGGAAATTTGCTACATCCATTCATGGCGGGGATGCGACCTGGGCGGTGGCGACGGTTATTCGTGCAACCTCGTTGTTGTTGGCTACGACCGGTGAGGTTTTTTGCTACATGGCATTGAGTGGTGGCCGTCGTTCGTGCAACCCCGTGCAGCAAGCGTCGATGAAAAAGCTTCAACGGGCATGGATAAAAGTTTCACCGGTGTAGGGAAAAGCTGCAACGGCGGGGTGCATAAAAGCTTCAACGGCGTGAGAAAACGCTTCATACCGAGGTGCGAGCGGTGACGCTGAGAGACATGACCGGCGGTACGCTGGTGCTTCGATGGACGTGTTACGGCGGCAACGGCTAGGTGCTGCAACAACAGAGACGTCAGGAGGCACAGTTTTGCTACGAGGGGCGACGTCGTACTATTGAAACCGGTGAGGACGGGTGCTACGAGAGCGAGGGCAGCGACAGACGTTAAGGCAAGCGGACAGGACGCCCGGCGAGCTTGCTGCCTTAAGGCTACTAGCTACACGCTGAGAGCTGCATGGCTTTTCCTTTGTTTCCCTAATGAAGCAGTTTTTTTATAACTCTAACGAAGCAGTTAGCGAAGGGAAAGGCTACGTGCAGATCCGGCGGCTGTAACTTAAACGTACGCGACCGGTGCGACCGGCCGAAATTTCGGCCGGCGCACCGGCGCGTATCACTGGATGGGAAGGGAAACGCAATGGGTCTCTCGTCGATGACGCAACAGTTCATCTAATACAATAATACTCCCTCCGATCCAAATGAATGGACGCACCTCTGGTACAGCTTTACAAAGGTGTACTAGAGGAGCGCCCATTAATTTGGATGGGAGGAAGTACATGATATATCTACCCGCACATATGCACGAGCTACCCAACTAGTTTATTTATGAAAAGCACATTGATAGTTGAGAAAACAAAGAAGACGGTGGTTAGGAATCATAGTCTACTACGAGATCTTAAAGAAGAATATAATTTCCAATTACCACCAAATGAAAAACTAGTTTATATGGACGAAAAGCACACCGGTGGTCGACAAAATAAAGGCAGCGGCGGTTTGGAACCATAGACTAGTACGAGATCATAAAGGCGTATATAACTTCTGATTTAGAAAGAGGAAGCAGCTTAGTTTAGGCACTAACAACACAACGGTGCTTGAGAAAACAAGGCGGTGGTTAGGAATCATAGTCAACTACGAGGTCTTAAAGGACTATATAACTTCTGATTTAGACAACAGAAGCGAAGTACTCTTTCTTGATCTGGTTACACCATCGGCCGTCCGGGCCATTGTTCATGCTTACTCGTCCTCGTCCTTGTCTACCTCCTTCTCCTTTTCTGATTCGTCATATTTCAAGTCTAAGTCGGGTCTCTAAGGGCTCCTTCAGCCCTTCCATGGCCTCGACGAAGTTGGGGCTGTCATAAGTGTCGGCACCGGAGGCACTCAACTGTGCCACATACAAAATATGCCGAATCGAAAATGGAGAAGAAGGACAACAATGACGAGGACTACAAAGCACGAACTATGCTCCGGACGGCCGACAGTGTAACCTGATCAAGAAAAAGTACTTCACTTCTGCCTAACCATCGCCTAGTTTTCTCAACCACCGGTGTGCTGTTCATGCCTAAATTAAGTTGATTCCTCTTTCTAAATCGAAAGATATATACTCCTTTACGATCTCGAACTAGTCTACGGTTCCTAACCACTGTTGTCTTTGTTTTCTCAACCACCGGTGTGCTTTTCATGCATATAAACTAGTTGTTTATTCTTTGTAGATTGGAAGTTATATCCTTCTTCAATATCTCGTATTCGACTATGATTCCTAACCACCGCCTTCTTTGTTTTCTCAACTATCCGTGTGCTTTTCATAAATAAACTAGGTGTGTGGCTCGTGTACATGTGCGGGTAGATAGATCATGTACTTCCTCCAATCCAAATTAATGGACGCTCTCTGTACTAGTGGAGAGCGTCTATTAAATTGGATCCGAGGGTGTTTTTATTGTATTAGATGACCCGTTGTGTTATAGATAAGAGACCAACTACATATTGGAAGTATTGTTGTATTTGTATGATACGAGGAATGATATTCATCCCCATGATATCATCACCGGTAATGGCAGCAATTCCGCGCTCTCATGAGTTCAAGGAGTTCTGCTGGTCACTCGGCTGCATTTTGCTTCTGTAGCACATCCCCAATCCAATGGATCATGACAAGCGTGCAAAATGGTTTGATCCTCAAAGGCATAATACCATGCTTAATGACTCCATTGAAGAGAGCAGCCAGTGCAAGGGTTGAAGAACTACCATCAGTCTTCTAGAGCCTGTGAATGACTCCAAACAGATCTACTCAATTCATACTATTCTTCATGGTGTATGAAGGGGAAGCTATTATGCCAGCAGAGCTACAAGACTCCCATTGGCATACTCAGAAGCTGAGGTGGAAGAAGCATGTCAGGATGGGTTTGGTCTCATCAAATAGGCCCGACAGCTCACCCTTGCTTGCTCGACTAATTATCAACATATGTTGATAAGGTCTCAATATCGGCAAGGGCGTGAACGCGCATTCACAATTGGCGATCGGGTTCTTCGACCACACCAAATAAAGAAGAAGCGCCTTAAGCTCGCTGAACCCTGAGAAGGACCATTCGTTATGTCCCAGGTGTTGAGCGACAACACATACCGACTACGCAAAAATGATAATAATACAAGGAAACCAAGACAACATGGAATGCGGGCTTCCTTTCTCGATTTTATTAGATAAAGGATGTATTTATTGGCTTAAAACGGAGCATCTAGAGGATATATAACACAATGAGCATACATCCGGCCTCTGCATAACTAGGATGCACACAACCAACACAAACACACGCACACAAAAAAATGCTAGAAAATAGCAAAATCATATAAGACCAAAGCTATGCTTAGAAAAGAAAAAGAAAACCCGAAGCGATCATATCCGTGACCGACAAACTACAAACATGATCATATTCGCACCAACCATCTCATGACACCACATGAACGATGATGTTCTTCAACGAAAATCCCACCAAGAAGGGAGCGACACGCAAATGTCACCGTCACCGGATCCATCTGAATCTAGGTTTTCACCCTGAAAAATCAATCCATGCAAATCCGAGCAATGCCTTCAACAAGATTACGACGTATAAAAACATCGCCATTTCCAGACATAACCTGCACAGGCCAGCTTGGGTTTTCACCCTGGAGCTCAAGAACGAATGCTTGAGTAGCACTAGCATCAAAGTTATGGAAGTGTTGTCGCCACCACTTTCCACGATCCTAGCGGCTACAATATCATGCGATGGCCACCACTACACAACTATCCCTTTGCGTCAAATCATAGTTCCTAATTTGTATCTCACCGCACAAGTCAACCAATAGATTTAGAGAGATAAACACTCCATAAGATCTATTTGTGACCACCGTTGTCGTGGAGCCAAAGGAGGTCACTTGAGTGTGGTCTGCACCCACCCCCAGTCGTCTGATCTGATCTGAATCACCACCAACAAGCTATGGACCATAGCATCGTCGTCCGTCCACCACGCAAACACGGCAGGCCAGCACATCGCTATTGTGGTCCACCTCCTAGCAGAGAGCCCGATGCACGGTGGCCCCACTGCGCCGATTCGGCCAGAGACCGGCCCGTACACCGGCGTCCCTACGCAACACCTTCCCCTCATTTGGATGTTTGAACAGAGGAGAAATCCATCACCTTCGCAGCTAGTAGCCAAACGCCAGCCAACACTGAAATCCGCTACGACATCCCTGCGAGCATGAAGCCGTCATCGGGAGAAGATGCGATCTCACACAGTGGGAAGGAGCGACCATGTTCCTTGTGTGATTTATAGATGGATGGCCTAGTGGGAACTCAAGCAAACCCTGCGCTGGTGGAAGCACATGGCATGTATTGCATTGGGGAAAACTTCGTCGGAGATTCTTGGCCACGATTCCGGCGACTGTAGCTCCAGACCTCTTTTTTCCTTCAGGTGCTTGTCTCACTTGATTGTTCTTGCACATATACGATGGGAGATGACGATCGAGAGACATGGAGGTGACAAACGCACCAAGAGACATAAGCGGCGGGGGCGATTGTAGACAACGAAGGACGGAAGAACTTGGGAAGGCTCTGACGAGAGGAGATCAGAGAAGCGAACGATCGATGCAAAACAAGTGAGGCGGCATGAGGGATATGATGGCAGGCACGATTGTATTTTCAGACGTGCATATTGTGGACGTTCTTTGGGCATAACGTGAATATTTTTTCCTAGAGGGAGATAATAGTTTTTCTTCTTCTACTAGTCAATGTGTACTTGCAATGCACGTTAATTAGCAAGTATATTAAGTGCATGCGGATATTAGGTAGGATATTATTTGCGTGTTATTATGTGATTAGGACCATTGGCATGAAATTAGCTGCACGCTAAACGTGTTGAGCGCTCAACATTGAAGCAGTCTAGATCATTGGATTGACATGATGGCCGAGATTAATTGGATCTACATCTTTGGGTCTCTTTATATTGGTATAGATATAGATTAGATTAAATTAAATGGTGACGGGGCAGGTTATGTCCTAGTGTTTGATTCCGTGCATCTGATATGGGCTGCCGCACATCTGATTTTACGTCCTAGTGTTTGATTCCGTTGTTGCGGGAATCGATTGAAATATATTTCAGTGATTCGATTGTATGAAACTTCCATCGCTGAATTAATAGTATAAAACTAAAGCTAAGAATAAATAATTATATATTGTATTTGGTTATTGTGTAGTGACAAAATATTTTGAATATAAGTGGCACAATGTAACGGAAAACTATTTTTCATGCATGTTGAGTGTACCTTTGATGAAGTGGCATGTGTGGTGAGATGAAAGGTGTGCATGTAGTGATGGGTTTTTGATGAGGTGGCATATGTGCATGTTGAGATAAATAGGATAGTGGGGATCAACTTCTTATGTATATAGGATTTGTACAAAAAAGGACTGTCGGCCTTATGAGTAATTTGTTTTTCAAGGATTTTGTGTGAATTAATTCCACATCAGATAAACGGCTCCTAATTTCTAATTAATGTGGGAATTTGTGGGAGGTGCGTGATTTTATTTTTCGATTTTTCACAGCTGGGGAATACCCCCCCCCCCCCAAAAAAAATTTATTTTAAAAACGTCAAAGGTATACTATGGAGAGTTAATTACACATTTGGTACATAAACTTGCACATGATGTACAGATTCATACATAAATTTGGAAAATAACACAACGCGATCCACCAACATGTGTTGCGCTTACATTTCCATCCTTTGCCGTTAACTCTCCGTTACGCTCACACTCCATACATTTATGTGGCTCCGGCCTGTCAGCATCATAGACAAGATAGCAAAAACAATTGACACCGGCTGGATTCGAACTGGTGGCTTCACATCAGGCGATTAGCCACTGAACCAGCTGCCACGTTTCGGTAATAATTGCATGACGCCACTGCTATATTTCCTCTGGTTACTGATTTGAATCCAAAACGTGTGTTGCACCGGATTTACTGCGTGCATCCTATTTTTCCCGGTTGACTAGTTAGCAAAAAATTTGGTGACCATAGAATGCTTTTGATATTGTTCAAATCAAATTATCTTTTTGGATATAAAAGATCACATATTATCAAATAGTCCGTAAGTATATATTTTTGACATAACAGTTTTATTCTGAGTGATATCGCGCGCGAACCATCTTGCAAAAATTGGAAGTATTTAGCATTGCCGTTAACACTTTAGAGAAAAGTCGGTGAGCACCGAATGTTTTTTATATATATTTTTAGTTTTTTAAATTTAAAATGTCAGATATTGTCAAATAGAGCTCATATGCATATGTTTTAACAAAACAACTTTCTTCCAAGCGACAAGGCACGCGAACAATCTTGCAGAAACTGGACTGTTTTAGCGTTATATTGAACACTTTAAAAAAACAGTGAGCACCGAATGTCTTTGATATCGTCCTTTTTTTGTGAATAAAAAAGTTAGATATTGTCAAATAGAGCTCATATGCATATATTGTCTACATAAAGTTTTCTTCCAAGTGATAAGGCACGCGATCCATCTTACAAAAACTAGACCTTTTAGCGTTATATTCAACATTATTATGAAAAAAAGGAGGACGTGCCTTAGCATCACCTTGAACCCGTACCTTCTATTGAAAGAAGGCAGGTTGTTCGCAACAGGCAACACATTTTATCCTATATGGGTTAAAAGGAATATAAGTTTACACTAAAATAATTTGAATTCAAATTTTGTTTGAAAATTTCAAAAGAATAATACCAGAAATTCTGTGTTTTTCTCGGAAACCGAGTTTTCTGGTCCCTCCCGGAAAATGGAAATTGAGAAGAAAAAAACCATGTGCAAACCCCTCATGTAGTGCGTGTTTTGACTTCAAATCCATAGTTCTCCTAGTCATCTAAATAACTGTCTATCTAAACCAGTAACGGCTGTAGTGGGTGGTGTAGTGGCTTGCTCATCGTTGCGTGAGACGGAGCGAAAATCTCTAAAATCTCAGCACCGGCCCGACGCTGCTGCGCCTTGTTTCTTTTTTTGGTGTGAAAAGTAGGACCCAGGACAACTTTTTATTAAATAAAGAAGGACTCAGACTCGTAGTGAAGATTTGCCCAGGTTGTGGTGCCGATGTTACAAAGTACTCCCCCTGTAAACTAATATAAGAGCGTTTAGATCACTATTTTAGTAATCTAAATGCTCTTATATTAGTTTACGGAGGGAGTATTTGTAGTAATTTAACGGGTGGGCACAACTACGCGTTAAATATGCTCCGGACCGCCGAGGGTGTAACCTAATCAAGAAAGAGTACTTCGCTTCTTCTGTCTAAATCGGAAGTTATATACAGTAGTCATTTAAAACCTCGTACTTGACTACAGTTCCTAACCACCGCCTTGTTTTCTGAACCACCAGTGTGCTGTTCATGCCAAAACTAAGTAGCTTCATCTTTCTAAATCGGAAGTTATATATTCCTTAATGATATTGTACTGGATTACGGGTCCTAACCGCCGCTGCCTTTGTTTTCTTGACCATGGTGATTTGTATGCATATAAACTACTCCCTCCGTCCCAAAATAAGTGTCTTAACTTTGTACTAAGCTTAGTGCAATTGACTTAATACAAAATTGCACTAAGACTCAGACACTTATTTTGGGACGGAGGGAGTAGTTGTTTATTCTGTCTAAATCAGAGGTTATATTCTCCTTTAAGATCTTGTACTCGACTACGGTTCCTAACTACTGCCTTCTTTATTCTCTCGACCATTGATGTGCTTTTCATACATAAACTAGTCGGATTTCTCGCATATATGTGCGGCTAGATCTATCATGTATGATTGTATTAGATGACCCATTGCGTCATTGACGCAGGACCAGCTGCAGCCTAGAAAAAGGGATCCAGAGAAGGAAAGAAACTAGGCAGTGTCACATATTCTCCGAGGTATACGCACACAAACTCGGCCCTACCTAAAAGGTGGACTCCATGCCGGGTTCCCGCTTACCGAAACTCAAAATTCTTTTACCTTTTCCTTTTTCTTTTTATTATAGAATTCTAGGGTCCACATGTATGTCGAACACCCGTGGGAATAAAACTCCGCAAAGAACTGACATGTGGGCCCATGGGAGATGTGGCAATAGCTGTTTAACGGTAGGGCTTCCTAAGCCGAGTTCCAAAACACAGAAAAGAACTGACAAGCGGGCCTACGGGAGACGAGGCAACTATTATTTGATGGTCGGGCTTCCTATGTCGAGTTTCCTAACTCGTCAAAGGGCAGACCCACAGAGGCGGACCCATGGAAGACAAGGCAACGTCAATTTGACGGTTGCGCGGACGAGCGCAGCCGCAAAAGCCCGCAGCCACCTTAGTCGTCTCCTTCCACCACGCCGCCTCTTTCGCTTCTCCCCGCAGCCGTCACATGGAGCCTGCAACAGTTGTTGCGTCGATGGAACCCACGACCATTGCAACCGAGACCATGTGCATTGCCGCGGCCTGCCATAGCTGCCGCAGCTACGAGATATGCCATTCTCCCCCCATCTCCTTGGACCGGTAACGACGTCCACATCCACAAGAGAGAGCACATGACGTAAGTTTATCATCTTTTTTCTTCTATTTTTTTCTTTTGCCAACATGGATTCAATTTTATATTTCTTAAAATAAAGTAGATCTATGATGTGTAGAAAATCCTAGATAGGTAGTAGGAAATTGATAAAATGCAAGTAATTAGAAGCAAAATGTTTATTTGTAAAAATGTTAATTACTAGCATATTTTTTGTTTGTCAAAATAATTTAGTTAGATATGATGCAAAATTATGTTGTTTATTTCTTAGAAAATGGATAATAAATATGTTAGTAGCAAATGCTAAAATATACTAGTTGCCCGTCCATCCTAAATCGCGCGCAAGCTATATACTACCTCCTTCCTGATTTATTGGCTCTCTTCGTATTTTGTGCTAAATATTGATTTTAGAATTAATTAACAAAATGATAATGCACATCACCCAAACTAGCATCATTGAAAATTATATACAAATATGAGTTCAAGAACATAATTTTTTGTGACATACATTCATATTATGTTAGTTGAATCTATGGTTAAAATTTGGCACAAACTACAAAGGGGCCAATAAAACTGGGACGGAGGTAGTGATCTTGTAATGGACTACGGTTCCAGCCGCCGCTGCCTCTGTTTTCTCCACCACAGGTGTGTTTTTCATACATACTCGCTCCGTTTC
Source organism: Triticum turgidum subsp. durum (assembly GCA_900231445.1). Classification (NCBI taxonomy): domain Eukaryota; kingdom Viridiplantae; phylum Streptophyta; class Magnoliopsida; order Poales; family Poaceae; genus Triticum; species Triticum turgidum. Next base: position 717,329,616 of record LT934124.1, on the reverse strand, counting down.
AAAATAATTGACTTCCATTTGTCCGAAAATGGATGTACCTATATACTAAAACATGTCTAGATACATCTATATTTTGACAAATGGAAGGCATGTATTGTGGAACGAAGGGAGTATTAATTAGGAGTAGTCTATTATTTTGTCTAAATCAGAAGTTATATTCTCTTTTAAGATCTCGTACTCGACTACGATTACTAACCGCCGTCCTCTTTGTTTTCTCAACCACCAGTGTGCTTTTCATACATAAACTAGTTGGGTTGCTTGCGTATACGTGCAGTTAGATTTATCATGTATTATTATAATCTTGGATTTTGTCGAGTTCAATCCATTAGAAGCTTGGCAAAGGTCAGGTTTCTATCGAGTTTGCTCATAATTGAACTCGGCAGCGATGCGCAACACGCAAACTTAACATTTTCCTAGCGCCAGGAAAAAGGGATTTGGGGAAGGGAAACGCTTGGGGCCGGGGCGCCGGCCGAATGCTCGGACGGTCGCACCCGAGCCTTACGATCGTTTTCCATCGTGCGTTACGGGAGCGCTCTTTCTTTTTTTGGCAAAACATGAATGCTCTTTAAATCATTTTTTCCAGATGCATCACGGGAGCACTCCTCAAATCGGTTTTTCCACGTACGCCGCCTTCTTCTTCCCTACAACTCTGCAACTGCTCCTTTTCTCCCATCTTCGCCGTCATACACAGCGCACCGCGATGACGTGCCCTTGCTCGTAGGGCGAGCCACGGCGGGGGCGAAGAAGATGATATGACGGAGAAGTCACAACAGGGAGAGCTGCAAGAGGCCGTGTGCAACATTGGTGACCATCGGTGGCGCGCGACCAGCCATGGCGAGCAACCAACCATGGCATGTGACAATGGAAACATTGTTGGAACCATTTATTTTGAAAGCCGAGGGATGTTACATCCGGCGGCGAGGGATGTTATAACCGATTTTTTTATTGGAACCAACCACATGATTTTGTCGCTGGTTTTTTATTTGCTGCAACTAGTGTTTTGTTTTGCTACTTCCAGCGTTTTCATTTGCTACTACCGGTGACAACCTTTTTTTGCGACACAATTCGTGAAGATGATGCAACCTTGATGACGGGCGAAAACCCTTTTTTTGCTGCAAATCATGATGTTTTTTTTTGCTACCACCGGCTACAAGGTTTGTTACCACCCTACACAGTGCCCGGCGTCACGTTTATTTTGTTTTTGCTACAACCACGTAATTTTTTTTGCTGCAACCGGCAACTACGAAAGCTACATCTGATCAACATTTTTGCTACAATGGCGAAGGCGGACGGTAGCGGTAAGCTTTTTTTGGTGAAAGCGATAAACTTTTTTGCTACAACCGGCATCGTTTTTTGCTGCAACCGACCAGGAAATTTGCTACATTCATTCATGGCGGGGATGCGACCTGGGGCGGTGGCGACGGTTATTGCTGCAACCTCATTGTTGTTGGCTACGACCGGTGAGGTTTTTTGCTACATGGCGTTGACTAGTGGCCGTCGTTCGTGCAACCCCGTCCAGCAAGCGTCGATGAAAAAGCTTCAACGGGCATGGATAAAAGTTTCACCAGTGTAGGGAAAAGCTTCAACGGCGGGGTGCATAAAAGCTTCAACGGCGTGAGAGAAAGCTTCATACCGAGGTACGAGCGGTGACGCTGAGAGCCGTGACCGGCGGTACGCTGGTGCTTCGACGGACGTGTTACGGCGGCAACGGCTAGATGCTGCAACAGCAGAGACGTCAGGTGGCACAGTTTTGCTACGAGGGGCGACGTCGTACTATTGAAACTGGTGAGGACGGGTGCTACGAGGGCGAGGGCAGCGACAGACGTTAAGGCAAGCGGACAGGACGCCCGGCGAGCTTGCTGCCTTAAGGCTACTAGCTACACGCTGAGAGGTGCATGGCTTTTTCTTTGTTTCCCTAATGAAGCAGTTTTTTTATAACTCTAACGAAGCAGTTAGCGAAGGGAAAGGCTACGTGCAGATCCGGCGGCTGTAACTTAAACGTACTCGAGCAGTGCGACCGGCCAAAATTTCGGCCGGCGCATCGGCGCGTATCACTGGATGGGAAGGGAAACGCTTGGGGCCGGGGTGCCGGCCGAACGCTCGGACGGTCGCACCCGAGCCTTACGATCGTTTTCCATCACGCGTTACGGGAGCGCTCTTTCTTTTTTTAGCAAAACATGAATGCTCTTTAAATCCTTTTTTCCAGATGCATCACGGGAGCACTCCTCAAATCGGTTGTTCCATGTACGCCGCCTTCTTCTTCCCTACAACTCTGCAACTGCTCCTTTTCTCCCATCTTCGCCGCCATACACAGCGCACCGCGATGACGTGCCCTTGCTCGTAGGGCGAGCCACGGCGGTGGCGAAGAAGATGATATGACGGAGAAGTCACAACAGGGAGAGCTGCAAGAGGCCGTGTGCAACGTTGGTGACCATCGGTGGCGCGCGACCAGCCATGGCGAGCAACCAACCATGGCGTGTGACAATGGAGACATTGTTGGAACCATTTATTTTGAAAGCTGAGGGATGTTACATCCGGCGGCGAGGGATGTTATAACCGATTTTTTTATTGGAACCAACCACATGATTTTGTCGCTGGTTTTTTATTTGCTGCAACTAGTGTTTTGTTTTGCTACTTCCAGCGTTTTCATTTGCTACTACCGGCGACAACCTTTTTTTGCGACACAATTCGTGAAGATGATGCAACCTTGATGACGGGCGAAAACCCTTTTTTTGCTGCAAATCATGATGTTTTTTTTCTACCACCGGCTACAAGGTTTGTTACCACCCTACACGGTGCCCGGCGTGACGTTTATTTTGTTTTTGCTACAACCACGTAATTTTTTTTGCTGCAACCGGCAACTACGAAAGCTACATCCGATCAACATTTTTGCTACAATGGCGAAGGCGGACGGCAGCGGTAAGCTTTTTTTGGTGAAAGTGATAAACTTTTTTGCTACAACCGGCATCGTTTTTTGCTGCAACCGACGAGGAAATTTGCTACATTTATTCATGGCGGGGATGCGACCTGGGGCGGTGGCGACGGTTATTGCTGCAACCTCATTGTTGTTGGCTATGACTGGTGAGGTTTTTTGCTACATGGCGTTGACTAGTAGCCGTCGTTCGTGCAACCCCGTGCAGCAAGCGTCGATGAAAAAGCTTCAACGGGCATGGATAAAAGTTTCACCAGTGTAGGGAAAAGCTTCAACGGCGGGGTGCATAAAAGCTTCAACGGCGTGAGAGAAAGCTTCATACCGAGGTGCGAGCGGTGACGCTGAGAGCCGTGACCGGCGGTACGCTGGTGCTTCGACGGACGTGTTAAGGCGGCAACGGCTAGATGCTGCAACAGCAGAGACGTCAGGTGGCACAGTTTTGCTACGAGGGGCGATGTCGTACTATTGAAACTGGTGAGGACGGGTGCTACGAGGGCGAGGGCAGCGACAGACGTTAAGGCAAGCGGACAGGACGCCCGGCGAGCTTGCTGCCTTAAGGCTACTAGCTACACGCTGAGAGGTGCATGGCTTTTTCTTTGTTTCCCTAATGAAGCAGTTTTTTTATAACTCTAACGAAGCAGTTAGCGAAGGGAAAGGCTACGTGCAGATCCGGCGGCTGTAACTTAAACGTACGCGAGCAGTGCGACCGGCCGAAATTTCGGCCGGCGCATTGGCGCGTATCACTGGACGGGAAGGGAAACGCTTGGGGCTGGGGCGCCGGCCGAACGCTCGGCCGGTCGCACGCGAGCCTTACGATCGTTTTCCATCGTGCGTTATGGGAGCGCTCTTTCTTTTTTTAGCAAAACATGAATGCTCTTTAAATCGTTTTTTCCAGATGCATCACGGGAGCACTCCTCAAATCGGTTTTTCCATGTACGCCGCCTTCTTCTTCCCTACAACTCTGCAACTGCTCCTTTTCTCCCATCTTCGCCGCCATACGCAGCGCACCGCGAAGACGTGCCCTTGCTGGTAGGGTGAGCCACGGCGGGGGCGAAGAAGATGACATGACGGAGAAGTCACAACAGGGAGAGCTGCAAGAGGCCATGTGCAACGTTGGTGACCATCAATGGTGCGCGACCAGCCATGGCGAGCAACCAACCTTGGCGTGTGACAATGGAGAGATTGTTGGAACCATTTATTTTGAAAGCCGAGGAATGTTACATCCTGCGGCGAGGGATGTTATAACCGATTTTTTTATTGGAACCAACCACATGATTTTGTCGCCGGTTTTTTATTTCCTGCAAACTAGTGTTTTGTTTTGCTACTTCCAGCGTTTTCATTTGCTACTACCGGCGACAACCTTTTTTTGCGACACAATTCGTGAAGATGATGCAACCTTGATGACGGGCGAAAACCCTTTTTTTGCTGCAAATCATGATGTTTTTTTTCTACCACCGGCTACAAGGTTTGTTACCACCGTACACGGTGCTCGGCGTGACGTTTATTTTGTTTTTGCTACAACCATGTAATTTTTTTGCTGCAACCGGCAACTACGAAAGCTACATCCGATCAACATTTTTGCCACAATGGCGACGGCGGACGGTAGCGATAAGCTTTTTTTGGTGGAAGCAATAAACTTTTTTGCTACCACCGGCATTGTTTTTTGGTGCAACCGATGAGGAAATTTGCTACATCCATTCATGGCGGGGATGCGACCTGGGCGGTGGCGACGGTTATTGCTGCAACCTCGTTGTTGTTCGCTACGACCGGTGAGGTTTTTTGCTACATGGCGTTGATTGGTGGCCGTCGTTCGTGCAACCCCGTGCAGCAAGCGTCGATGAAAAAGCTTCAACGGGCATGGATAAAAGTTTCACCGGTGTAGGGAAAAGCTGCAACGGCGGGGTGCATAAAAGCTTCAACGGCGTGAGAAAAAGCTTCATACCGAGGTGCGAGCGGTGACGCTGAGAGACGTGACCGGTGGTACGCTGGTGCTTCGATGGACGTGTTACGGCGGCAACGGCTAGGTGTTGCAACAGCAGAGATGTCAGGAGGCACAGTTTTGCTACGAGGGGCGACGCCGTACTATTGAAACCGGTGAGGACGGGTGCTACGAGAGCGAGGGCAGCGACAGACGTTAAGGCAAGCGGACAGGATGCCCGGCGAGCTTGCTGCCTTAAGGCTACTAGCTACACGCTGAGAGCTGCATGGCTTTTCCTTTGTTTCCCTAATGAAGCAGTTTTTTTATAACTCTAACGAAGCAGTTAGCGAAGGGAAAGGCTACGTGCAGATCCGGCGGCTGTAACTTAAACGTACGCGACCGGTGCGACCGGCCGAAATTTCGGCCGGCGCACCGGCGCGTATCACTGGCCGGCTTTGGGGAAAGGGTCAGAAATTCTTCGGGTTCCACCACATATAAACTCGGCATTGCCTAAACGGTGTACCCCACGACTGTCCAAGCAACAGGGACATGACGGCCATCTGCATTTGCCGGTTTCCCACTAACGGAAACACGACAATCATTTTTCACTTTTTTATTATATAATTTAAATGGTCATGTGTATGTCGAGCGCTCGTGGGGAAAAAACTTGGCAAATAAGTAACAGGAGGTCCTATGCCGTGTTCCAAAACTCGGCAAAGGGCAGACCCTTCATCCCCCCTACACATAATCAATATCTGCACGGGCACGGACTAACGACAACCGCAAAAGACCTCCCCTGGCCCGGCCGTCTTCCTCCGCCAACACATCACCGCCCCCACGCTGCACTACTAGGGAAAACCCTATAGGTAGGCAGGTAACAGCAGCCCGGGGTTGACGGGCTTCCCCCCATGCCGTAACACAGGCTAAGCACCAATGCTGCATTTGATTATTAGCAGTAGCGCTGCCCCAGGCCTGGGCTACTACTAAGTGGGCCCCATCATGCCACCACGGGCTGGCCACATTAGCAACACGGGTCACGGGCCTGCGCTACTACTAATCCCATTAGTAGTAGCGTGGTCGAGCTCACCCGCGTTGCTACTGTGGCCACCCCACTTAGCAGCAGCACTGGCCCAAACCCTACGCAATAGCTAATGGGCTTAGCTTTAGCGGGTGGCCGTGCCCTGCGCTGCTGCTAAACCCATCTTCTGCTCTTCGAGTCGGAGCCTTCACTCTCCCTCTCCACTCTCTTCCCCACGTGGGCTCTACCCCGAGTGCGGCCGCCCTTCCTAATGTCGGCCCTTCCCTCTCCATCTCGTACCCCCCCGCCACCATGAGCACCCGCCTCTCATCTAAATTCAGTTTGTTGGAATGTATATTTCAATGAATCGATGAATAGATGAATTGAGACCTCACTCTCCTCTAAATTCAATAGTTTCAGAAGTTTTACTAATTTTGTTCATATATATGAACCCTAGGTGTTCATATGTATGAGCTCATTTCATCATTAGAGCACTGAATAGGTTTTGTCAGTAGTTGTTGCTTAGTTTTTGATGTAGTTGGTGCTTAGTTACTTTTGAGTTCAAAATTTAGTTAAGAAAGATATGCATTGGATTAAACTAATTTTTTTGACAGATAACTTAACTGTATCATAGATGTAGTTTACTGGATTTTTTTGGTCAGTTTTAGTAGTTTGTAGCATTTTAAATGGTTTGACAAATGAAGGAGGTTGGATATTGGTAGCATTTTAAGTAGCTCTACATATATGCTCTAAAATATATGTGAGTGAGAGAAAGATAGATATATAGATAGAGAGAGTAAGGTTGGCTTTCTGTTTGTTCGGGCTCGCTTCCTTCTCTTCTCCTGGTGATAGACATTAGTTATGCACGAGGGAAGGGGGGATGTGAGCGTCACAGACAATCGATATATCAGAGAAAGTAAGAATCCCGACTGTTGTCATCGGGGTCGCTTTCTCCTCTTCTCCTTGTGATAAACATTGTTAATGCACGAGGGAAGGCAGGAATATGACCATCACTGACGGTCGATATATGAGAGAGAGGAAGAATCCTGACTGTTGTCGTGGGGGTTGCTTCTCCTTCTTTCCCGGTGCTAGACATTTTGGTATAATGCACTTGGGAAAGAAGGGATGAGCGATCACCGACGGTCACAATATCAGAGAGGGAATGCCCACCGTATACACCATGAGATATGAGAGTTTTTCAAGGAAGCGTTGATAGACTGAAAGTCAACCCATGCTGAATAGTGATCGGTGTGTTGAGTTCCTGCTATTTGGCATTGATTTTCAATCTTTGAATTATGAATACAGGAAATGTCTGACGACGATAGGATCCCTGAGTGTGATTACTACAGCGATTACCTGGGTATGTGCGACATGCCTCACCTGCAATACGGTAGGTGCTTCACCATCACGCTGGACGAGACATATGAAGTTTTTACGGTACATAACGACGACATGTTTTTTTTTTCATAATTAAGCATGACTTGTGCTTCTTTGCTTCAACATGTAATTTCCGGGTTTTTTACAATCCGACTAGTGCTTCCCCTGCCATGCAAGACCGCATGTCTTGGATAAGCTCGGTTTCGAAGATATAGAGAGTATGGAGGGTAAGATAGCTCACCTTACGACGAAACATGGTTTTGCTTTTGGGTTAAGCTCTACAGCATAGTAAACCACTCATATTTTGGTTGCTCAAATTGAAGAGGAGTATGGAAGGCCTACGGATTTAAGAAGGATATAAAAATAACCTTCGATATTCGTCCGGAAGATGATAGGGTTGATATTATCTATATTTTTGTGGATGTGGACACGTTTCCAATTTTACCTCCATGTGAGTTTGTCAAAAAATAATTGTTGTAATTTATATTGTTTATTTAAAAATAGTTAATACATCCCTATTATACTTTTTAAATTTTTATATATAGTTTGTTAATTGTTACAAAGCTAGCTAGATATTTTAGTCCCTTAATTAGTGTAAAAAGTGCAACAAATGCTCGACTTGGGATGGGCCATGACCTGTCGACACCTCTAGCGACGATGACACACCTCCCGCTTGTAGCGTGGAGTCGGGTGCACCACACCATCCTGCGGCCCTGTCAGCGGCACTGAAGATAATGCAGAGACAATAGCTGATTCGCTACAGGAGGATCTGGCAAGCGCAGGGCGGGCCAGGCCCAAGAGGAGAGCCCAGGCTCCAGCGACAGTGTGCGGGCTGGAATGGGCCCTCTAGTCAGTTCTTATATACTACTGTAATGGTCTGTAACGGGTGGCTGGCGGCTTCGGCCGAGAAGTATAGGATAGCTGGCTTGTATTGAATGAATGTAATCTCCTCCCCTCTCGTTGAACTCTCATGAACATTTGAATTCCGATCAATCCATAGCTACTCGAGAGAGAGATCCTAGTTCATGCTTACAATTGGCATCAGAGCCCTAGATCTTGGCGCCGCCAGTTCCCTTCCACCACCCGCACGCGACGAGATTTTCGGCGAGACGACGCCGGGAAGTGATGGAGAGCTTGTCGCCGGCAATGAAGGCGGTGTACGAATTCCTCAAGGCCGACCTCGCGGAATCCCTCGATGCCCGCTTCAAGCGACAGGATGAAGAGTCAGCAAAGTCGATGCGTTCCATCGTGGGGGATCTGACGACGCGCATCGACGATCTCAAGATGTCGATCGGCGTGGATATGGACGAGCTCCGCGACGGCCTGGATCGACCACCTGCCGCTCCGATGATGATTCCTACAGGATGACCCGGCCCGCAGGCGGAACAAGGCGCGTACAACAACACTGACGCGGCACCGGAGGGCAGCCGCAGAGCTACTCCATCCAAGGGAAAGTACCATGTTCCTTACATTCCGCCACGAGCCAGAGGTATGAGATCAGAACAGAGCTCCGTTCTCAGCTCACGTTTGGCAGATTTGCAACGAGAAAATTCTGATTCATATGGTTTTGGCCCTTGCATCGACCTGCCCCGTTTCGATGGTTCAAATCCGAGGCTCTGGCAAACGAGATGCGAAGATTACTTTGGCTTGAGTGGTACACCACGGCAGCTCTGTGTTCAGTTTGCATCTACCTTGTTCGAAGGGCCAGCAGCACGATGGTTGGAATTGGTTCAGCGTAGAGTGCAAAATGCGCCGTGGGAGGATTTCTGTCGGTTATTGCAGTGCAGATTTGGGCGCAACCAACATCAGGCGCTGGGGTGCTAGTTCCACATCATTACTCAGACGGGTTCAGTGGAGGATTATGTCGAGCAATTTGCTGAGCTCTACGATCAGTTGTCTGCATATGAAGCAATACCTGAATCAGTGCACTATGTCACCAAATTCATTGATGGTCTGAATTCTTCTGTCAGAGTTTTGGTGGCGCTACAGTAGCCGACCGATTTGGATGTGGCCTATGAGTTAGCTCTGTTGCATGAATCCCTAACCAGTTCGACTTCTCAGTATCATCAATCAAACAGGAAGCAACAGTTTCCACACCCAGCATCCATTGTTAAGACAGTTACTAGCAAATCCACTGACGACAGGTGAAACATTTCAGACGCACCAAAACAGAAAATGGGAGAAGATAAGTGGGAGGCCCTTAGATCATATCGTAAGGCCAAGGGACTATGTTTTATGTGCGGAGAAAAATGGAGCCAAGATCATCAGTGCAAACAAATAGTGTCCCTTCATGTAGTGCAGGAAATGGTGGAATTCTTCCAATGCACATCTTCAGAGGAGCTGGGATCTGACAAGGCGATGAAGTTAATTTAATGGCCATATCTGAGGCAGCTGAAGGGAGATCTGCTTGTAGTAAAGCATTTCAGTTGACAGTTACCATTCAGGAAGAGCAGAAAACATTCCTAGTGGACTCTGGTAGCACCCACTCATTCCTGGATTCTGATTCAGCTAAACTTCTGTCAGAGGTTCAGACATGTCCAACAATGAAGGTCAAAGTGGCTAATGGCTAATGGACAGATAATGAACTATTCCGGTTTTGTTCCAAAATCCAACTGGTCAGTGCATGGAGTACAGTTCGAGCATGATCTCAAGATTTTGCCTCTGAGTTGTTATGATGGAATATTGGGCATGGACTGGTTGGCAATACACAGTCCAATGACTGTGGACTGGGATCAGCAGTGGATGTCATTCCCTCTGCATGGGAAAACGGTAACAATACAAGGGGCAACACCAGTGGAATTTGCTTATACCATCATAGAGTTGACTGTTATTACTGATGAAAATGCTCAAACTGTCTTACCTGAAATTCAGGAACTACTAGATGAATACAAGGATGTATTTGCTATTCCCACTGGATTACCATCAGAGAGAGCTTGTGATCATTCTATACCACTTATTCCAGGTGCAAGACCATTTTCTCACAGGACATACAGATTAGCTCCAGAACTTAAGGATGAGGTGGAAAAGCAGATACAAGAGATGCTGGATTCTGGTGTCATCAGAAGGAGTAACAGTCCCTTTTCCGCTCCCATTCTCCTAGTTAAAAAGAAGGACCACACCTGGAGGTTGGTGGTGGATTACAGGCATCTCAATGCTCTCACCATCAAGGGGAATTACCCTATGCCTGTGATAGATGAGCTTCTTGATGAATTACATGGAGCACAATGGTTTACAAAGTTGGATCTTAGGGCAGGATACCACCAAATAAGGTTAGCCCTGGAGAAGAATATAAGACTGCATTTCAAATTCATCATGGTCATTTTGAGTTCCTAGTTGTGGGTTTTGGTCTGACAGGAGCTCCAAACACCTTCCAAGGAGCTATTAATGTATCCTTGTCTGAAGAACATGACATGCTTAGCAATTTTGTTATTGCATTCTTTGATGACATACTGATTTTCAGTAAAACATTGAAACAGCACCTTGAACATGTCAGAAGGGTTTTGGCAGTTTTGAGAAGAGATAAATGGTATGTAAAGTTGTCCAAGTGTGAATTTGCTTCTCAAAAACTGCTCTACTTGGGTCACATAATCAGCAAGGATGGTGTTTCCACTAATCCTGAGAAAATCAGTACCATTGAGCAGTGGCCACAACCTGAATCAGTGAAAGAGGTCAGGAGTTTCCTAGGGTTAGCTGGGTACTATAGGAAGTTCATTCGCCATTTTGGAATTATTGCCAAACCACTGACTAACTTATTACACAAGGGTTCCGTGTTTGTCTGGACCAGTGTTGAGGATACAACATTCCAAACACTGAAGTAGGCCCTGGTTATTGCCCCTGTTTTGGCTCTACCCAACTTTCAGCAACCTTTTACTATAGAGACAGATGCCAGTGATTGTGGAATTGGAGCTATTTTATCTCAGGAAGGGCACCATGTGGCATTTGTCAGCAAGGCCTTAGGACCCAAAAATCAGACAATGTCGGTTTATGAAAAAGAGTTCTTGGCGATTCTGTTAGCAGTTGAACAGTGGCGCTCATATCTTCAGCTAAAAGAATTCAGCACCATCACTGATCAAAAAGACTTGGTCAGTCTAACTGAACAACATTTGCATACAGCCTGGCAGCAAAAAGCCCTAACAAAGTTGTTCGGTCTCGATTACAAGATCATTTACAGGAAAGGAACAGAAAACAAGGTTGCTGATGCATTATCCAGGCGCCCTCATTTGTCAGGAGACTTCTATGCTCTGTCAGCAGTGCAACCAGCTTGGGTGCAGGAAATAATGGACAATTATGAGTCAGATCCTCACGTTACAGCAATTTTACAGAAGCTGGCAATTGATCCCTTAGCTGTTCCTAATTTTACATTGCAAGGGGGGCTACTCCGTTTCAAGAAGAGGTTGTGGGTTGGATCAAATGAGCAACTGCAACGTAAGATTGTTGACAGTTTGCATGCTAGCTCGGCCGGGGGTCATTCAGGGTTTCCAGTAACTTATCGCAGGATTTCCCAGTTGTTTCACTGGAAGAAAATTAAGCAGATGGTCAAGGAGATGTTGCAGCAGTGTCAAATCTGTCAGCTGGCCAAACCTGACAGAGTTCCTTACCCTGGTCTACTGCACCTTTGCCTATTCCTTCACAGCCTTGGGAGATGATGACGATGGATTTCATCGAAGGTTTGCCAGTGTCACAACATCATAATTGCATCTTGGTAGTGGTGGATAAACTGACAAAATATGGGCACTTTATTGCTCTCAAACACCCTTACACTGCTGTCACAGTGGCCGAGTCATTTCTGGACCGTGTGTATCGTCTCCATGGACTTCCCGTCTCCCTGGTTTCTGATCGTGATCCTGTTTTCACCAGCTTGTTTTGGAAGGAGGTATGCAACAGAACAGGTATCAAACTGTGCATGAGCTCGGGCCAACATCCTCAGACTGACGGGCAAACGGAGTGCGTGAATCAGCAGGTGGAAGGATATCTCAGGTGTTTTATAAGTGCTCATCCACATCGTTGGTTCAGTTGGCTTCCACTCTGTGAACTATGGTACAATTCAAACTGGCATTCTTCCACTGGTCGTACACCGTTTGAACTAGTTTATGGGCATCCACCCCGTTACCTTGGCTTATCCCCTGTTGATGCTGTCAGCAATTCTGACACTCAACAATGGCTGTGTGATAGACATGTTGTTATGGTATCAGTCAAGCAACATTTACTTTGGATGCAGCAGCGGATGAAAGTTCAGGCTGATAAAAACAGGACAGAAAGAAGTTTTGAGCTGGGCGAATTTTTTTTTCTCAAGATGCAGCTGTATATTCAGTCATCTATTGCCTCGCGCGCAAACCACAAGTTGGCTTTCAAATACTTTGGCCCTTTTGAAATCCTGGCGTGGATAGGCGCGGTGGCTTACAGACTGAAGTTACCAGACAACTGCAGGGTTCACCCAGTGTTCCATGTTTCCTTGCTCAAGCGACAAATCAAACCAAACCAACAGGTACTGTCAGTTCTTCCATTGTCAGCGGCTAACCTGCAGGTCCCGGCGTGTTTCCTGGATCGTCGACTGATTTCACGAGGAAACAAGACGGTGGCTAAAGTTCTGGTCAAATGGAGCCATTCCCCAAGCTCGTTGGCAACTTGGGAAGATCAGGATATGCTGAAGCAGCAGTTCCCTCGCGCACCGGCTCGGGGGCAAGCCGTTTTCTCTCCAGGGGGGATTGTCGGCGGCACTGAAGATAATGCAACGACAACAGCTGATTCGCCACAGGAGGATCCGGCAAGCGTAGGGTAGGCCAGGCCCAAGAGGAGAGCCCAGGCTCCAGCGAGAGTGTGCGGCCCGGAATGGGCCCGCTAGTCAGTGCTTATATACTACTGTAATGGTCTGTAACGGGTGGCTGGCGGCTTCGGCCGAGAAGGATAGGATAGCTGGCTTGTATTGAATGGCTGTAATCTCCTCCCCTCTCGTTGAACTCTCATGAACATTTGAATTCCAATCAATCCATAGCTACTCGAGAGAGAGATCCTAGTTCGTGCTTACAGGACCCAGCTGTTTTGACAGCCCCAACTTCATTGTGGACATGGGAGGCCCGAAGGCGCCCTCAGAGACCCAACTCAGAGTTGAAATAAGCCAAATCAAAAAAGGAGAAGGAGGAAGAAAAGGACGAGGACAAGTAAGCATCAACTCTGCTGTCTAAATCAGAAGTTTTATAGTCCTTTATGACCTCATACTTGACAAGTAGGTCATCTTGCGTTTTGGTGTGCGAGATGATGGTGTCCCAATAAGGAAGTAGCTTCATTTGGTTCAATTTGGAGTAATGCACCTTGATTTCCTTCCATATGCGTTTTCCTGCCGAGCAATGAAAAAAATGGGTTTTCTTCCCTCTCAAAGGATTTACTTTAGAAATAACTAAGAAACAACAAAAACCAGATGAAAACCAAGTCAAAACTCATTGTAAAAACTCACAAATTGTCGAGCCAAATATAGGCTTGTGAATCTTCTGGTCGGTTCTCTTGGCTTCCTTCTGCTCATGTTGTTTCTGATGGCGGGTGCACGGTTTCTATGGTTAAGTTCGTTGGTCGTGGAGTGTGTAGTCGAGCGTTCTTTCCATTCGATCGTTCGGTTGCCCTGGCCAGACAACGAAGCACATGGACGTCGATAAGCATTGTCTGTCATTGGTAAATATACAAGACAATTACAGGCGCAATACCAATATAATCGCTCGTAGGCAATTCACAAAAAACATGCTTCAAATGGTTCACCTACCCTATCTGTTGTTTTTTCTGAAGTAGATACAAGATTAGGAAACGTCGGGGCATACAAAAATAAGTCCATTCACCTACTCAAGTAAATGGGTTATGTGTCACCAAAAAAATCTACAAGCAATGATCATTGTCAAGGCAAATACAATCACAGTACGAATGTAATCATTCAAATAATTAGCACAACTTCCAAGCTGCAATGGGTCTCTCGTCGATGACGCAACAGTTCATCTAATACAATAATACTCCCTCCGATCCAAATGAATGGACGCACCTCTGGTACAGCTTTACAAAGGTGTACTAGAGGAGCGCCCATTAATTTGGATGGGAGGAAGTACATGATATATCTACCCGCACATATGCACGAGCTACCCAACTAGTTTATTTATGAAAAGCACATTGATAGTTGAGAAAACAAAGAAGACGGTGGTTAGGAATCATAGTCTACTACGAGATCTTAAAGAAGAATATAATTTCCAATTACCACCGAATGAAAAACTAGTTTATATGGACGAAAAGCACACCGGTGGTCGACAAAATAAAGGCAGCGGCGGGTTGGAACCATAGACTAGTACGAGATCATAAAGGCGTATATAACTTCTGATTTAGAAAGAGGAAGCAACTTAGTTTAGGCACTAACAACACACCGGTGGTTGAGAAAACAAGGCGGTGGTTAGGAATCATAGTCAACTACGAGGTCTTAAAGGACTATATAACTTCTGATTTAGACAACAGAAGCGTAGTACTCTTTCTTGATCTGGTTACACCATCGGCCGTCCAGGCCATTGTTCATGCTTACTCGTCGTCGTCCTTGTCTACCTCCTTCTCCTTTTCTGATTCGTCATATTTCAAGTCTAAGTCGGGTCTCTAAGGGCTCCTTCAGCCCTTCCATGGCCTCGACGAAGTTGGGGCTGTCATAAGTGTCGGCACCGGAGGCACTCGACTGTGCCACAGACAAAATATGCCGAATCGAAAATGGAGAAGAAGGACAACAATGACGAGGACTACAAAGCACGAACTATGCTCCGGACGGCCGACAGTGTAACCTGATCAAGAAAAAGTACTTCACTTCTGCCTAACCATAGCGTAGTTTTCTCAACCACCGGTGTGCTGTTCATGCCTAAATTAAGTTGATTCCTCTTTCTAAATCGAAAGATATATACTCCTTTATGATGTCGAACTAGTCTACGGTTCCTAACCACTGTTGCCTTTGTTTTCTCAACCACCGGTGTGCTTTTCATGCATATAAACTAGTTGTTTATTCTTTGTAGATTGGAAGTTATATCCTTCTTCAATATCTCGTATTCGACTATGATTCCTAACCACCGCCTTCTTTGTTTTCTCAACTATCCGTGTGCTTTTCATAAATAAACTAGGTGTGTGGCTCGTGTACATGTGCGGGTAGATAGATCATGTACTTCCTCCAATCCAAATTAATGGACGCTCTCTGTACTAGTGGAGAGCGTCCATTAAATTGGATCCGAGGGAGTTTTTATTGTATTAGATGACCCGTTGTGTTATAGATGAGAGACCAACTACATATTGGAAGTATTATTGTATTTGTGTGATACGAGGAATGATATTCCGCTTTAGTATCCCCATGATATCATCACCAGTATTGGCAGCAATTCCGCGCTCTCATGAGTTCAAGGAGTTCTGCTGGTCACTCGGCTGCATTTTGCTTCTGTAGCACATCCCCAATCCAATGGATCATGACAAGCGTGCAAAATGGTATGATCCTTGAAGTCATAATACCATGCTTAATGACTCCATTGAAGAGAGCAGCCAGTGCAAGGGTTGAAGAACTACCATCAGTCTTCTAGAGCCCGTGAATGACTCCAAACAGATCTACTCAATTCATACTATTCTTCATGGTGTATGAAGAGGAAGCTATTATGCCAGCAGAGCTACAAGACTCCCATTGGCATACTCAGAAGCTGAGGTGGAAGAAGCATGTCAGGATGGGTTTGGTCTCATCAAATAGGCCCGACAACTCACCCTTGCTTGCTCGACTAATTATCAACAGATGTTGATAAGGTCTCAATATCGGCAAGGGCGTGAACGCGCATTCACAATTGGCGATCGGGTTCTTCGACCACACCAAATAAAGAAGAAGCGCCTTAAGCTCGCTGAACCCTGAGAAGGACTATTCGTTATGTCCCAGGTGTTGAGCGACAACACATACCGACTACGCAAAAATTATAATAATACAAGGAAACAAAGACAACATGGAATGCGGCCTTCCTTTGTCGATTTTATTAGATAAAGGATGTATTTATTGGCTTAAAACGGAGCATCTAGAGGATATATAACACAATGACCATACATCCGGCCTCTGCATAACTAGGATGCACACAACCAACACAAACACACGCACACAAAAAAATGCTAGAAAATAGCAAAGTCATATAAGACCAAAGCTATGCTTAGACAAGAAAAAAAAACCCGAAGCGATCATATCCGTGACCGACAAACTACAAACATGATCATATTCGCACCAACCATCTCATGACACCACATGAACGATGATGTTCTTCAACGAAAATCCCACCAAGAAGGGAGCGACACGCAAATGTCACCGTCACCGGATCCATCTGAATCTAGGTTTTCACCCTGAAAAATCAATCCATGCAAATCCGAGCAATGCCTTCAACAAGATTACGACGTATAAAAACATCGCCATTTCCAGACATAACCTGCACAGGCCAGCTTGGGTTTTCACCCTGGAGCTCAAGAACGAATGCTTGAGTAGCACTAGCATCAAAGTTATGGAAGTGTTGTCGCCACCACTTTCCACGATCCTAGCGGCTACAATATCATGCGATGGCCACCGCTACACAACTATCCCTTTGCGTCAAATCATAGTTCCTAATTTGTATCTCACCGCACAAGTCAACCAATAGATTTAGAGAGATAAACACTCCATAAGATCTATTTGTGACCACCGTTGTCGTGGAGCCGAAGGAGGTCACTTGAGTGTGGTCTGCACCCACCCCCAGTCGTCTGATCTGATCTGAATCACCACCAACAAGCTATGGACCATAGCATCGTCGTCCGTCCACCACGCAAACACGGCAGGCCAGCACATCGCTATTGTGGTCCACCTCCTAGCAGAGAGCCCGATGCACGGTGGCCCCACTGCGCCGATTCGGCCAGAGACCGGCCCGTACACCGGCGTCCCTACGCAACACCTTCCCCTCATTTGGATGTCCCATCACCTTCGCAGCTAGTAGCCAAACGCCAGCCAACACTGAAATCCGCTACGACATCCCTGCGAGCATGAAGCCGTCGTCGGGAGAAGATCCGATCTCACACAGTGGGAAGGAGCGACCATGTTCCTTGTGTGATTTATAGATGGACGGCCTAGCGGGAACTCAAGCAAACCCTGCACTGGTGGAAGCACATGGCATGTATTGCATTGGGGAAAACTTCGTCGGAGATTCTTGGCCACGATTCCGGCGACTGTAGCTCCAGACCTCTTTTTTCCTTCAGGTGCTTGTCTCACTTGATTGTTCTTGCACATATACGATGGGAGATGACGACCGAGAGACATGGAGGTGACAAACGCACCAAGAGACATAAGCGGCGGGGGCCGATTGTAGACAACGAAGGACGGAAGAACTTCGGAAGGCTCTGCCGGGAGGAGATCAGAGAAGCGAAAGATCGATGCAAAACAAGTGAGGCGGCATGAGGGATATGATGGCAGGCACGATTGTATTTTCAGACGTGCGTATTGTGGACGTTCTTTGGGCATAACATGAATATTTTTTCCTAGAGGGATATAATAGTTTTTCTTCTTCTACTAGTCAATGTGTACTTGCAATGCACGTTAATTAGCAAGTATATTAAGTGCATGCGGATATTAGGTAGGATATTATTTGCGTGTTATTATGTGATTAGGACCATTGGCATGAAATTAGCTGCACGCTAAACGTGTTGAGCGCTCGACATTGAAGCAGTCTAGATCATTGGATTGACATGATGGCCGAGATTAATTGGATCTACATCTTTGGGTCTTTTTATATTGGTATAGATATAGATATAGATTAAATTAAATGGTGATGGGCAGGTTATGTCCTAGTGTTTGATTCCGTGCATCTGATATGGGCTGCCGCACATCTGATTTTACGACCTAGTGTTTGATTCCGTTGTTGCAGGAATCGATTGAAATATATTTCAGTGATTCGATTGTATGAAACTTCCATCGCTGAATTAATAATATAAAACTAAAGCTAAGAATAAATAATTATATATTGTATTTGGTTATTGTGTAGTGAGAAAATATTTTGAATATAAGTGGCACAATGTAACGGAAAACTATTTTTCATGCATGTTGAGTGTACCTTTGATGAAGTGGCATGTGTGGTGAGATGAAAGGTGTGCATGTAGTGATGGGTTTTTGATGAGGTGGCATATGTGCATGTTGAGATAAATAGGATAGTGGGGATCAACTTCTTATGTATATAGGATTTGTACAAAAAAGAACTGTCGGCCTTATGAGTAATTTGTTTTTCAAGGATTTTGTGTGAATTAATTCCACATCAGATAAACGGCTCCTAATTTCTAATTAATGTGGGAATTTGTGGGAGGTGCGTGATTAGTATAGGTATAGATAGATAGATAGATAGATCCCTAAGAATTTTTATTTTTCGATTTTTCACAGCTGGGGAATACCCCCCCCCCCAAAAAAAATTTATTTTAAAAACGTCAGAGGTATACTATGGAGAGTTAATTACACATTTGGTACATAAACTTGCACATGATGTACAGATTCATACATAAATTTGGAAAATAACACAACGCGGTCCACCAACATGTGTTTCGCTTACATTTCCATCCTTTGCCGTTAACTCTCCGTTACGCTCACACTCCATACATTTATGTGGCTCCGGCCTGTCAGCATCATAGAAAAGATAGCAAAAACAATTGACACCGGCTGGCTTCGAACTGGTGGCTTCACATCAGGCGATTAGCCACTGAACCAGCTGCCACGTTTCGGTAATAATTGCATGACGCCACTGCTATATTTCCTCTGGTAACTGATTTGAATCCAAAACGTGTGTTGCACGGGATTTACTGCGTGCATCCTATTTTTCCCGGTTGACTAGTTAGTAAAAAATTTGGTGACCATAGAATGCTTTTGATATTGTTCAAATCAAATTATCTTTTTGGATATAAAATATCACATATTATCAAATAGTCCGTAAGTATATATTTTTGACATAACAGTTTTATTCTGAGTGATAACGCGCGCAAACCATCTTGCAAAAATTGGAAGTATTTAGCATTGCTGTTAACACTTTAGAGAAAAGTCGGTGAGCACCGAATGTTTTATATATATATTTTTAGTTTTTTAAATTTAAAATGTCAGATATTGTCAAATAGAGCTCATATGCATATGTTTTAACAAAACAACTTTCTTCCAAGCGACAAGGCACGCGAACAATCTTGCAGAAACTGGACTGTTTTAGCGTTACATTGAACACTTTAAAAAAACAGTGAGCACCGAATGTCTTTGATATCGTCATTTTTTTGTGAATAAAAAAGTTAGATATTGTCAAATAGAGCTCATATGCATATATTGTCTACATAAAAGTTTTCTTCCAAGTAATAAGGCACGCGATCCATCTTACAAAAACTGGACCTTTTAGCGTTATATTCAACGTTATTATGAAAAAAAGGAGGACGTGCCTTAGCATCGCCTTGAACCCGTACCTTCTATTGAAAGAAGGCAGGTTGTTCGCAACAGGCAACACATTTTATCCTATATGGGTTAAAAGGAATATATGTTTACACTAAAATAATTTGAATTCAATTTTTTTTGAAAATTTCAAACGAATAATACCAGAAATTCTGTGTTTTTCTCGGAAACCGAGTTTTCTGGTCCCTCCCAGAAAATGGAAATTGAGAAGAAAAAAAACCATGTGCAAACCCCTCATGTAGTGCGTGTTTTGACTTCAAATCCATAGTTCTCTGCTTATATCTAGTCAAACACTAGAAACCCTAACACACGGCGGCAAGATCTTCGGTTCCTACATACATGCACCGTAATGAAACTAGGCAACCTTTGACCTAGGCAGCCGCCACCTCCAAAAACCTAAAGTTTTCTGCCTCCCGCCGGCGCCGGCGTCGGTCCGTCCTGTCTCCGGTGGCCTTAGGGCCATGGAGACGGAGTGGATCTCAGCCCTTGCCGGTGGGAGGGCTCCGTTTTTAGATCTTTTTTCAAGCTTTGTTAGGGTTTGTATCCTGCTCAGGAAGGCGAGACGGCGGGGCTCCCTGAAGATGGAATAAAGGTCTCCCCGCCTAGCCCCCGTTCCGGTGATGCGTTTAGCATCATCGGTGGGCGTGTGGAGGTGTGTCTACGGCGGATTTGTCTTTGGTGGATTTGCTCGGATCTGTTCGTCGTTCGTGTTCGTTTGTGTGTCCTCAGGTTGAATTCTTTTGATCTACACTCTTCATCTGCGGCGGTTGCTGGTCTGGTGTGTTGGTTCTATGGAGCCTTAGCACGACGACTTCCGACTGTCTACTACAACAACTTTGCCCGGCTCCGGCGAGGGAGGGGCGATGACAGCGGCGCGCCTTCGGCTCGCTTCAGTGCTTGTAGTTGTCGCTAGGTGGTCTACGGATCTGGATGTAATTTTTTATTATTTTCAGTGTTCGTTGTACTACCATGATTGAAGATGAATAGATTGGAAGTTTTCCCCGCAAAAAAATCCATAGTTCTCCTAGTCATCTAAATAACTGTCTATCTAAACCAGTAACGACTGTAGTGGGTGGTGCAGTGGCTTGCTCATCGTTGCGTGAGACAGAGCGAAAATCTCTAAAATCTCAGCACCGGCCCGACTCTGCTGCGCCTTGTTTCTTTTTTTGGTGTGAAAAGTAGGACCCAGGGTAACATTTTATTAAATAAAGAAGGACTCAGACTCGTAGTGAAGATTTGCCCAGGTTGTGGTGCCGATGTTACAAAGTACTTCCTCTGTAAACTAATATAAGAGCGTTTAGATCACTATTTTAGTAATCTAAACGCTCTTATATTAGTTTACGGAGGGAGTATTTGTAGTAATTTAACGGGTGGGCACAACTACGCGTTAAATATGCTCCGGACCGCCGAGGGTATAACCTAATCAAGAAAGAGTACTTCGCTTCTTCTGTCTAAATCGGAAGTTATATACAGTAGTCATTTAAAACCTCGTACTTGACTACGGTTCCTAACCACCGCCTTGTTTTCTCAACCACCAGTGTCCTGTTCATGCCAAAACTAAGTAGCTTCATCTTTCTAAATCAGAAGTTATATATTCCTTAATGACATTGTACTGGATTACGGGTCCTAACCGCCGCTGCCTTTGTTTTCTTGACCATGGTGATTTGTATGCATATAAACTACTCCCTCGGTCCCAAAATAAGTGTCTTAACTTTGTACTAAGCTTAGTGCAATTGACTTAATACAAAATTGCACTAAGACTCAGACACTTATTTTAGGACCGAGGGAGTAGTTGTTTATTCTGTCTAAATCAGAGGTTATATTCTCCTTTAAGATCTTGTACTCGACTACGGTTCCTAACTGCCGCCTTCTTTATTCTCTCGACCATTGATGTGCTTTCCATACATAAACTAGTCAGATTTATCGCATATATGTGCGGCTAGATCTATCATGTATGATTGTATTAGATGACCCGTTGCGTCATTGACGCAGGACCAGCTGCAGCCTAGAAAAAGGGATTCAGAGAAGGAAAAATACTAGGCAGTGTCACATATTCTCCGAGATATACGCACACAAACTCGGCCCTACCTGACAGGTGGACTCCATGCCGGGTTCCCGCTTACCGAAACTCAAAAATTCTTTTACCTTTTCCTTTTTCTTTTTATTATAGAATTCTAGGGTCCACATGTATGTCGAACACCCGTGGAACAAAACTCCGCAAAGAACTGACATGTGGGCCCATGGGAGATGTGGCAATAGCTGTTTAACGGTTGGGCTTCCTAAGCCGAGTTCCAAAACACAGAAAAGAACTGACAAGCGGGCCTACGGGAGACGAGGCGACTATTGTTTGATGGTCGGGCTTCCTATGCCGAGTTTCCAAACTCGTCAAAGGGCAGACCCACAGAGGCGGACCCATGGAAGACAAGGCAACGTCTATTTGACGGTTGCGCGGACGAGCGCAGCCGCAAAAGCCCTCACCCACCTTAGTCGTCTCCTTCCACCACGCCGCCTCTTCCGCTTCACCCCGCAGCCGTCACATGGAGCCTGCAACAGCTGTTGCATCGATGGAACCCACGACCATTGCAACCGAGACCATGTGCATTGCCGCGGCCTGCCATAGCTGCCGCAGCTACGAGATATGCCATTCTCCCCCCATCTCCTTGGACCGGTAACGACGTCCACATCCACCAGAGAGAGCACATGACGTAAGTTTATCATCTTTTTTCTTCTAATTTTTTTCTTTTGCCAACATGGATTCAATTTTGTATTTCTTAAAATAAAGTAGATCTATGATGTGTAGAAAATCCTAGATAGGTAGTAGGAAATTGATAAAATGCAAGTAATTAGAAGCAAAATGTTTATTTGTTAAAATGCTAATTACTAGCATATTTTTTGTTTGTAAAAATAAATTAGTTACATATAATGCAAAATTATGTTGTTTATTTCTTAGAAAATGGATAATAAATATGTTATTAGCAAATGCTAAAATATACTAGTTGCCCGTCCATCCTAAATCGCGTGCAAGCTATATACTACCTCCTTCCTGATTTATTGGCTCTCTTCGTATTTTGTGCTAAATATTGATTTTAGAATTAACTAACAAAATGATAATGCACATCACCCAAACTAGCATCATTGAAAATTACATACAAATATGAGTTCAAGAACATAATTTTTTGTGACATATATTCATATTATGTTAGTTGAATCTATGGTTAAAATTTGGCACAAACTACAAAGGGACCAATAAAACTGGGAAGGAGGTAGTGATCTTGTAATGGACTACGGTTCCTAACCGCCGCTGCCTCTGTTTTCTCCACCACAGGTGTGTTTTTCATACATACTCCCTCCGTTTCAAAATAATTGACTTCCATTTGTCCGAAAATGGATGTACATATATACTAAAACATGTCTAGATACATCTATATTTTGACAAATGAAAGGCATGTATTGTGGAATGAAGGGAGTATTAATTAGGAGTAGTCTATTATTTTGTCTAAATCAGAAGTTATATTCACTTTTAAGATCTCGTACTCGACTACGATTACTAACCGCCGTCCTCTTTGTTTTCTCAACCACCAGTGTGCTTTTCATACATAAACTAGTTGGGTTGCTTGCGTATACGTGCAGTTAGATTTATCATGAATTATTATAATCTTGGATTTTCTCGAGTTCAATCCGTTAGAAGCTTGGCAAAGGTCAGGTTTCTATCGAGTTTGCTCATAATTAAACTCGGCAGCGGTGCGCAACAGGCAAACTTAACATTTTCCTAGCGCCAGGAAAAAGGGATTTGGGGAAGGGAAACGCTTGGGGCCGGGGCGCCGGCCGAACGCTCGGGCGGTCGCACCCGAGCCTTATGATCGTTTTCCTTCGTGCGTTACGGGAGCGCTCTTTCTTTCTTTAGCAAAACATGAATGCTCTTTAAATCGTTTTTTCTAGATGCATCACGGGAGCACTCCTCAAATCGGTTTTTCCACGTACGCCGCCTTCTTCTTCCCTACAACTCTGCAACTGCTCCTTTTCTCCCATCTTCGCCGCCATACACAGCGCACCGCGATGACGTGCCCTTGCTGGTAGGGCTAGCCACGGCGGGGGCAAAGAAGATGACATGACGGAGAAGTCACAACAGGGAGAGCTGCAAGAGGCTGTGTGCAACCTTAGTGACCATCGGTGGCGCGCGACCAGCCATGGCGAGCAACCAACCATGGCGTGTGACAATGGAGACATTGTTGGAACCATTTATTTTGAAAGCCGAGGGATGTTACATCTGGCGGCGAGGGATGTTATAACCAATTTTTTTATTGGAACCAACCACATGACTTTGTCGCTGGTTTTTTATTTGCTGCAACTAGTGTTTTGTTTTGCTACTTCCAGCATTTTCATTTGCTACTACCGGCGACAACCGTTTTTTGCGACACAATTCGTGAAGATGATGCAACCTTGATGACGGGCGAAAACCCTTTTTTTGCTGCAAATCATGATGTTTTTTTTGCTACCACCGGCTACAAGGTTTGTTACCACCCTGCACGGTGCCCGGCGTGACGTTTATTTTGTTTTTGCTACAACCACGTAATTTTTTTTGCTGCAACCGGCAACTACGAAAGCTACATCCGATCAACATTTTTGCTACAATGGCGAAGGCGGACGGCAGCGGTAAGTTTTTTTTGGTGGAAGCGATAAACATTTTTGCTACAACCGGCATCGTTTTTTGCTGCAACCGACGAGGATATTTGCTACATCCATTCATGGCGGGGATGCGACCTGGGGCGGTGGCGACGGTTATTGCTGCAACCTTGTTGTTGTTGGCTACGACCGGTGAGGTTTTTTGCTACATGGCGTTGACTGGTGGCCGTCGTTCGTGCAACCCCGTGCAGCAAGCGTCGATGAAAAAGCTTCAATGGGCATGGATAAAATTTTCACCGGTGTAGAGAAAAGCTTCAACGGCGGGGTGCATAAAAGCTTCAACGGCGTGAGAAAAAGCTTCATACCGAGGTGCGAGCGGTGACGCTGAGAGCCGTGACCGGCGGTACGCTGGTGCTTCGATGGACGTGTTACGGCGGCAACGATAAGGTGCTGCAACAGCAGAGACGTCAGGCGGCACAGTTTTGCTACCAGGGGCGACGTCGTACTATTGAAACCAGAGAGGACAGGTGCTACGAGGGCGAGGGCAGCGACAGACGTTAAGGCAAGCGGACAGGACGCCCGGCGAGCTTGCCGCCTTAAGGCTACTAGCTACACGCTGAGAGCTGCATGGCTTTTGCTTTGTTTCCCTAATGAAGCATGTTTTTTATAACTCTAACGAAGCAATTAGCGAAGGGAAAGGCTACGTGCAGATCCGGCGGCTGTAACTTAAACGTACGCGAGCAGTGCGACCGGCCGAAATTTCGGCCGGCGCACCGGCGCGTATCACTGGCCGGGAAGGGAAACGCTTGGGGCCAGGGCGCCGGCCGAACGCTCAGCCGGTCACGCCCGAGCCTTACGATCGTTTTCCATCGTGCGTTACGGGAGCGCTCTTTCTTTTTTTGGCAAAACATGAATGCTCTTTAAATCGTTTTTTCCAGATGCATCACGGGAGCACTCCTCAAATCGGTTTTTCCACGTACGCCGCCTTCTTCTTCCCTACAACTCTGCAACTGCTCCTTTTCTCCCATCTTCGCCGCCATACGCAGCGCACCGCGATGACGTGCCCTTGCTGGTAGGGCGAGCCACACCGGGGGCGAAGAAGATGACATGACGGAGAAGTCACAACAGGGAGAGCTGCAAGAGGCCGTGTGCAACCTTGGTGACCATCGGTGGCGCGCGACCAGCCATGGCGAGCAACCAACCATGGCGTGTGACAATGGAGACATTGTTGGAACCATTTATTTTGAAAGCCGAGGGATGTTACATCCGGCGGCGAGGGATGTTATAACCAATTTTTTTATTGGAACCAACCACATGATTTTGTCGTTGGTTTTTTATTTGCTGCAACTAGTGTTTTGTTTTGCTACTTCCAGCGTTTTCATTTGCTACTACCGGCGACAACCTTTTTTTGCGACACAATTCGTGAAGATGATGCAACCTTGATGATGGGCGAAAACCCTTTTTTTGCTGCAAATCATGATGTTGTTTTTTCTACCACCGGCTACAAGGTTTGTTACCACCGTACACGGTGCCCAGCGTGACGTTTATTTTGTTTTTGCTACAACCACGTAATTTTTTTTGCTGCAACCGGCAACAACGAAAGCTACATCCGATCAACATTTTTGCTAGAATGGCGACGGCGGACGGCAGCGATAAGCTTTTTTTGGTGGAAGCGATAAACTTTTTTGCTACAACCGGCATCGTTTTTTGCTGCAACCGACGAGGAAATTTGCTACATCCATTCATGGCGGGGATGCGACCTGGGGCGGTGGCGACGGTTATTGCTGCAACCTCGTTGTTGTTGGCTACGACCGGTGAGGTTTTTTGCTACATGGCGTTGACTGGTGGCCGTCGTTCGTGCAACCCCGTGCAGCAAGCGTCGATTAAAAAGCTTCAACAGGCATGGATAAAAGTTTCAGCGGTGTAGGGAAAAGCTTCAACTGCGGGGTGCATAAAAGCTTCAACGGCGTGAGAAAAAGCTTCATACCAAGGTGCGAGCGGTGACACTGAGAGCCGTGACCGGCGGTACGCTGGTGCTTCGATGGACGTGTTACGGCGGCAACAGCTAGGTGCTGCAACAGTAGAGATGTCAGGCGGCACAATTTTGCTACGAGGGGCGACGTCATACTATTGAAACCGGTGAGGACGGGTGCTACGAGAGCGAGGGCAGCGACAGACGTTAAGGCAAGCGGACAGGACGCCTGGCGAGCTTGCTGCCTTAAGGCTACTAGCTACACGCTGAGAGCTGCATGGCTTTTCCTTTGTTTCCCTAATGAAGCAGTTTTTTTATAACTCTAACGAAGCAGTTAGCGAAGGGAAGGGCTACGTGCAGATTCGGCGGCTGTAACTTAAACATACGCGAGCGGTGCGACCGGCCGAAATTTTGGCCGGCGCACCGGCGCGTATCACTGGCCGGCTTTAGGGAAAGGGTCACAAATTCTTCGAGTTCCACCACATATAAACTCGGCATTGCCTAAACGGTGGACCCCACGACTGTCCAAGCAACGGGGACATGACGACCATCTGCATTTGCCGGTTTCCCACTAACGGAAACACGGCAATCATTTTTCACTTTTTTTATTATATAATTTAAGTGCTCATGTGTATGTCGAGCGCCCGTGGGAAAAAACTTGGCAAATAAGTCACAGGAGGGCCTATGTCGTGTTCCAAAACTCGGCAAAGGGCAGACCCTTCATCCCCCCTACACATATTCAATATCTGCACGGGCACGGACTAACGACAACCGCAAAAGACCTCCCCTGGCCCGGCCGTCTTCCTCCACCAACACATCACCGACCCCACGCTGCACTACTACGGAAAACCCTATAGGTAGGCAGGTAACAGCAGCCCGGGGTTGACGGGCTTCCCCCCTTGCCGTAACACAGGCTAAGCACCAATGCTGCATTTGATTATTAGCAGTAGCGCTGACCCCTAGGCCTGGGCTACTACTAAGTGGGCCCCATCATGCCACCACGGGCTGGCCACATTAGCAACACGGGTCACGGGCCTACGCTACTACTAGTCCCATTAGTAGTAGCGCGGTCAAGCTCACCCGCGTTGCTACTGTGGCCAGGCCAGGTGCAGCTCCGCGGCCCAACTTAGCAGCAGCACTGGCCCAAACCCCACGCAATAGCTAATGGGTTTAGCTTTAGCGGGTGGCCGTGCCCTGCGCTGCTGCCAAACCCATCTTCTGCTCTTCGAGTGGGAGCCTTCACTCTCCCTCTCCACTCTCTTCCCCGCGTGGGCTCTACCCTGAGCGCGG
>LT934124.1:717273206-717301842 GCA_900231445.1 Triticum turgidum subsp. durum | reverse complement strand
GTTTGTTGGAATGTATATTTCAATGAATCGATGAATAGATGAATTGAGACATCACTCTCCTCTCAATTCAATAGTTTGAGAAGTTTTACTAATTTTGTTCATATATATGAACCCTAGGTGTTCATATGTACGAGCTCATTTCATCATTAGAGCACTGAATAGGTTTTGTCATTAGTTGTTGCTTAGTTTTGGATGTAGTTGGTGCTTAGTTACTTTTGAGTTCAAAATTTAGTTAACAAAGATATGCATTGGATTAAACTATTTTTTTTGACAGATAACTTAACTGTATCATAGATGTAGTTTACTGGATTTTTTTGTCAGTTTTAGTAGTTTGTAGCATTTTAAATGGTTTGACAAATGAAGGAGGTTTGATATTGGTAGCATTTTAAGTAGCTCTACATATATGCTCTAAAATATGTGTGAGTGAGAGAAAGATAGATATATAGATAGAGAGAGTAAGGTTGGCTTTCTGTTTGTTGGGGCTCGCTTCCTTCTCTTCTCCTGGTGATAGACATTAGTTATGCACGAGGGAAGGGGGGATGTGAGCGTCACCGACAATCGATATATCAGAGAAAGTAAGAATCCCGACTGTTGTCATCGGGGTCGCTTTCTCCTCTTCTCCTTGTGATAAACATTGTTGATGCACGAGGGAAGGCAGGAATATGACCATCACTGACGGTCGATATATGAGAGAGAGGAAAATCCTGACTGTTGTCATGGGGGTTGCTTCTCCTTCTTTGGCGGGTGCTAGACATTTTGGTATAATGCACTTGGGAAAGAAGGGATGAGCGATCACCGACGGTCACCATATCAGAGAGGGAATGCCCACCGTATACACCACGAGAGATGAGAGTTTTTCAAGGAAGCGTTGATAGACTGAAAGTCAACCCATGCTGAATAGTGATCTGTGTGTTGAGTTCCTGCTATTTGGCATTGATTTTCAATCTTTGAATTATGAATACAGAAAATGTCTGAAGATGATAGGATCCCTGAGTGTGATTACTACAGCGATTACCTAGGTATGTGCGACATGCCTCACCTGCAATACGGTAGGTGCTTCACCATCACGCTGGACG
The DNA here is from genome assembly GCA_900231445.1 of Triticum turgidum subsp. durum. Taxonomy (NCBI): domain Eukaryota; kingdom Viridiplantae; phylum Streptophyta; class Magnoliopsida; order Poales; family Poaceae; genus Triticum; species Triticum turgidum. Next base: position 717,300,766 of record LT934124.1, on the reverse strand, counting down.
AGACATTCGAAGTTTTTACGGTACATAACAACGACATGTTTTTTTTCGTAATTAAGCATGACTTGTGCTTCTTTGCTTCAACATGTAATTTCCGGGTTTTTTACAATCCGACTAGTGCTTCCCCTGCCATGCAAGACCGCATGTCTTGGATAAGCTCGGTTTCGAAGATATAGAGAGTATGGAGGGTAAGATAGCTCACCTTACGACGAAACATGGTTTTGCTTTTGGGTTAAGCTCTACAGCGCAGTAAACCACTCATATTTTGGTTGCTCAAATTGAAGAGGAGTATGGAAGGCCTACGGATTTAAGAAGGATATAAAAATAACCTTCGATATTCATCCGGAAGATGATAGGGTTGATATTATCTACATTTTTGTGGATGTGGACACGCTTCCAATTTTATCTCCATGTGAGTTTGTCAAAAAATAATTGTTGTAATTTTTATTGTTTATTTAAAAATAGTTAATACATCCCTATTATACTTTTTAATTGCTATATATAGTTTGTTAATTGTTACAAAGCTAGCTAGATATTTTAGTCCCTTAATTAGTGTAAAAAGTGCAACAAATGCTCGACCTGGGATGGGTCATGACCTGTCGACACCTCCAGCGACGACGACACCCCTCCCGCTTATAGCGTGGAGTCGGGTGCACCACACCATCCTCCGGCCCTGTCAGCGGCACTGAAGATAATGCAGCGACAATAGCTGATTCGCTACAGGAGGATCCGGCAAGCGCAGGGCAGGCCAGGCCCAAGAGGAGAGCCCAGGCTCCAGCGAGAGTGTGCGGGCTGGAATGGGCCCGCTAGTCAGTGCTTATATACTACTGTAATGGTCTGTACGAGTGGCTGGCGGCTTCGGCCGAGAAGTATAGGATAGCTGGCTTGTATTGAATGGATGTAATCTCCTCCCCTCTCGTTGAACTCTCATGAACATTTGAATTCCTATCAATCCATAGCTACTAGAGAGAGAGATACTAGTTCATGCTTACAATTGGCATCAGAGCCCTAGATCCTGGCGCCGCCAGTTCCCTTCCACCATCCGCACGCGACGAGATTTTCAGCGAGACGATGCCGGGAAGCGATGGAGAGCTTGTCGCCGGCGACGAAGGCGGTGTACGAATTCCTCAAGGCCGACCTCACGGAATCCCTCGATGCCTGCTTCAAGCGACAGGATGAAGAGTCAGCGAAGTCGATGCGTTCCATCATGGGGGATATGACGACGCGCATCGACGATCTCAAGATGTCGATCGGCATGGATATGGACGAGCTCCATGACAGCCTGGATCGACCACCTGCCGCTCCGATGATGATTCCTACAGGACGACCCCCGCACGCGGAACAAGGCGCGTACAACAACACCGACGCGACACCAGAGGGCAGCCGCAAAGCTACTCCATCCAAGGGAAAGGACCATGTTCCTTACGTTCCGCCACCAGCCAGAGGTACGAGATCAGAACAGAGCTCTGTTCTCAGCTCGCGTTTGGCGGATTTGCAACGAGAAAATTCTGATTCATATGGTTTTGGCCCTTGCATCGACCTGCCCCGTTTCGATGGTTCAAATCCGAGGCTCTGGCAAACGAGATGCGAAGATTACTTTGGCTTGAGTGGTACACCACGACAACTCTGGGTTCAGTTTGCATCTACCATGTTCGAAGAGCCAGCAGCACAATGGTTGGAATCGGTTCAGCGTAGCGTGCAAAATGCGCCGTGGGAGGATTTCTGTCGGTTATTGCAATGCAGATTTGGGCGCAACCAACATCAGGCGCTGGTGCGCAAGTTCCACAGCATTACTCAGACGGGTTCAGTGGAGGATTATGTGGAGCAATTTGCTCAGCTCTATGATCAGTTGTCTGCATATGAAGCAATACCTGAATCAGTGCACTATGTCACCAAATTCATTGATGGTCTGAATTCTTCTGTCAGAGTTTTGGTGGCGCTACAGCAGCCGACCGATTTGGATGCGGCCTATGAGTTAGCTCTGTTGCATGAATCCCTAACCAGTTCGACTTCTCATTATCATCAATCAAACAGGAAGCAACAGTTTCCACACCCAGCATCCATTGTTAAGACAGTTACTAGCAAATCCACTGACGACAGGCGAAACAGTTCAGACGCACAAAAACAGAAAATGGGAGAAGATAAGTGGGAGGCCCTTAGATCATATCGTAAGGCCAAGGGACTATGTTTTATGTGCGGAGAAAAATGGAGCCAAGATCATCAGTGCAAACAAACAGTGTCCCTTCATGTAGTGCAGGAAATGGTGGAATTCTTCCAATGCACATCTTCAGAGGAGCTGGGATTTGACAAGGCGATGAAGTTAATTTAATGGCCATATCTGAGGCAGCTGAAGGGAGATCTGCTCGTAGTAAAGCATTTCAGTTGACAGTTACCATTCAGGAAGAGCAGAAAACATTCCTAGTGGACTCTGGTAGCACCCACTCATTCCTAGATTCTGATTCAGCTAAACTTCTGTCAGAGGTTCAAACATGTCCAACAATGAAGGTCAAAGTGGCTAATGGGCAGATAATGAATTGTTCCGGTTTTGTTACAAAATGCAACTGGTCAGTGCATGGAGTACAGTTCGAGCATGATCTCAAGATTTTGCCTCTGAGTTGTTATGATGGAATATTGGGCATGGAATGGTTGGCAAAACACAATCCAATGACTATGGACTGGGATCAGCAGTGGATGTCATTCCCTCTGCATGGGAAAACGGTAACAATACAATGGGCAACACCAGTGGAATTTTCTTATACCATCATAGAGTTGACTGTTATTACTGATGAAAATGCTCAAACTGTCTTACCTGAAATTCAGGAACTACTGGATGAATACAAGGATGTATTTGCTATTCCCACTGGATTACCACCAAAGAGAGCTTGTGATCATTCTATACCACTTATTCCAGGTGCAAGACCATTTTCTCACAGGACATACAGATTAGCTCCAGAACTTAAGGATGAGGTCAAAAAGCAGATACAAGAGATGCTGGATTCTGGTGTCATCAGAAGGAGTAACGGTCCCTTTTCCTCTCCCATTCTCCTAGTTAAAAAGGAGGACCACACCTGGAGGTTGGTGGTGGATTACAGGCATCTCAATGCTCTCACCATCAAGGGGAAGTACCCTATGCCTGTGATAGATGAGCTTCTTGATGAATTACGTGGAGCACATTGGTTTACAAAGTTGGATCTTAGGGCAGGATACCACCAAATAAGGTTAGCCCCTGGAGAAGAATATAAGACTGCATTTCAAACTCATCATGGTCATTTTGAGTTCCTAGTTGTGGGTTTTGGTCTGACAGGAGCCCCAAACACCTTCCAAGGAGCTATTAATGTATCCTTGTCTAAAGAACCTGACATGCTTAGGAATTTTGTTATTGCATTCTTTGATGACATACTGATTTTCAGTAAAACATTGAAACAGCACCTTGAACATGTCAGAAGGGTTTTGGCAATTTTGAGAAGAGATAAATGGTATGTAAAGCTGTCCAAGTGTGAATTTGCTTCACAAAAACTGCTCTACTTGGGTCACATAATCAGCAAGGATGGTGTTTCCACTAATCCTGAGAAAATCAGTACCATTGAGCAGTGGCCACAACCTGAATCAGTGAAAGAGGTCAGGAGTTTCCTAGGGTTAGCTGGGTACTATAGGAAGTTCATTCGCCATTTTGGAATTATTGCCAAACCACTGACTAACTTATTACGCAAGGGTTCCGTGTTTGTCTGGACCAGTGTTGAGGATACAACATTCCAAACACTGAAGTAGGCCCTGGTTATTGCCCCTGTTTTGGCTCTACCCAACTTTCAGCAACCTTTTACTATAGAGATAGATGCCAGTGATTGTGGAATTGGAGCTATTTTATCTCAGGAAGGGCACCCTGTGGCATTTGTCAGCAAGGCCTTAGGACCCAAAAATTAGACACTGTCGGTTTATGAAAAAGAGTTCTTGGCAATTCTGTTAGCAGTTGAACAGTGGCGCTCATATCTTCAGCTAAAAGAATTCAGCATCATCACTAATCAAAAAGACTTGGTCAGTCTAACTGAACAACGTTTGCATACAGCCTGGCAGCAAAAAGCCCTAACAAAGTTGTTTGGTCTCGATTACAAGATCATTTATAGGAAAGGAACAGAAAACAAGGTTGCTGATGCATTATCCAGGCGCCCTCATTTGTCAGGAGACTGCTATGCTCTGTCAGCAGTGCAACCAGCTTGGGTGAGGAAATAATGGACAGTTATGAGTCAGATCCTCACGTTACAGCAATTTTACAGAAGCTGGCAATTGATCCCTTAGCTGTTCCTAATTTTACATTGCAAGGGGGGCTACTCCGTTTCAAGAAGAGGATGTGGGTTGGATCAAATGAGCAACTGCAACGTAAGATTGTTGACAGTTTGCATCCTAGCTCGGCCGGGGGTCATTCAGGGTTTCCAGTAACTTACCGCAGGATTTCCCAGTTGTTTCACTGGAAGAAAATGAAGCAGATGGTCAAGGAGATGTTGCAGCAGTGTCAAATCTGTCAGCTGGCCAAACCTGACAGAGTTCCTTACCCTGGTCTCCTGCAACCTTTGCCTATTCCTTCACAGCCTTGGGAGATGATGACGATGGATTTCATCGAAGGTTTGCCAATGTCACAACATCATAATTGCATCTTGGTAGTGGTGGATTAACTGACAAAATATGGGCACTTTATCGCTCTCAAACACCCTTACACTGCTGTCACAGTGGCCGAGTCGTTTCTGGACCGTGTGTATCGTCTCCATGGACTTCCCATCTCCCTGGTTTCTGATCGTGATCCTGTTTTCACCAGCTTGTTTTGGAAGGAGGTCTGCAACAGAACAGGTATCAAACTGCGCATGACCTCGGGCCAACATCCTCAGACTGACGGGCAAACGGAGCGCGTGAATCAGCAGGTGGAAGGATATCTCAGGTGTTTTATAAGTGCTCATCCACATCGTTAGTTCAGTTGGCTTCCACTCTGTGAACTATGGTACAATTCAAACTAGCATTCTTCCACTGGTCGTACACCATTTGAACTAGTTTATGGGCATCCACCCTGTTACTTTGGCTTATCCCCTGTCGATGCTGTCAGCAATTCCAACACTCAACAATGGCTGTGTGATAGACATGTCGTTATGGAATCAGTCAAGCAACATTTACTTTGGATGCAGCAGCGGATGAAAGTTCAGGTTGATAAACACAGGACAGAAAGAAGTTTTGAGGTGGGCGAAACAGTTTTTCTCAAGATGCAGCCGTATATTCAGTCATCTATTGCCCCGCGCGCAAACCACAAGTTGGCTTTCAAATACTTTGGCCCTTTTGAAATACTGGCGCGGATCGGCGCGGTGGCTTACAGACTGAAGTTACCAGACAACTGCAGGGTTCACCCAGTGTTCCATGTTTCCTTGCTCAAGCGACAAATCAAACCAAACCAACAGGTACTGCCAGTTCTTCCATTGTCAGCGGCTAACCTGCAGGTCCCGGCGTGTTTCCTGGATCGTCGACTGATTTCACGAGGAAACAAGATGGTGGCTCAAGTTCTGGTCAAATGGAGCCATTCCCCAAGCTCGTTGGCAACTTGGGAAGATCAGGATATGCTGAAGCAGCCGTTCCCTCTCGCACCGGCTTGGGGGCAAGCCGTTTTCTCTCTAGGGGGGATTGTCAGCGGCACTGAAGATAATGCAGCGACAACAGCTGATTCGCTACAGGAGGATCCGGCAAGCGTAGGCCAGGCCAGGCCCAAGACGAGAGCCCAGGCTCCAGCGAGAGTGTGCGGCCCGGAATGGGCCCGCTAGTCAGTGCTTATATACTACTGTAATGGTCTGTAACGGGTGGCTGGCGGCTTCGGCCGAGAAGGATAGGATAGCTGGCTTGTATTGAATGGCTGTAATCTCCTCCCCTCTCGTTGAACTCTCATGAACATTTGAATTCCGATCAATCCATAGCTACTCGAGAGAGAGATCCTAGTTCGTGCTTACAGGCCCCAGCTGTTTTGACAGCCCCAACTTCATTGTGGACATGGGAAGCCCGAAGGCGCCCTCAGAGACCCAACTCAGAGTTGAAATAAGCCAAATCAGAAAAGGAGAAGGAGGAAGAAAAGGACGAGGACAAGTAAGCATCAACTCTGCTGTCTAAATCAGAAGTTTTATAGTCCTTTATGACCTCATACTTGACAATTGTTCGTAACCACCGCCCTGGTTTCTCAACTACCGGTGTGCTGCTCATGCCAAAACTAGGTTGCATCCTCTTTCTAAATCTGAAGTTATATACTCCTTTATGATCTCGTACTAGTCTACGGTTCCTAACCGCCGCTGCCTTTGTTTTCTCAACCACCGGTGTTCTTTTCATGCATACAAACTAGTTTTTTTTATTATCTGTAAATTGGAAGTTATATTCTTCTACAAGATCTTGCACTCGACTATGATTTCTATCCACCGCCTTCTTTGTTTTCTCAACTAGTTGGGTAGCTCGTGTATATGTGCGGGTATATATATCATGTACTTCCTCCCATCCAAATTAATGGATGCCCCTCTAGTACAACTTTTAAAGTTTTTGGATCGGAGGGAGCATTATTGTATTAGACAAACCATTGGGTCATCGAGAAGAGACAAATTGCAGCTTGGAAATTGAGCGAACTATTTGAATGACTATATTTGCACTGCATTCATATTTGCCTTGACGATGATCATTGCTCATAGATTTATTTGGTGACACATAAGATATCTACTTGAGTAGATGAATGGAGAATGAGTATGGAGGTGGTTATTATGGAGGTGGAAGAACAAAACTATAAGGATCTGTGGTGGTTATTCTTGTCCGGGTGTCTCCTATCTTTGTCCTGGATGGAGTGGTGGAGGCGAGCTTTCTCTGATGGTGTTCTTGCCTTTACGAAAATTGCTCCTGTAGATAAGGTGGAGCCACTGGCACCTCACACGACCGACCATACAAGTGCATGCACTCGTATGGTAGGTCATCTTGCGTTTTGATGTGCGAGATGATGGTGTCCCAATAAGGAAGTAGCTTCATTTGGTTCAATTTGGAGTAATGCACCTTGATTTCCTTCCATATGCGTTTTCCTGCCGAGCAATGAAAAAAATGGGTTTTCTTCCCTCTCAAAGGATTAACTTTAGAAATAACTAAGAAACAACAAAAACCAGATGAAAACCAAGTCAAAACTCATTGTAAAAACTCACAAATTCTCAAGCCAAATACAGGCTTGTGAATCTTCTGGTCGGTTCGCTTGGCTTCCTTCTGCTCATGTGGTTTCTGATGGCGGGTGCACGGTTTCTATGGTTAAGTTCGTTGGTCGTGGAGTGTGTAGTCGAGCGTTCTTTCCATTCGATCGTTCGGTTGCCCTAGCCAGACAACGAAGCACATGGACGTCGATAAGCATTGTCTGTCATTGGTAAATATACAAGACAATTACAGGCGCAATACCAATATAATCGCTCGTAGGCAATTCACAAAAAACATGCTTCAAATGGTTCACCTACCCTATCTATTGTTTTTTCTGAAGTAGATACAAGATGAGGAAACGTCGGGGCATACAAAAATAAGTCCATTCACCTACTCAAGTAAATGGGTTATGTGTCACCAAAAAATCTACGAGCACTGATCATTGTCAAGGCAAATACAATCACAGTACGAATGTAATCATTCAAATAATTAGCACAACTTCCAAGCTGCAATGGGTCTCTCGTCGATGACCAACAGTTCATCTAATACAATAATACTCCCTCCGATCCAAATGAATGGACGCACCTCTGGTACAGCTTTACAAAGGTGTACTAGAGGAGCGCCCATTAATTTGGATGGGAGGAAGTACATGATATATCTACCCGCACATATGCACGAGCTACCCAACTAGTTTATTTATGAAAAGCACATTGATAGTTGAGAAAACAAAGATGACGGTGGTTAGGAATCATAGTCTACTACGAGATCTTAAAGAAGAATATAATTTCCAATTACCACCGAATGAAAAACTAGTTTATATGGACGAAAAGCACACCGGTGGTCGACAAAATAAAGGCAGCGGCGGGTTGGAACCATAGACTAGTACGAGATCATAAAGGCGTATATAACTTCTGATTTAGAAAGAGGAAGCAACTTAGTTTAGGCACTAACAACACACCGGTGGTTGAGAAAACAAGGCGGTGGTTAGGAATCATAGTCAACTACGAGGTCTTAAAGGACTATATAACTTCTGATTTAGACAACAGAAGCGAAGTACTCTTTCTTGATCTGGTTACACCGTCGGCCGTCCGGGCCATTGTTCATGCTTACTCGTCCTCGTCCTTGTCTACCTCCTTCTGCTTTTCTGATTCGTCATATTTCAAGTCTAAGTCGGGTCTCTAAGGGCTCCTTCAGCCCTTCCATGGCCTCGACGAAGTTGGGGCTGTCATAAGTGTCGGCACCGTAGGCACTCGACTGTGCCACAGACAAAATATGCCGAATCGAAAATGGAGAAGAAGGACAACAATGACGAGGACTACAAAGCACGAACTATGCTCCGGACGGCCGACAGTGTAACCTGATCAAGAAAAAGTACTTCACTTCTTCCTAACCATCGCCTAGTTTTCTCAACCACCGGTGTGCTGTTCATGCCTAAATTAAGTTGATTCCTCTTTCTAAATCGAAAGATATATACTCCTTTATGATCTCGAACTAGTCTACGATTCCTAACCACTGTTGCCTTTGTTTTCTCAACCACCGGTGTGCTTTTCATGCATATAAACTAGTTGTTTATTCTTTGTAGATTGGAAGTTATATCCTTCTTCAATATCTCGTATTCGACTATGATTCCTAACCACCGCCTTCTTTGTTTTCTCAACTATCTGTGTGCTTTTCATAAATAAACTAGGTGTGTGGCTCATGTACATGTGCGGGTAGATAGATCATGTACTTCCTCCAATCCAAATTAATGGACGCTCTCTGTACTAGTGGAGAGTGTCCATTAAATTGGATCCGAGGGAGTTTTTATTGTATTAGATGACCCGTTGTGTTATAGATGAGAGACCAACTACATATTGAAAGTATTATTGTATTTGTGTGATATGAGGAATGATATTCCGCTTTAGTATCCCCATGATATCATCACCGGTAATGGCAGCAATTCCGCGCTCTCATGAGTTCAAGGAGTTCTGCTGGTCACTCGGCTGCATTTTGCTTCTGTAGCACATCCCCAATCCAATGGATCATGACAAGCGTGCAAAATGGTTTGATCCTCGAAGGCATAATACCATGCTTAATGACTCCATTGAAGAGAGCAGCCAGTGCAAGGGTTGAAGAACTACCATCAGTCTTGTAGAGCCCGTGAATGACTCCAAACAGATCTACTCAATTCATACTATTCTTCATGGTGTATGAAGTGGAAGCTATTATGCCAGCAGAGCTACAAGACTCCCATTGGCATACTCAAAAGCTGAGGTGGAACAATCATGTCATGATGGGTTTGGTCTCATCAAATAGGCCCGACAGCTCACCCTTGCTTGCTCGACTAATTATCAATAGATGCTGATAAGGTCTCAATATCGGCAAGGCACTAGTAGAAAACCAGCCATTAGTCCTGGTTCGTAAGGGCCTTTAGTCCCGGTTCATGAACCGGGACTAATGGGTCGTTACTAATACCTCCACCCATTAGTCCCGGTTCAAACCAGAACCGGGACCAATGTGCCTCCACGTGGCCCTGTGCGCCCACCCCAGTCAGGGCGCCTTTTGTCCCGGTTGGTGGCTCCAACTGGGACCAAAAGTCAATTTTTTTAAAAGTGGCTGCTTTAGGGGTTATTTTTAGGTTGTTATTACAGCTAGCTAATAGAGAGAAGTGTCCTCTCTTATATCTTCGTCCTTGGTTTATCAACGCTGCTGCTATGTTCATTGCACCCGCAGATATAAAATGCTCAAGCATGCTTGCATCATACATCATCATATATATAACAAGTCCTACTAATCATGCATTATCATATACAACTTCTACTCGTTATTAATAATAAGTCATACGATCATCATCCTCATAGTCATCGAACCCAACCCTACATAATTGTTCTTAGCACATGATCATCAGTATCAGGTAGGACCTAAAAACCCTTAAGGTAAAATAGCATAAAACAATATAGACCCTGACTCTCCATTATGAAGAATGACGATCATCATGTCTCCAATTTTTGCCCTTCGCTGAATGTTGCTTCCAAGAAGCTCCTTACGACTGTCCATACATTTTTTCCATTCTTTGGTTATCATGTCTCCACTTCTTTTAGAAATCCGGTATGGACAGTTGAGATTCGTACGACGACCTGGGTGTATGTTCAAAACATGAAGGCTACCCCGTGTATACATCAGATGAGGCACACAATCATTTGGGATTATCTGTTGAAAAACATAGTAATAACTTCGTAGTTAGCAATGATATGATGTACTAGTTTTAGAAGTGTGCAAAAAGATGCACGAATGTTGTAATAGTAAAAAATCATACCAGGGTATCTCCATGGTAGTTACCGTAGTTCAACACGTGCAGTAGTGGCACGTATTGACCATAATGTTGAGGAGTTCGATTGTAGACATTGTAATTCTCAAGATCAGTACGAAATCCGACCAGATGATTTTTCTCCTGATAAGTTAGTTCGGAGCCTTCGGTGTAGTAGGTTCTGTCTACCATCTTCGGCACATTCTTTGTAGAATGAAAATAAGCTGTCAATGGAGAATAAGTCGTCAACTATTTTCAAATAAACAATATAAATTACTTAATAACTATGTTAAGCTCACATGGGGGAAGAATTGGAGGTGTATCCACAAGGACGAAAATCGTAGGTCTCTCTTGCTCGATTGTAGGATCACCAAGATCCATGATAACAAGCATACCCTCATCAAAACCATACATCTTGCAAAGTGCTTCCCAATTTTTGCAACCAAAATGGGTTACACTCTGAGCATTGTACAGCTTTACTTGAAAATCCACACCATGATGGGTACTTAGGATAATTTTTTTGGTTTCGAAACTTTCATGGTCTTCAAAACCCATCCTCTCCAAGACATAGCGTCTTGCAAAGCATGGGATAAGCTAGTCGAATTGGAAAAGATGAAAAATATTGTCATGATTAAAATAGTTGAAGTCATGAATAATTACGAAAAAAACTATTATCGTCGGTTGCGTACCGTATGAACATCGAAGGTCTCCTCGAGCTTAATGCTGAAGCACCGATCTTCGTCCAGCACAATGAACCTGTCGCAGATACCTCGGTCGTCGTGGCACCAGTCGCACTCCCCCGGGCGGTTTTCATCGTCCGATGAGTACGACATTTCCGGCCTATACGTTCATAATTCAAATATTAAACTAGATCATTATTATTAATCATGGGTTGACTATCGATGATCGATGTACGTAGCTCCTCCTTTCATTCCCGAATGCATTATTAATTATATCAAATTGTCTAGCACACGGGAATGAAGGAGAAATTATCCAATATGAGCATTCAATAAGCAAAACCAAATCATAAAATAAGCAAAACCAAATCATAAAATAAAGTATAGTATTCAAATTAGCATGCATTCAATAATTATAAGCAAAAGTACATCATCTCTTGGTGTCCGTACATCGTCGAATATTATCACTAATACAACTAGAACCGTAGCTCCCGACGGGTATCGACGCGGGCGGTGGACACCCAAAGATAAGGAACCATCACAGGATCATAGCTCCAGTGAGATCCCTGAAGAACCTGCCAGGTATTGTCGAACCTCCCCTCCAATGCAACCATGTAGCGACGGACGTGGTCGTCCTCCTCGCTGACACGGTGACGTACCACCTCCGCGGTGTCCGGATGCCTCACCATCGTCACTGGCCCACGCGACCGCCACCAAACAAGGATCGGGTCAACAACGGGCTGCCTCCTCACCAACCTACGTCCCCCGGAAGGTAGCACCTCCCAATACCAACCCGGCGGAGCCCAGTCCCGAACATGGCCCTGATCAAGCAGGCATCCACCGCCGAGTCGATGACGACGAGGATGCGGGATAGGCATCGCCGACGTCGACGCGGGAACTACTTCTATATATAGTTAAATAAAAGTAGTTTTATTAATTAAATCAACTATGTAGTTCAACTATTAAAATTCTATGAACAAAATTAATTAAACAATCTAAATATCACCAAAAAAAATCTATTAACAATAATATCACCAAACATGCATATTCAATAATACTATCACCAAAAAATCTATTAACGGAAAAAAAAGTCTAACATAATATGAAGAAATTAATTACTACACATATCTAATCTAACAAAAAAATGTAATTAATCTAACAAAAAAATCTAACATAATATGAACAAATTAATTACTACACATGTAACCTAACAAAAAAATCTAATCTAACAAAAAAATCTATGAACTACATATCTAAATTACTACACATCTAACCTAACAAAAAAAAATCTAAGAACTACCAAAAGAATCTAAAAAATCTAACAAAAATAAAAAAACGCTCACGTCGGCGTCGAGGCGGCGCGGTGCAGGGGCGACGACGGGCTCGGGGCGGCGCGGGGCAGGGGCTCGGGGGCGGCGACGGGGACGGCGGGCTCGGGGCAGGGGCGACAGCTGGCGACGACGTGCAGAGATGATGACGAAGAGGCTCAATGCTCCTGCATGTTGGTTAGCTTCAAGCCTTGAGGAATACGGTAGACTGCACAGAGCTATGTGCAGTGCAGTTGACACTATTCCGAAAGGCTTGAAGCAAATTAACGAGCATTTGCGCCTCTTTTTTATTTTTAATGACTTTACTAAAAAATAATTCTGACCGTTGCAGCCGGCGATGGTGGTCATCTCTTCAGTCAGAGGTGGTCGGCCTGAGGCTGGGTGTTCGGATCTCGGGATCCGTCATCTGGCACCAGTTGCGAGTCGGGAAGACGTAGTTGCCGGTGAAAACCGAGCTGACGGCGGGCGATGGCGGCGTTCCATGTCGTTACCATGATGAAGGCATCGTCGTGTGACTACTGTTGACCCACTCGTATTGCTCCGGAGGAAAACCCTAGGATCTAGTGTTCCAGACCGGACGATGGTGGCACTGCGGTGTTGTTTCTCTCTTGGGAGCATTGTTTTGTGGAGCAGCGCTGGAAGTCAGAGGAAGGAGGTGGAGTGGCTTCGTCTTAACGAGCATTGCGCCTCTTTTTTATTTTTAATGACTTATTACAACTCAGAAATAAAAAGAAAAAAATAAATGTAGCCGAAAAGAAAAAAAACTGTATAAAAAACCACTCAGAAATAAATAGAAGAAAAAATAATTTTGATTAACTTTACTAAAAAAATAGCATAGATGCTTATTTCTAATGAATTATTACAACTCAGAAATAAAAACAAAAGAATAAATATAACAGAAAAGAAAAAAAACTATATAGAAAACTACTCAGAAATAAATAGAAGCAAAAAATAGTTGTGATTAACTGTACTAAAAAAGGAGCATATATCCTTATTTTTAATGGCTTATTACAACTCAGAAATGAAAAGAAAAAAATAAATATAGCAGAAAAGAAAAAATATATAAAAAACTACTCAGAAATGAGCATAGATGCGCTTATAGAGGAAAATCAACTTAAATTCATAACGAATTTCAATCGAAATCCGTATGAATTTAGGCTAATTTCCCTATATAAGGGCATCTATTTTCATGTTCAGAGGAGCTCAATAAGGCAGAGAGGGAGGGGCTTATAAACTGGTCCGATTCCCCTTCGGTTGGCGAGGTGGGACTAAACTCTGTCCGCAACGAGGACCAACCCTTTAGTCCCGGTTGGGGGTATGAACCGGGACTAATGGGCATCCTTTGGTCCCGGTTCAAGCCTCCAACCGGGACCAATAGTGGTGGGCCAGGAGCGAGGACCATTGGTCCCGGTTCATCCCACCAACCGGGACCAATAGGTCCAGACGAACCGGGACCAATGGCCCACGTGGCCCGGCCGGCCCCTGGGGCTCACGAACCGGGTCCAATGCCCCCATTGGTCCCGGTTTTGGATTGAACCGGGACTAATGGGCTGGATCGACCTGGACCATTGGCCTCTTTTCTACTAGTGAGGGCGTGAACGCGTATTCACAATTGGCGATCGGGTTCTTCGACCACACCAAATAAAGAAGAAGCGCCTTAAGCTCGCTGAACCCTGAGAAGGACTATTCGTTATGTCCCAGGTGTTGAGAGACAACACATACCGACTACGCAAAAATGATAATAATACAAGGAAACCAAGACAACATGGAATGCAGCCTTCCTTTGTCGATTTTATTAGATAAAGGATGTATTTATTGGCTTAAAACGGAGCATCTAGAGGATATATAACACAATGAGCATACATCCGGCCTCTGCATAACTAGGATGCACACAACCAACACAAACACACGCACACAAAAAAATGCTAGAAAATAGCAAAGTCATATAAGACCAAAGCTATGCTTAGACAAGAAAAAAAACCCGAAGCGATCATATCCGTGACCGACAAACTACAAACATGATCATATTCGCACCAACCATCTCATGACACCACATGAACGATGATGTTCTTCAACGAAAATCCCTTCAAGAAGGGAGCAACACGCAAATGTCACCGTCACCGGATCCACCTGAATCTAGGTTTTCACCCTGAAAAATCAATCCGTGCAAATCCGAGCAATGCCTCCAACAAGATTACGACGTATAAAAACATCGCCATTGCCAGACATAACCTGCAGAGGCCAGCTTGGGTTTTCACCCCGGAGGTCAAGACCGAATGCTTGAGTAGCACTAGCATCAAAGTCACGGAAGTGTTGTCGCCACCACTTTCCACGATCCTAGCGGCTACAATATCATGCGATGGCCACCGCTACAGAACTATCCCGTTGTGTCAAATCGTAGTTCCTAATTTGTATCTCACCGCAGAACTCAACCAATAGATTTAGAGAGATAAACACTCCATAAGATCTATTTGTGACCACCGCTGTCGTGGAGCCGAAGGAGGTCACTTGAGTGTGGTCTGCACCCACCCCCAGTCGGCTGATCTGATCTGAATCACCACCAACAAGCTATGGACCGTAGCATGGTCGGCCGTCCACCACGCAAACACGGCAGGCCAGCACATCGCTATTGTGGTCCACCTCCTAGCAGAGAGCCCGATGCACGGTGGCCCCACTGCGCCCATTCGGCCAGAGACCGGCCCGTACACCGGCGTCCCTACGCAACACCTTCCCCTCATTTGGATGTCTGAATAGAGGAGAAATCCATCACCTTCGCAGCTAGTAGCCAAACGCCAGCCAACACTGAAATCCGCTACGACATCCCTGCGAGCATGAAGCCGTCGTCGGGAGAAGATCAGATCTCACACAGTGGGAAGGAGCGACCATGTTCCTTGTGTGATTTATAGATGGACGGCCTAGCGGGAACTCAAGCAAACCCTGCGCTGGTGGAAGCACATGGCATGTATTGCATTGGGGAAAACTTCGTCGGAGATTCTTGGCCACGATTCCGGCGACTGTAGCTCCAGACCTCTTTTTTCCTTCAGGTGCTTGTCTCACTTGATTGTTCTTGCACATATACGATGGGAGATGACGATCGAGAGACATGGAGGTGACAAACGCACCAAGAGACATAAGCGGCGGGGGCCGATTGTAGACAACGAAGGACGGAAGAACTTGGGAAGGCTCTGCCGAGAGGAGATCAGAGAAGCGAAAGATCGATGCAAAACAAGTGAGGCGGCATGAGGGATATGATGGCAGGCACGATTGTATTTTTAGACGTGCGTATTGTGGACGTTCTTTGGGCATAACGTGAATATTTTTTCCTAGAGGGATATAATAGTTTTTCTTCTTCTACTAGTCAATGTGTACTTGCAATGCATGTTAATTAGCAAGTATATTAAGTGCATGCGGATATTAGGTAGGATATTATTTGCGTGTTATTATGTGATTAGGACCATTGGCATGAAATTAGCTGCACGCTAAACGTGTTGAGCGCTCGACATTGAAGCAGTCTAGATCATTGGATTGACATGATGGCCGAGATTAATTGGATCTACATCTTTGGGTCTCTTTATATTGGTATAGATATAGATATAGATTAAATTAAATGGTGATGGGGCAGGTTATGTCCTAGTGTTTGATTCCGTGCATCTGATATGGGCTGCCGCACATCTGATTTTACGTCCTAGTGTTTGATTCCGTTGTTGCGGGAATCGATTGAAATATATTTCAGTGATTCGATTGTATGAAACTTCCATCGCTGAATTAATAGTATAAAACTAAAGCTAAGAATAAATAATTATATATTGTATTTGGTTATTGTGTAGTGAGAAAATATTTTGAATATAAGTGGCACAATGTAACGGAAAACTATTTTTAATGCATGTTGAGTGTACCTTTGATGAAGTGGCATGTGTGGTGAGATGAAAGGTGTGCATGTAGTGATGGGTTTTTGATGAGGTGGCATATGTGCATGTTGAGATAAATAGGATAGCGGGGATCAACTTCTTATGTATATAGGATTTGTACAAAAAAGGACTGTCGGCCTTATGAGTGATTTGTTTTTCAAGGATTTTGCGTGAATTAATTCCACATCAGATAAACGGATCCTAATTTCTAATTAATGTGGGAATTTGTGGGAAGTGCGTGATTAGTATAGGTATAGATAGATAGATAGATAGATCCATAAGAATTTTTATTTTTCGATTTTTCATAGGTGGGGAATACCCCCCCCCCAAAAAAGATTTATTTTTAAAAACGTCAAAGGTATACTATGGAGAGTTAATTACACATTTGGTACATAAACCTGCACATGATGTACAGATTCATACATAAATTTGGAAAATGACACAACGCGGTCCACCAACATGTGTTTCACTTACATTTCCATCCTTTGCCGTTAACTCTCCGTTACGCTCACACTCCATACATTTATGTGGCTCCGGCCTATCAGCGTCATAGAAAAGATAGCAAAAACAATTGACACCAGCTGGATTCGAACTGGTGGCTTCACATCAGGCGATTAGCCACTAAACCAGCTGCCATGTTTCGGTAATAATTGCATGACGCCACTGCTATATTTCCTCTGGTAACTGATTTGAATCCAAAACATGTGTTGCACGGGATTTACTGCGTGCATCCTATTTTTCCCGGTTGACTAGTTAGCAAAAAATTTGGTGACCATAGAATGCTTTTGATATTATTCAAATCAAATTATCTTTTTGGATATAAAAGATCACATATTATCAAATAGTCCGTAAGTATATATTTTTGACATAACAGTTTTGTTCCGAGTGATAACGCGCGCGAACCATCTTGCAAAAATTGGAAGTATTTAGCATTGCCGTTAACACTTTAGAGAAAAGTCGGTGAGCACCGAATGTTTTATATATATATTTTTAGTTTTTTAAATTTAAAATGTCAGATATTGTCAAATAGAGCTCATATGCATATGTTTTAACAAAACAACTTTCTTCCAAGCGACAAGGCACGCGAACAATCTTGCAGAAACTGGACTGTTTTAGCGTTACATTGAACACTTAAAAAAAACAGTGAGCACCGAATGTCTTTGATATCGTCCTTTTTTTGTGAATAAAAAAGTTAGATATTGTCAAATAGAGCTCATATGCATATATTGTCTACATATAAAATTTTTCTTCCAAGTGATAAGGCACGCGATCCATCTTACAAAAACTGGACCTTTCAACGTTATTATGAAAAAAAGGAGGACGTGCCTTAGCATCGCCTTGAACCCGTACCTTCTATTGAAAGAAGGCAGGTTGTTCGCAACAGGCAACACATTTTATCCTATATGGGTTAAAAGGAATATATGTTTACACTAAAATAATTTGAATTCAAATTTTGTTTCAAAATTTCAAACGAATAATACCAGAAATTCTGTGTTTTTCTCGGAAACCGAGTTTTCTGGTCCCTCCCGGAAAATGGATATTGAGAAGAAGAAAAAACATGTGCAAACCCCTCATATAGTGCATGTTTTGACTTCAAATCCATAGTTCTCCTAGTCATCTAAATAACTTTCTATCTAAACCAGTAACGACTGTAGTGGGTGGTGCAGTGGCTTGCTCATCGTTGCGTGAGACGGAGCGAAAATCTCTAAAATCTCAGAACCGGCCCGACGCTGCTGCGCCTTGTTTCTTTTTTTGGTGTGAAAAGTAGGACCCAGGGCAACTTTTTATTAAATAAAGAAGGACTCAGACTCGTAGTGAAGATTTTCCCAGGTTGTGGTGCCGATGTTACAAAGTACTCCCTCTGTAAACTAATATAAGAGCGTTTAGATCACTATTTTAGTAATCTAAACGCTCTTATATTAGTTTACGGAGGGAGTATTTGTAGTAATTTAACGGGTGGGCACAACTACGCGTTAAATATGCTCCGGACCGCCGAGGGTGTAACCTAATCAAGAAAGAGTACTTCGCTTCTTCTGTCTAAATCGGAAGTTATATACAGTAGTCATTTAAAACCTCGTACTTGACTACAGTTCCTAACCACCGCCTTGTTTTCTCAACCACCAGTGTGCTGTTCATGCCAAAACTAAGTAGCTTCATCTTTCTAAATCGGAAGTTATATATTCCTTAATG
This sequence comes from Triticum turgidum subsp. durum, assembly GCA_900231445.1. Lineage (NCBI taxonomy): Eukaryota > Viridiplantae > Streptophyta > Magnoliopsida > Poales > Poaceae > Triticum > Triticum turgidum. The sequence continues at coordinate 717,282,207 of LT934124.1, read as the reverse complement.
ATATTGTACTGGATTACGGGTCCTAACCGCCGCTGCCTTTGTTTTCTTGACCATGGTGATTTGTATGCATATAAACTACTCCCTCCGTCCCAAAATAAGTGTCTTAACTTTGTACTAAGCTTAGTGAAATTGACTTAATACAAAATTGCACTAAGACTCAGACACATATTTTGGGACAGAGGGAGTAGTTGTTTATTCTGTCTAAATCAGAGGTTATATTCTCCTTCAAGATCTTGTACTCGACTACGGTTCCTAACTGCCGCCTTCTTTATTCTCTCGACCATTGATGTGCTTTTCATACATAAACTAGTCGGATTTCTCGCATATATGTGCGGCTAGATCTATCATGTATGATTGTATTAGATGACCCGTTGCGTCATTGACGCAGGACCAGCTGCAGCCTAGAAAAAGGGATTCAGAGAAGGAAAGAAACTAGGCAGTGTCACATATTCTCCGAGATATACGCACACAAACTCGGCCCTACCTGACAGGTGGACTCCATGCCGGGTTCCCGTTTACCGAAACTCAAAATTCTTTTACCTTTTCCTTTTTATTTTTATTATAGAATTCTAGGGTCCACATGTATGTCGAACGCCCGTGGGAATAAAACTCCGCAAAGAACTGACATGTGGCCCCATGGGAGATGTGGCAATAGCTGTTTAACGGTTGGGCTTCCTAAGCCGAGTTCCAAAACACAGAAAAGAACTGACAAGCGGGCCTACGGGAGATGAGGCGACTATTGTTTGATGGTCGGGCTTCCTATGCCGAGTTTCCAAACTCGTCAAAGGGCAGACCCACAGAGGCGGACCCATGGAAGACAAGGCAACGTCTATTTTACGGTTGCGCGGACGAGCGCAGCCGCAAAAGCCCTCACCCACCTTAGTCGTCTCCTTCCACCACGCCGCCTCTTCCACTTCTCCCCGCAGCCGTCACATGGAGCCTGCAACATCTGTTGCGTCGATGGAACCCATGACCACTGCAACCGAGACCATGTGCATTGCCGCGGCCTGCCATAGCTGCCGCAGCTACGAGATATGCCATTCACCCCCCATCTCCTTGGACCGGTAACGACGTCCACATCCACAAGAGAGAGCACATGACGTAAGTGTATCATCTTTTTTCTTCTAGTTTTTTTCTTTTGCCAACATGGATTCAATTTTATATTTCTTAAAATAAAGTAGATCTATGATGTGTAGAAAATCCTAGATAGGTAGTAGGAAATTGATAAAATGCAAGTAATTAGAAGCAAAATGTTTATTTGTTAAAATGTTAATTACAAGCATATTTTTTTGTTTGTAAAAATAATTTAGTTAGATATGATGCAAAATTATGTTGTTTATTTCTTAGAAAATGGATAATAAATATGTTATTAGCAAATGCTAAAATATACTAGTTGCCCGTCCATCCTAAATCACGCGCAAGCTATATACTACCTCCTTCCTGATTTATTGGCTCTCTTCGTATTTTGTGCTAAATATTGATTTTAGAATTAACTAACAAAATGATAATGCACATCACCCAAACTAGCATCATTGAAAATTATATACAAATATGGGTTCAAGAACATAATTTTTTGTGACATACATTCATATTATGTTAGTTGAATCTATGGTTAAAATTTGGCACAAACTACAAAGGGACCAATAAAACTGGGACGGAGGTAGTGATCTTGTAATGGACTACGGTTCCTAACCGCCGCTGCTTCTATTTTCTCCACCACAGGTGTGTTTTTCATACATACTCCCTCCGTTTCAAAATAATTGACTTGCGTATACGTGCGTATACGTGCAGTTAGATTTATCATGTATTATTATAATATTGGATTTGGTCGAGTTCAATCCATTAGAAGCTTGGCAAAGGTCAGGTTTCTATCGAGTTTGCTCATAATTGAACTCGGCAGCGATGCGCAACACGCAAACTTAACATTTTCCTAGCGCCAAGAAAAAGGGTTTTGGGGAAGGGAAACGCTTGGGGCTGGGGCGCCGGCCGAACGCTCGGCCGGTCGCATCCGAGCCTTACGATCGTTTTCCATCGTGCGTTACGGGAGCGCTCTTTCTTTTTTTAGCAAAACATGAAACCTCTTTAAATCATTTTTTCCAGATGCATCATGGGAGCACTCTTCAAATCGGTTTTTCCACGTACGCCTCCTTCTTCTTCCCTACAAATCTGCAACTGCTCCTTTTCTCCCATCTTCGCCGCCATACACAGCGCACCGTGATGACGTGCCCTTGCTAGTAGGGCGAGCCACGGAGGGGGCGAAGAAGATGATATGATGGAGAAGTCACAACAGGGAGAGCTGCAAGAGGCCGTGTGCACCGTTGGTGACCATCGGTGGCTCGCGACCAGCCATGGCGAGCAACCAACCATGGCGTGTGACAATGGAGACATTGTTGGAACCATTTATTTTGAAAGCCGAGGGATGTTACATCCGGCGGCGAGGGATGTTATAACCGATTTTTTTATTGGAACCAACCACATGATTTTGTTGCTGGTTTTTTATTTGCTGCAACTAGTGTTTTCTTTTGCTACTTCCAGCTTTTTCATTTGCTACTACAGGCGACAACCTTTTTTTGCGACACAATTCGTGAAGATGATGCAACCTTGATGACGGGCGAAAACCCTTTTTTTGCTGCAAATCATGATGTTTTTTTTGCTACCACCGGCTACAAGGTTTGTTACCACCCTACACGGTGCCCGGCGTGACGTTTATTTTGTTTTTGCTACAACCACGTAATTTTTTTTGCTGCAACCGGCAACTACGAAAGCTACATCCGATCAACATTTTTGCTACAATGGCTACGGCAGACGGCAGCGGTAAGCTTTTTTGGTGGAAGCGATAAACTTTTTTGCTACAACCGGCATCGTTTTTTGCTGCAACCGACGAGGAAATTTGCTACACCCATTCATGGCGGGGATGCGACCTGGGGCGGTGGCGACGGTTATTGCTGCAACCTCGTTGTTGTTGGCTACGACCGGTGAGGATTTTTGCTACATGGCGTTGACTGGTGGCCGTCGTTCGTGCAACCCCGTGCAGCAAGCATCAATGAAAAAGCTTCAACGGGCATGGATAAAAGTTTCACCGGTGTAGGGAAAAGCTTCAACGGCGGGGTGCATAAAAGCTCCAACGGCGTGAGAAAAAGCTTCATACCGAGGTGCGAGCGGTGACGCTGAGAGACGTGACCGGCGGTACGCTGGTGCTTCGATGGACGTGTTACTGCGGCAACGGCTAGGTGCTGCAACAGCAGAGACGTCAGGCGGCACAGTTTTTCTACGAGGGGCGACGTCGTACTATTGAAACCGGTGAGGACGGGTGCTACGAGAGCGAGGGCAACGACAGACGTTAAGGCAAGCGGACAGGACGCCCGGCGAGCTTGCTGCCTTAAGGCTACTAGCTACACGCTGAGAGCTGCATGGCTTTTCCTTTCTTTCCCTAATGAAGCAGTTTTTTTATAACTCTAACGAAGCAGTTAGCGAAGGGAAAGGCTACATGCAGATCCGGCGGCTGTAACTTAAACGTACGCGAGCGGTGCGACCGGCCGAAATTTCGGCCGGCGCACTGGCGCGTATCATTGGCCGGCTTTGGGGAAAGGGTCACAAATTCTTCGAGTTCCACCACATATAAACTCGGCATTGCCTAAACGGTGGACCCCACGACTGTCCAAGCAATGGGGACATGACGGCCATCTGCATTTGCCCGTTTCCCACTAACGGAAACACGGCAATCATTTTTCACTTTTTTTATTATATAATTTAAGTGGTCATGTGTATGTTGAGCGCCCGTGGGAAAAAAACTTGGCAAATAAGTCACAGGAGGGCCTATGCCGTGTTCCAAAACTCGGCAAAGGGCAGACCCTTCATCCCCCTACACATATTCAATATCTGCACGGGCACGGACTAACGACAACCGCAAAAGACCTCCCCTGGCCCGACTGTCTTCCACCGCCAACACATCACCGCCCCCACGCTACACTACTAGGGAAAACCCTATAGGTAGGCAGGTAACAGCAGCCCGGGGTTGACGGGCTTCCCCCCATGCCGTAACACAGGCTAAGCACCAATGCTGCATTTGATTATTAGCAGTAGCGCTGCCCCAGGCCTGGGCTACTACTAAGTGGGCCCCATCATGCCACCACGGGCTGGCCACATTAGCAACACGGGTCACGGGCCTGCGCTACTACTAATCCCATTAGTAGTAGCGCGGTCGAGCTCACCCGCGTTGCTACTGTGGCCAAGCCAGGCGCAGCTCCCCGGCCCCACTTAGCAGCATCACTGGCCCAAACCCCACGCAATAGCTAATGGGCTTAGCTTTAGCGGGTGGCCGTGCCCTGCGCTGCTGCTAAACCCATCTTCTGCTCTTCGAGTGGGAGCATTCACTCTCCCTCTCCACTCTCTTCCCCGCGTGGGCTCTACCCCGAGCGCGGCCGCCCTTCCTAATGTCGGCCCTTCCCTCTCCATCTCGTACCCCCCACACCCCCGCCACCATGAGCACCCGCCTCTCATCTAAATTCAGTTTGTTGGAATGTATATTTGAATGAATCGATGAATAGATGAATTGAGACCTCACTCTCCTCTAAATTCAATAGTTTCAGAAGTTTTACTAATTTTGTTCATATATATGAACCCTAGGTGTTCATATGTATTAGCTCATTTCATCATTAGAGCACTGAATAGGTTTTGTCAGTAGTTGTTGCTTAGTTTTGGATGTAGTTGGTGCTTAGTTACTTTTGAGTTCAAAATTTAGTTAACAAAGATATGCATTGGATTAAACTAATTTTTTTGACAGATAACTTAACTGTATCATAGATGTAGTTTACTGGATTTTTTGTCAGTTTTAGTAGTTTGTAGCATTTTAAATAGTTTGACAAATGAAGGAGGTTGGATATTGGTAGCATTTTAAGTAGCTCTACATATATGCTCTAAAATATGTGTGAGTGAGAGAAAGATAGATATATAGATAGAGAGAGTAAGGTTGGCTTTCTATTTGTTGGGGCTCGCTTCCTTCTCTTCTCCTGGTGATAGACATTAGTTATGCACGAGGGAAGGGGGGATGTGAGCGTCACCGACAATCGATATATCAGAGAGAGTAAGAATCCCGACTGTTGTCATCGGGGTCGCTTTCTCCTCTTCTCCTTGTGATAAACATTGTTAATGCACGAGGGAAGGCAGGAATATGACCATCACTGACGGTCGATATATGAGAGAGAGGAAGAATCCTGACTGTTGTCGTGGGGGTTGCTTCTCCTTCTTTCCCGGTGCTAGACATTTTGGTATAATGCACTTGGGAAAGAAGGGATGAGCGATCACCGACGGTCACAACATCAGAGAGGGAATGCCCACCGTATACACCACGAGAGATGAGAGTTTTTCAAGGAAGCGTTGATAGACTGAAAGTCAACCCATGCTGAATAGTGATTTGTGTGTTGAGTTCCTACTATTTGTCATTGATTTTCAATCTTTGAATTATGAATATAGGAAATGTCTGACGACGATAGGATCCCTGAGTGTGATTACTACAGCGATTACCTGGGTATGTGCGACATGCCTCACCTGCAATACGGTAGGTGCTTCACCATCACGCTGGACGAGACATTCGAAGTTTTTACGGTACATAACAACGACATGTTCATTAAGCATGACTTGTGCTTCTTTGCTTCAACATGTAATTTCTGGGTTTTTTACAATCCGACTAGTGCTTCCCCTGCCATGCAAGACCGCATGTCTTGGATAAGCTCGGTTTCGAAGATATAGAGAGTATGGAGGGTAAGATAGCTCACCTTACGACGAAACATGGTTTTGCTTTTGGGTTAAGCTCTACAGCGCAGTAAACCACTCATATTTTGGTTGCTCAAATTGAAGAGGAGTATGGAAAGCCTACGGATTTAAGAAGGATATAAAAATAACCTTCGATATTCGTCCGGAAGATGATAGGGTTGATATTATCTACATTTTTTTGGATGTGGACACGCTTCCAATTTTACCTCCATGTGAGTTTGTCAAAAAATAATTGTTGTAATTTATATTGTTTATTTAAAAATATTTAATACATCCCTATTATACTTTTTTAATTGTTATATATAGTGTGTTAATTGTTATAAAGCTAGCTAGATATTTTAGTCCCTTAATTAGTGTCACTAGTGCAGAACCGGGCATTAGCACCGGTTCGAAAGGCCCTGTAGTGCCGGTTACATAACCGGCACTAATTTGTGGTCACTAAAGGCCCCCCCTTTAGTACCGGTTCAGCACGAACCGGTGCTAAAGGGCAACCACGTGGCACGAGCCAGCTCCGGGGGCCTGGAGCCCTTTAGTACCGGTTGGTAATACCAACCGGTACTATAAGGTTTGGGTTTTTTTTATTTTTATGATTTCTTTTTCATTTAATTTTGTGTTTCCATTTTAATTCTTTTTCGTTTGCTGGTATTTTACGATACTACACATTGTACACATTATGCATATTAATAGAATTTCTAGTAGATCAACCAATCATTGAGATCAACATGATTGTCATGATATTATAATCGTTCATATATAACACCACAAAAGGAAATCACTTAATAAGTTCAGAACGAAGAACACAGACATGAAAGGACAAGTACTAATTAAGAGCAGCATGAAGAACTAGCTGAATCACTCCTGCTAGCTACTCATATGATCATCATCCTCATAGTCATCGAACCCAACCCTACATAATTGTTCTTAGCACATGATCATCAGTATCAGGTAGGACCTAAACACCCTTAAGGTAAAATAGCATAAAACAATATAGACCCTGACTCTCCATTATGAAGAATGGCGATAATCCTGTCTCCATTTTTTTCCCTTCGCTGAATGTTGCTTCCAAGAAGCTCCTTATGACTGTCCATACATTTTTTCCATTCTTTGATTATCATGTCTCCACTTCTTTTAGAAACACGGTATGGACAGTTGAGATTCGTAGGACGACCTGGTTGTATGTTTAAAACATGAAGGCTACCCCGTGTATACATCAGATGAGGCACACAATCAATTGGGATTATCTATTGAAAAACATAGTAATAACTTCGTAGTTAGCAATGATATGATGTACTAGTTTTAGAAGTGTGCAAAAAGATGCACGAATGTTGTAATAGTAGAAAATAATCTTACCAGGGTATCTCAACATGTGCACTAGTGGCACGTATTGACCATAATGTTGAGGAGTTTGATTGTAGATATTGTAATTCCCAAGATCAGTACAAAATCTGACTAGATGATTCTTCTCCTGATAAGTTAATTCGGAGCCTTCGGTGTAGTACGTTCTGTCTACCATCTTCCGCACATTCTTTGAAGAATGAAAATAAGCTGTCAATGGAGATAAGTTTTCAACTATATATTTTGAAATAAACAATATAAATTACTTAATAACTATGTTTAGCTCACATGAGGAAAGAACTGGAGGTGTATCCACAAGGACCGAAATCAAAGGTGTCTCTTGCTCGATTGTAGGATCACCAAGATCCATGGTGACAAGCATACCCTCATCAAGACCATACATCTTGCAAAATGCATCCCAAGTTTTGCAACCAAAATGGGTTACACTCTGAGCATTGTACAGCTTTACTTGAAAATCCACACAATGATGGGTACTTAGGATAATTTTTTTGGTTTCGAAATTTTCATGGTCTTCAAAACCCATCCTCTCCAAGACATAGCGTCTTGCAAAGCATGGGATAAGCTAGTCGAATTGGAAAAGATGAAAAATACACGTTAAAATAGTTGAAGTCGTGCTTAATTACGAAAAAAACTATTGTCGTCGTTGCGTACTGTATGAACATCGCAGGTCTCCTCGAGCTTAATGCTGAAGCACTGATCTTCGTCCAGCACAATGAACCTGCCGCACATACCTCGGTCGTCATGGCACCAGTCGCACTCAGCCGGGCGGTTTTCATCGTCCGATGAGTATGACATTTCCGGCCTACGTTCATAATTCAAATATTAAACTAGATCATTATTATTAATCACGGGTTGACTATCGATGATCGATGTACGTAGTAGCTCCTCTTTCATTCCCGAATGCATTATTATACCAAATTGTCTAGCACACGGGAATGAAGGAGAACTTATCCAATATGAGCATTCAGTAAGCAAAACCAAATCATAAAATAAGCAAAACCAAATCATAAAATAAAGTATAGTATTCAAATTAGGATGCATTCAATAATTATAAGCAAAAGTACATCATCTCTTTCCTTTTTCTAAATACTACGAAAAAAAAATCATTAAAATTCTATGAACAAAATTAATTACACAATCTAAATATCACCAAAAAAATCTATTAACAATAATATCACCAAACATGCATATGCAATAATAATATCACCAAAAAAATCTATTAACAGAAAAAAATCTATTAACAGAAAAATCTATTAATTCAACTAGTTCAACTAAGCATTTACTAAAAATAAACTAGTTATATTAATTCAACTAGTTCAACTAATTAAGCATTTACTAAAAATAAACTAGTTCTATATATTAATTCAACAAGTTCAACTAAGCATCTTCTAAAAATAAACTAGTTCTATATATTAATTCAACTAGTTCAACTAAGCATTATATTTACTAAAAATAAACAAGTTATTATATTAATTCAACCAGTTCAACTAAGCATTTACTAAAAGCAAACTAGTTATATATAATAATTCAACTAGTTCAACTAAGCATTTACTAAAAATAACCTAGTTATATATATTAATTTAACTAGTTCAACTAATAAGCATTTACTAAAAATAAACTAGTTATATTAATTCAACTAGTTCAACTAAACATTAACATATTTCTAATTCATCTAACATTAATATTTCTAACATTCTAAAAATAAACTAAATAGTTCTAATTCATCTAAACATTAGAAAACATAAAATAAGTAAAAAAAATGGGTGTGTGTGTAGTGTGTGTACGTACATGTGTAGTGTACGTGTAGTGTGTGTGTGTGTGTGTGTTTGTGTGTGCCAGTGTGTGTGTGTGTGTATGTATGTGTGTGTGTGTA
>LT934124.1:717254366-717271736 GCA_900231445.1 Triticum turgidum subsp. durum | reverse complement strand
AGGGAAGTTAATCTATTCGAATAGCCGTGATCTTCGGTAACAGGACGACTTGGAGTTGTACCTTGACCTTATGACAACTAGAACCGGATACTTAATAAAACACACCCTTCCAAGTTCCACAGACAACCCGGTGATCGCTTTTCCGCAGGGCGACGAGGAGAGGATCGCCGGGTAGGATTATGCTATGCGATGCTACTTGAAGATGTTACTTGGAGATGCTACTTGGAGGACTTCAATCTACTCTCTTATACTTGATGCAAGACGAAGGTGACCAGAAGCGTAGTCTTCGACAGGATTAGCTATCCCCTTCTTATTCTGGCATTCTGCAGTTCAGTCCACCGATATGGCCGAGTACTCACGGTTGCTTTTCTCCCTCTTTTCCCCTTTCCCTTCTACCTGGTTGTCGCAACCAGATGCTGGAGTCCAGGAGCCAGACGCCACCGTCGACGATGACCCCTACTACACTGGAGGTGCCTACCACTACGTGCTGCCCGCTGACGACGACCAGGAGTAGTTTGGAGGACCCCAGGCAGGAGGCCTGCGCCTCTTTCGATCTGTATCCCAGTTTGTGCTAGCCTTCTTAAGGCAAACTTGTTTAACCTATGTCTGTACTCAGATATTGTTGCTTCCGCTGACTCGTCTATGATCGAGCACTTGTATTCGAGCCCTCGAGGCCCCTGGCTTGTATTATGATGCTTGTATGACTTATTTTATTTGTAGAGTTGTGTTGTGATATCTTCCCGTGAGTCCCTGATCTTGATCATACACATTTGCGTGCATGATTAGTGTACGATTGAATCGGGGGCGTCACAGACCCTAAGTCTGGACACAGGGAAAAACGATGGGTGCAGTAAGAATGGTGGTGATGGGGGCGATGAGCCCGTCGATGAGAAGGAAGAAGAAAGTGTGGAATCTGAGGAGTCAGAAGATAACACATTGCTAATTGAAACCTTGGCTGTGGAGGCCTACAACAAATAAAATGTGCAGGCCTCTCAGGCAATGCTAGGTGTTGATGACACCAAGCATAATGCTGACAAGATTCAGGTGGTGAAATTTGAAAGAGAGGACCTTTCCAAGTTGGAGAAAGCTGAATACCTAGTACAATATCCTGCCTCCCCCTCTGAGGATGTGGGAGAGGCGATTCCTACCCCTCCTCTTTTATCTGAAGAGGTTCAGAGGTTTAGCTTGAGGAACTTGCAGAATATGGAAGGAAGAATGCAGGAGAGAGCTATTGCCATTTCCAAGAAGAGAAATCTGGAAGGTAATTCAGCTAATCATAACTCCTTTGATGCACTATCAAATCCTGAACTTATGATTCGTGCTGTGAAAATGGGGGTAGCTTTCCCTGACAGTAACTTCTCTAATGTGGATATTATTAGAGAACTTGAGATAGTCAGGGGGGAAATGTCCAAAACTGAGAGGGGACAAAATGTGAGTGTAGAGGAAGAAGTGATGTATATCACTAATGGTAAGGGTGACCAAACCCCTGTTAATACTGATTGGGGGGGATGGGGGAAGAGGACATGGAGGAGCAATTTACCTTGGTTTGATCTAGGAAAAGGAAAAACCCTAAAGTGAAAGTGGCTATTTCCAGGCCCACTACTAGAAGTCAAAAGAGTCCTGCTGTAAAAACACAGGCTGGCAGCCCTATCCATAATACCAGGGCCACCAGAGGGGCGCGAAAGGGGAAAATATATAAATGATAGGTCTATTCTGGAATTGTAGGGGGGCAGGAAAGAAAGGGATGAAAACCTGCCTTTCCCATATGATTAAGGACCATTCCCTTGACTTTCTTTGTTTGCAAGAAACTTTAAAGAATTTTTTTTGGATAGTTATTTTAGGAAGCTCGACCCAGGCAATTTGTTTGCGTGGGAATGGATCCCCTCAATTGGCAAGGCTGGAGGTATACTGTGTGGGGTTCGGAAGGAAAAGTTTGAAGTAGTTGCTTGGAGAAAAGGCAGGTTCATTCTCCAGGTATCTCTTTATGATATCAATATGAAGAAGATTTGGACTCTCTGTAGCATATATGGGGCAGCCCATGAGGGGGACAAAAGTGATTTTCTTAGTGAATTGGCTGGTTTCTGTTGCCATATTCAAACACCAATATTGATTGGGGGAGACTTCAATATCCTCAGACATAGTGGAGAGAAGAATAAAAGGTGGCGTTGAACAGCTCACTCTGACTTGTTCAATTCGATCATTAACACTATGTGTTTGAGGGAGATCCATATGAGTGGGGGGGCTTACACTTGGTCTAATAACCAAGCTCATCCTACCTTAGAAAAATTGGATCGTGTGCTTATGAGTAATGAATGGGAGGAGATGTTTACTATGGTTAATATGAAGAAGCTCGTTAGGGAGGTTTCTAATCACAATGCTCTCTTAATGTACTCTGATAATCATGTTATCAGAGCTCCACAAAAAAGAGAGTTCAGATTTGAAATAAGCTGGCTAAAATCTGAGGAATTTATTCCTTTAGTTAGCAAAATTTGGAATCAGAATGTGAATGCTACCAATCCTGTTGATATTCTAAATATCAAATTAAAAAGATTTAAAAAGTTTTTCAAAGGCTGGGGCTCGAATAATTTTGGTCATGAAAAGAAAAGGAAGCAGGAGATTAGAGAAGAACTCGCTTCCATTGAAAAATTAGAAGAGGAGGGTGATATTGAAGGAAATATGCCCTAGAGGCAATAATAAAGTTATTATTTATTTCCTTATATCATGATAAATGTTTATTATTCATGCTAGAATTGTATTAACCAGAAACATAATACATGTGTGAATACATAGACAAACATATAGTCACTAGTATGCCTCTACTTGACTAGCTCATTAATCAAAGATGGTTATGTTTCCTAACCATAGACATGTGTTGTCATTTGATTAATGGGATCACATCATTAGGAGAATGATGTGATTGACATGACCCATTCCATTAGCCTAGCACTTGATCGTTTAGTATGTTGCTATTGCTTTCTTCATGACTTATACATGTTCCTGTAACTATGAGATTATGCAACTCCCGTTTACCGGAGGAACACTTTGGGTGCTACCAAACGTCACAACGTAACTGGGTGATTATAAAGGTGCTCTACAGGTGTTTCCGAAGGTACATGTTGAGTTGGCGTATTTCGAGATTAGGTTTTGTCACTCCGATTGTCGGAGAGGTATCTCTGGGCCCTCTCGGTAATACTCATCACCTAAGCCTTGCAAGCATTGTAACTAATGAGTTAGTTATAAGATGATGTGTTACAGAACGAGTAAAGAGACTTGCCGGTAACGATATTGAACTACGTATTGGATACCGACGATCAAATCTCGGGCAAGTAACATACCGATGACAAAGGGAACAACGTATGTTGTTATGCGGTTTGACCGATAAAGATCTTCGTACAATATTTAGGAACCAATATGGGCATCTAGGTTCCGCTATTGGTTATTGACCGAGAATAGTTCTAGGTCATGTCTACATAGTTCTCGAACCCGTAGGGTCCGCACGCTTAACGTTACGATGACAGTTTTATTATGAGTTTACAAGTTTTGATGTACCGAAGTTTGTTCGGAGTCCCGGATGTGATCACGGACATGACTAGGAGTCTCGAAATGGTCGAGACATAAAGATTGATATATTGGACGACTATATTCGGACACCGGAAGTGTTCCGGGTGATTTCGGAGAAAACCGGAGTGCCGGAGGGTTACCGGAACCCCCCCGGAGAGTTAATGGGCCACATGGGCCTTGGTGGGAAGAGAGAGGGGCGGCTAGGAAGGGCCGCGCGTCCCCTCTCCCTCTGCTCCGAATTGGACTAGGAGGGGGGGCGGCGCCCCCCTCTTTCCTTCCCCTCCTCTCCACCTTCCTTCCCCTCCCAGTAGGAGTAGGAAAGGAGGAGTCCTACTCCTACTAGGAGGAGGACTCCTCCTCCTGGCGCGCCCAACAAGGGCCGGCCGGCCTCCCCCCTCCCTCCTTTATATACGAGGGCAGGGGGCACCCCAAAGACACAACTTGATCTACGGATCGTTCCTTAGCCGTGTGCGGTGCCCCCTCCACCATATTCCACCTCGGTCATATCGTCGCGGAGTTTAGGCGAAGCCCTGCGCCGGTAGAACATCATCATCGTCACCACGCCGTGGTGCTGACGGAACTCTTCCCCGAAGCTTTGCTGGATCGGAGCCCAGGGATCGTCATCGAGCTGAACGTGTGCTGAACTCGGAGGTGCCGTACGTTCGGTGCTTGGATCGGTCGGATCGTGAAGACGTACGACTACATCAACCGCGTTGTCATAACACTTCCGCTTACGGTCTACGAGGGTACGTGGACAAACACTCTCCCCTCTCGTTGCTATGCCATCACCATGATCTTGCGTGTGCGTAGGAATTTTATTGAAATTACTACGTTCTCCAACAGTGGCATCAGAGCCTGGTTTTATGCGTAGATGTCATATGCACGAGTAGAACACAAGTGAGTTGTGAGCGATATGAGTCATACTGCTTACCAGCATGTCATACTTTGGTTCGGCGGTATTGTGAGATGAAGCGGCCCAGACCAACATTACGCGTACGCTTACGCGAGACTGGTTTCACCGCTACGAGCACTAGTTGCTTAAAGGTGACCGGCGGGTGTCTCTCTCTCTCACTTTAGCTGAATCGAGTGTGGCTACGCCCGGTCCTTGCGAAGGTTAAAACATCACCAACTTGACAAACTATCGTTGTGGTTTTTGATGCGTAGGTAAGAACGGTTCTTGCTAAGCCCGTAGCAGCCACGTAAAATTTGTAACAACAAAGTAGATGACGTCTAACTTGTTTTTGCAGGGCATGTTGTGATGTGATATGGTCAAGACGTGATGCTATGTTTTATTGTATGAGATGATCATGTTTTGTAACCGAAGTTATCGGCAACTGGAAGGAGCCATATGGTTGTCGCTTTATTGTATGAAATGCAAACGCCCTATAATTGCTTTGCTTTATCACTAAGCGGTAGCGATAGTCGTAGAAGCAATAGTTGGCGAGACGACAACGATGCTACGATGAAGATCAAGGTGTCGCGCCGGTGACGATGGTGATCATGACGGTGCTTCGGAGATGGAGATCACAAGCACAAGATGATGATGGCCATATCATATCACTTATATTGATTGCATGTGGTGTTTATCCTTTATGCATCTTGTCTTGCTTTGATTGACGGTAGCATTTTAAGATGATCTCTCACTAATTATCAAGAAGTGTTCTCCCTGAGTATGCACCGTTGCCAAAGTTCGTCGTGCCCAGACACCACGTGATGATCGGGTGTGATAAGCTCTACGTCCATCTACAACGGGTGCAAGCCAGTTTTGCACACGCAGAATACTCAGGTTAAACTTGACGAGCCTAGCATATGCAGATATGGCCTCGGAACACGGAGACCAAAAGGTCGAGCGTGAATCATATAGTAGATATGATCAACATAGTGATGTTCACCATTGAAAACTACTCCATCTCACGTGATGATCGGTTATGGTTTAGTTGATTTGGATCACGTGATCACTTAGAAGATTAGAGGGATGTCTTTCTAAGTGGGAATTCTTAAGTAATATGATTGATTGAACTTTAATTTATCATGAACTTAGTCCTGGTAGTATTTTGCAAATTATGTTGTAGATCAATAGCTCACGTTGTTGCTTTCATATGTTTATATGTGTTCCTAGAGAAAACTATGTTGAAAAATGTTAGTAGCAATGATGCGGATTGGATCCGTGATCAGAGGTTTATCCTCATTGCTGCACAGAAGGATTATGTTCTTGATGCACCGCTAGGTGACAGACCTATTGCAGGAGCAGATGCAGACGTTATGAACGTTTGGCTAGCTCAATATGATGACTACTTGATAGTTTAGTGCACCATGCTTAACGACTTAGAATCGGGACTTCAAAGACGTTTTGAACGTCATGGACCATATGAGATGTTCCAGGAATTGAAGTTAATATTTCAAGCAAATACCCGAGTTGAGAGATATGAAGTCTCCAACAAGTTCTATAGCTAAAAGATGGAGGAGAATCGCTCAACTAGTGAGCATGTGTTCAGATTGTCTGGGTACTTCAATCGCTTGAATCAAGTGGGAGTTAATCTTCCAGATAAGATAGTGATTGGAAGAATTCTCTAGTCACCATCACCAAGTTAGTAGAACTTCGTGATGAACTATAATATGCAAGGGATGACGAAAGTAATTCCCAAGCTCTTCGTGATGCTGAAATCGACGAAGGTAGAAATCAAGAAAAGAGCATCAAGTGTTGATGATTGACAAGACCACTAGTTTCAAGAAAAGGGCAAAGGGAAAGAAAGGGAACTTCAAGTAGAATGACAAGCAAGTTGTCGCTCCCACGAAGAAGCCCAAAGCTGGACCAAAGCCTGAAACTGAGTGCTTCTACTGCAAAGGAAATGATCACTGGAAGTGGAACTGCCCCAAGTATTTGGCGGATAAGAAGGATGGCAAAAGTGAAAAAAGGTATATTGGATATACATGTTATTGATGTGTACTTTACTAGTGTTTATAGCAACCCCTCGGCATTTTGATACTGGTTCAGTTGCTAAGAGTAGTAACTCGAAACGGGAGTTGTAGAATAAACAGAAAATAGTAAAAAGGCGAGGTGACGATGTGTGTTGGAAGTAGTTCCAAGATTGATATGATCATCATCGCACACTCCCTATACTTTCAGGATCAGTGTTGAAACTAAATAAGTGTTATTTCGTGTTTGCATTGAGCATGAATATGATTTGATCATGTTTATTGCAATACGGTTATTCATTTAAGTAAGAGAATAAATTATTGTTCTATTTACATGAATAAAACCTTATATGGTCACACACCCAATGAAAATGGTTCGTTGGATCTCGATAATAGTGATACACATATTCATAATATTGAAACCAAAAGATGCAAAGTTAATAATGATAGTGCAACTTATTTGTGGCACTGCAGTTTAGGTCATATTGGTGTAAAGCGCATGAAGAAACTCCATGCTGATGGGATTTTTGAATCACTTGATTATGAATCACTTGATGCTTGCGAACCATGCCTTATGGGCAAGATGACTAAAGACTCCGTTCTCCGGAACAATAGAGCGAGCAACTGACTTATTGGAAATAATACATACTGATGTATGCGATCCGATGAGTGTTGAGGCTCGCGGCAAGTATCATTATTTTCTGACCTTCACAGATGATTTGAGCAGATATGGGTATATCTACTTAATGAAACGTAAGTCTGAAACGTTTGAAAAGTTCAAAGAATTTCAGAGTGAAGTTGAAAATCATCGTAACAAGAAAATAAATTTCTATGATCTGTTCGTGGAGGAGAATATTTGAGTTATGAGTTTGGTCTACATTTGAAACAATGCGGAATAGTTTCGCAACTCACGCCACCCGGAACACCACAGCGTAATGGTGTGTCCGAACGTCATAACCGTACTTTATTGGATATTGTACAATCTATGATGTTTCTTACCGATTTACCACTATCGTTTTGGGGTTATGCATTAGAGACAGCTGCATTCACGTTTAATAGGGCACCATCTAAATCCGTTGAGACGACACTGTATGAACTATGGTTTAGCAGTAAACCTAAGCTGTCGTTTCTTAAAGTTTGGAGTTGCGATAATTATATGAAAAAGGTTTTCAACTTGATAAGCTCGAACCCAAATCGGAGAAGTGCGTCTTCATAGAATACCCAAAGGAAACTGTTGGGTACACCTTCTATTACAGATTCGAAGGTAAAACATTCGTTGCCAAGAATGGATCCTTTCTAGAGAAGAAGTTTCTCTCGAAAGAAGTGAGTGGGAGGAAAGTAGAACTTGATGAGGTAACTGTACCTGCTCCCTTATTGGAAATTAGTTCATCACAGAAATCTGTTCCTGTGACTACTACACCAATTAGTGAGGAAGTTAATGATGATGATCATGAAACTTCAGATTAAGTTACTACAGAACCTCGTAGGTCTTACAGAGTAAGATCCGCACCAGAGTGGTACGGTAATCCTGTTCTAGAAGGTATGTTACTAGACCATGACGAACCTACGAACTATGAAGAAGCGATGGTGAGCCCAGATTCCGCAAAATGGTTTGAGGCCATGAGATCTGAGATAAGATCCATGTATGAAAACAAAGTATGGACTTTGATTGACTTGCCCAATGATCGGCGAGACATTGAGATTAAATGGATCTTCAAGAGGAAGACGGACGCTGATAGTGTTACTATCTACAAAGCTAGAATTGTCGCAAAAGGTTTTCGACAAGTTCAAGATGTTGACTACGATGAGAGTTTTTCACTCGTATCTATGCTTAAGTCTCTCTGAATCATGTTAGCAATTGCCGCATTTTATGAAATCTGGCAAATGGATAAACAAAACTGCATTCCTTAATGGTTTTCTTAAAGAAGAGTTGTATATGATGCAACCAGAAGGTTTTGTCAATCCTAAAGGTGCTAACAAATTGTGCAAGCTCCAGCGATCCATCTATGGACTGGTGCAAGCATCTCGGAGTTGGAATATATGCTTTGATGAGTTGATCAAAGCATATGGTTTTATACAGACTTTTGAAGAAGCCTGTATTTACAAGAAAGTGAGTGGGAGCTCTGTAGCATTTCTAATATTATATGTGGATGACATATTGTTAATTGGAAATGATATGGAAATTCTGGATAGCATGAAAGGATACTTGAATAAGAGTTTTTCAAAGCAAGACCTCGGTGAAGCTGCTTATAAGATCTATATAGATAGATCAAGACGCTTGATAAGATTTTTCAATGAGTACATACCTTGATAAATTTTTGAAATAGTTCAAATTGGAACAGTCAAAGAAGGAGTTCTTGCCTGTGTTACAAGGTGTGAAGTTGAGTAAGACTCAAGACCCGACCATTCCAGAAAATAGAAAGAGAATGAAAAGTCATTCCCTATGCCTCAGTCCTAGGTTCTATAAAGTATGCTATGCTGTGAACCAGACCTATTGTATACCTTGCTCTGTGTTTGGCAAAGAAATACAATTTTGATCTAATAAGTAGATCACTGGACATGGGTCAAGAATATCCTTAGTGAGGACTAAGGAGATGTTTCTCAATTATGGAGGTGATAAAAGAGCCCGTCGTAAAAGTTACAACGATGCAAGCTTTTACACCAATCCAGATGACTCTAAGTCTCAATCTGGATACATATTGAAAGTGGGAGCAATGAGCTAGAGTAGCTCCATGCAGAGCATTGTGGACATAGAATATTTTGCAAAATACATACGGCTCTGAATATGACAGATCCGTTGACTAAACTTCTCTCACAAGCAAAACACGATCATACCTTAGTACTCTTTGGGTGTTAATCACATAGCGATGTGAACTAGATTATTGACTCTAGTAAACCCTTTGGATGTTGGTCACATGAGGATGTGAACTATGGGTGTTAATCATATACAAATATGAATATTGATGTTAAATCACATGGCAATGTGAACTAGATTATTGACTCTAGTGCAAGTGGGAGACTGAAGGAAATATGCCCTAGAGGCAATAATAAAGTTATTATTTATTTCCTTATATCATGATAAATGTTTATTATTCATGCTAGAATTGTATTAACCGGAAACATAATACATGTGTGAATACATAGACAAACATATAGTCACTAGTATGCCTCTACTTGACTAGCTCATTAATCAAAGATGGTTATGTTTCCTAACCATAGACATGTGTTGTCATTTGATTAATGGGATCACATCATTAGGAGAATGATGTGATTGACATGACCCATTCCGTTAGCCTAGCACTTGATCGTTTAGTATGTTGCTATTGCTTTCTTCATGACTTATACATGTTCCTGTAACTATGAGATTATGCAACTCCCGTTTACCGGAGGAACACTTTGGGTGCTACCAAACGTCACAACGTAACTGGGTGATTATAAAGGTGCTCTACAGGTGTTTCCGAAGGTACATGTTGAGTTGGCGTATTTCGAGATTAGGTTTTGTCACTCCGATTGTCGGAGAGGTATCTCTGGGCCCTCTCGGTAATACTCATCACCTAAGCCTTGCAAGCATTGTAACTAATGAGTTAGTTATAAGATGATGTGTTACAGAACGAGTAAAGAGACTTGCCAGTAACGAGATTGAACTAGGTATTGGATACCGACGATCAAATCTCGGGCAAGTAACATACCGATGACAAAGGGAACAATGTATGTTGTTATGCGGTTTGACCGATAAAGATCTTCGTAGAATATGTAGGAACCAATATGGGCATCTACGTTCCGCTATTGGTTATTGACCGAGAATAGTTCTAGGTCATGTCTACATAGTTCTCGAACCCGTAGGGTCCGCACGCTTAACGTTACGATGACAGTTTTATTATGAGTTTACAAGTTTTGATGTACCGAAGTTTGTTCGGAGTCCCGGATGTGATCACAGACATGACGAGGAGTCTCGAAATGGTCGAGACATAAAGATTGATATATTGGACGACTATATTCGGACACCGGAAGTGTTCCGGGTGATTTCGGAGAAAACCGGAGTGCCGGAGGGTTACCGGAACCCCCCCCGGAGAGTTAATGGGCCACATGGGCCTTGGTGGGAAGAGAGAGGGGCGGCCAGGAAGGGCCGTGCGTCCCCTCTCCCTCTGGTCCGAATTGGACTAGGAGGGGGGGCGGCGCCCCCCTCTTTCCTTCCCCTCCTCTCCCCCTTCCTTCCCCTCCTAGTAGGAGTAGGAAAGGAGGAGTCCTACTCCTACTAGGAGGAGGACTCCTCCTCCTGGCGCGCCCAACAAGGGCCGGCCGGCCTCCCCCCTCCCTCCTTTATATACGGTGGCAGGGGGCACCCCAAAGACACAAGTTGATCTACGGATCGTTCCTTAGCCGTGTGCGGTGCCCCCTCCACCATATTCCACCTCGGTCATATCGTCGCGGAGTTTAGGCAAAGCCCTGCGCCGGTAGAACATCATCATCGTCACCACGCCGTCGTGCTGACGAAACTTTTCCCCGAAGCTTTGCTGGATCGGAGCCCGGGGATCGTCACCGAGCTGAACGTGTGCTGAACTCGGAGGTGCCGTACGTTCGGTGCTTGGATCGGTCGGATCGTGAAGACGTACGACTACATCAACCGCGCTGTCATAACACTTCCGCTTACGGTCTACGAGGGTACGTGGACAAACACTCTCCCCTCTCGTTGCTATGCCATCACCATGATCTTGCGTGTGCGTAGGAATTTTTTTGAAATTACTACGTTCTCCAACAGTGGCATCAGAGCCTGGTTTTATGCGTAGATGTCATATGCACGAGTAGAACACAAGTGAGTTGTGAGCGATATGAGTCATACTGCTTACCAGCATGTCATACTTTGGTTCGGCGGTATTGTGAGATGAAGCGGCCCGGACCGACATTACGCGTACGCTTACGTGAGACTGGTTTCACCGCTACGAGCACTAGTTGCTTAAAGGTGACCGGCGGGTGTCTGTCTCTCTCACTTTAGCTGAATCGAGTGTGGCTACGCCCGGTCCTTGCGAAGGTTAAAACATCACCAACTTGACAAACTATCGTTGTGGTTTTTGATGCGTAGGTAAGAACGGTTCTTGCTAAGCCCGTAGCAGCCACGTAAAATTTGTAACAACAAAGTAGAGGACGTTTAACTTGTTTTTGCAGGGCATGTTGTGATGTGATATGGTCAAGACGTGATGCTATATTTTATTGTATGAGATGATCATGTTTTGTAACCGAAGTTATCGGCAACTGGCAGGAGCCATATGGTTGTCGCTTTATTGTATGAAATGCAAACGCCCTGTAATTGCTTTGCTTTATCACTAAGCGGTAGCGATAGTCGTAGAAGCAATAGTTGGCGAGACGACAACGATGCTACGATGAAGATCAAGGTGTCGCGCCGGTGACGATGGTGATCATGACGGTGCTTCGGAGATGGAGATCACAAGCACAAGATGATGATGGCTATATCATATCACTTATATTGATTGCATGTGATGTTTATCCTTTATGCATCTTGTCTTGCTTTGATTGACGGTAGCATTTTAAGATGATCTCTCACTAATTATCAAGAAGTGTTCTCCCTGAGTATGCACCGTTGCCAAAGTTCGTCGTGCCCAGACACCACGTGATGATCGGGTGTGATAAGCTCTACGTCCATCTACAACGGGTGCAAGCCAGTTTTGCACACGCAGAATACTCAGGTTAAACTTGACGAGCCTAGCATATGCAGATATGGCCTCGGAACACGGAGACCGAAAGGTCGAGCGTGAATCATATAGTAGATATGATCAACATAGTGATGTTCACCATTGAAAACTACTCCATCTCACGTGATGATCGGTTATGGTTTAGTTGATTTGGATCACGTGATCACTTAGAATATTAGAGGGATGTCTTTCTAAGTGGGAGTTCTTAAGTAATATGATTGATTGAACTTTAATTTATCATGAACTTAGTCCTGGTAGTATTTTGCAAATTATGTTGTAGATCAATAGCTCACGTTGTTGCTTTCATATGTTTATATGTGTTCCTAGAGAAAACTATGTTGAAAAATGTTAGTAGCAATGATGCGGATTGGATCCGTGATCAGAGGTTTATCCTCATTGCTGCACAGAAGAATTATGTTCTTGATGCACCGCTAGGTGACAGACCTATTGCAGGAGCAGATGCAGACGTTATGAACGTTTGGCTAGCTCAATATGATGACTACTTGATAGTTTAGTGCACCATGCTTAACGACTTAGAATCGGGACTTCAAAGACGTTTTGAACGTCATGGACCATATGAGATGTTCCAGGAATTGAAGTTAATATTTCAAGCAAATACCCGAGTTGAGAGATATGAAGTCTCCAACAAGTTCTATAGCTAAAAGATGGAGGAGAATCGCTCAACTAGTGAGCATGTGTTCAGATTGTCTGGGTACTTCAATCGCTTGAATCAAGTGGGAGTTAATCTTCCAGATAAGATAGTGATTGGAAGAATTCTCTAGTCACCATCACCAAGTTAGTAGAACTTCGTGATGAACTATAATATGCAAGGGATGACGAAAGTAATTCCCAAGCTCTTCGTGATGCTGAAATCGACGAAGGTAGAAATCAAGAAAAGAGCATCAAGTGTTGATGATTGACAAGACCACTAGTTTCAAGAAAAGGGCAAAGGGAAAGAAAGGGAACTTCAAGTAGAATGACAAGCAAGTTGTCGCTCCCACGAAGAAGCCCAAAGCTGGACCAAAGCCTGAAACTGAGTGCTTCTACTGCAAAGGAAATGATCACTGGAAGTGGAACTGCCCCAAGTATTTGGCGGATAAGAAGGATGGCAAAAGTGAACAAAGGTATATTGGATATACATGTTATTGATGTGTACTTTACTAGTGTTTATAGCAACCCCTCGGCATTTTGATACTGGTTCAGTTGCTAAGAGTAGTAACTCGAAACGGGAGTTGCAGAATAAACAGAAAATAGTAAAAAGGCGAGGTGACGATGTGTGTTGGAAGTAGTTCCAAGATTGATATGATCATCATCGCACACTCCCTATACTTTCAGGATTAGTGTTGAAACTAAATAAGTGTTATTTCTTGTTTGCGTTGAGCATGAATATGATTTGATCATGTTTATTGCAATACGGTTATTCATTTAAGTAAGAGAATAAATTATTGTTCTATTTACATGAATAAAACCTTATATGGTCACACACCCAATGAAAATGGTTCGTTGGATCTCGATCGCAGTGATACACATATTCATAATATTGAAACCAAAAGATGCAAAGTTAATAATGATAGTGCAACTTATTTGTGGCATTGCAGTTTAGGTCATATTGGTGTAAAGCGCATGAAGAAACTCCATGCTGATGGGATTTTTGAATCACTTGATTATGAATCACTTGATGCTTGCGAACCATGCCTTATGGGCAAGATGACTAAAGACTCCGTTCTCCGGAACAATAGAGCGAGCAACTGACTTATTGGAAATAATACATACTGATGTATGCGATCCGATGAGTGTTGAGGCTCGCGGCAAGTATCATTATTTTCTGACCTTCACAGATGATTTGAGCAGATATGGGTATATCTACTTAATGAAACGTAAGTCTGAAACGTTTGAAAAGTTCAAAGAATTTCAGAGTGAAGTTGAAAATCATCGTAACAAGAAAATAAATTTCTATGATCTGTTCGTGGAGGAGAATATTTGAGTTATGAGTTTGGTCTACATTTGAAACAATGCGGAATAGTTTCCCAACTCACGCCACCCGGAAAACCACAGCGTAATGGTGTGTCCGAACGTCATAACCGTACTTTATTGGATATTGTACAATCTATGATGTTTCTTACCGATTTACCACTATCGTTTTGGGGTTATGCATTAGAGACAGCTGCATTCACGTTTAATAGGGCACCATCTAAATCCGTTGAGACGACACTGTATGAACTATGGTTTAGCAGTAAACCTAAGCTGTCGTTTCTTAAAGTTTGGAGTTGCGATAATTATATGAAAAAGGTTTTCAACTTGATAAGCTCGAACCCAAATCGGAGAAGTGCGTCTTCATAGAATACCCAAAGGAAACTGTTGGGTACACCTTCTATCACAGATCCGAAGGTAAAACATTCGTTGCCAAGAATGTATCCTTTCTAGAGAAGAAGTTTCTCTCGAAAGAAGTGAGTGGGAGGAAAGTAGAACTTGATGAGGTAACTGTACCTGCTCCCTTATTGGAAATTAGTTCATCACAGAAATCTGTTCCTATGACTACTACACCAATTAGTGAGGAAGTTAATGATGATGATCATGAAACTTCAGATTAAGTTACTACAGAACCTCGTAGGTCTTACAGAGTAAGATCCGCACCAGAGTGGTACGGTAATCCTGTTCTAGAAGTTATGTTACTAGACCATGACGAACCTACGAACTATGAAGAAGCGATGGTGAGCCCAGATTCCGCAAAATGGCTTGAGGCCATGAGATCTGAGATAAGATCCATGTATGAAAACAAAGTATGGACTTTGATTGACTAGCCCAATGATCGGCGAGACATTGAGATTAAATGGATCTTCAAGAGGAAGACGGACGCTGATAGTGTTACTATCTACAAAGCTAGAATTGTCGCAAAAGGTTTTCGACAAGTTCAAGATGTTGACTACGATGAGAGTTTTTCACTCGTATCTATGCTTAAGTCTCTCTGAATCATGTTAGCAATTGCCGCATTTAATGAAATCTGGCAAATGGATAAACAAAACTGCATTCCTTAATGGTTTTCTTAAAGAAGAGTTGTATATGATGCAACCAGAAGGTTTTGTCAATCCCAAAGGTGCTAACAAATTGTGCAAGCTCCAGCGATCCATCTATGGACTGGTGCAAGCATCTCGGAGTTGAAATATATGCTTTGATGAGTTGATCAAAGCATATGGTTTTATAGAGACTTTTGAAGAAGCCTGTATTTACAAGAAAGTGAGTGGGAGCTCTGTAGCATTTCTAATATTATATGTGGATGACATATTGTTAATTGGAAATGATATGGAAATTCTGGATAGCATGAAAGGATACTTGAATAAGAGTTTTTCAAAGCAAGACCTCGGTGAAGCTGCTTATAAGATCTATATAGATAGATCAAGACACTTGATAAGATTTTTCAATGAGTACATACCTTGATAAATTTTTGAAATAGTTCAAATTGGAACAGTCAAAGAAGGAGTTCTTGCCTGTGTTACAAGGTGTGAAGTTGAGTAAGACTCAAGACCCGACCATTGCAGAAAATAGAAAGAGAATGAAAAGTCATTCTCTATGCCTCAGTCATAGGTTCTATAAAGTATGCTATGCTGTGAACCAGACCTATTGTATACCTTGCTCTGTGTTTGGCAAAGAAATACAATTTTGATCTAATAAGTAGATCACTGGACATGGGTCAAGAATATCCTTAGTGAGGACTAAGGAGATGTTTCTCAATTATGGAGGTGATAAAAGAGCCCGTCGTAAAAGTTACAACGATGCAAGCTTTTACACCAATCCAGATGACTCTAAGTCTCAATCTGGATACATATTGAAAGTGGGAGAAATGAGCTAGAGTAGCTCCATGCAGAGCATTGTGGACATAGAATATTTTGCAAAATACATACGGCTCTGAATATGACAGATCCGTTGACTAAACTTCTCTCACAAGCAAAACACGATCATACCTTAGTACTCTTTGGGTGTTAATCACATAGCGATGTGAACTAGATTATTGACTCTAGTAAACCCTTTGGGTGTTGGTCACATGAGGATGTGAACTATGGGTGTTAATCATATACAAATATGAATATTGATGTTAAATCACATGGCAATGTGAACTAGATTATTGACTCTAGTGCAAGTGGGAGACTGAAGGAAATATGCCCTAGAGGCAATAATAAAGTTATTATTTATTTCCTTATATCATGATAAATGTTTATTATTCATGCTAGAATTGTATTAACCGGAAACATAATACATGTGTGAATACATAGACAAACATATAGTCACTAGTATGCCTCTACTTGACTAGCTCATTAATCAAAGATGGTTATGTTTCCTAACCATAGACATGTGTTGTCATTTGATTAATGGGATCACATCATTAGGAGAATGATGTGATTGACATGACCCATTCCGTTAGCCTAGCATTTGATCGTTTAGTATGTTGCTATTGCTTTCTTCATGACTTATACATGTTCCTGTAACTATGAGAATATGCAACTCCCGTTTACTGGAGGAACACTTTGGGTGCTACCAAACGTCACAACGTAACTGGGTGATTATAAAGGTGCTCTACAGGTGTTTCCGAAGGTACATGTTGAGTTGGCGTATTTCGAGATTAGGTTTTGTCACTCCGATTGTCAGAGAGGTATCTCTGGGCCCTCTCGGTAATACTCATCACCTAAGCCTTGCAAGTATTGTAACTAATGAGTTAGTTATAAGATGATGTGTTACAGAACGAGTAAAGAGACTTGCCGGTAACAAGATTGAACTAGGTATTGGATACCGACGATCAAATCTCGGGCAAGTAACATACCGATGACAAAGGGAACAACGTATGTTGTTATGCGGTTTGACCGATAAAGATCTTCGTAGAATATGTAGGAACCAATATGGGCATCCAGGTTCCTCTATTGGTTATTGACCGGGAATAGTTCTAGGTCATGTCTACATAGTTCTCGAACCCGTAGGGTCCGCACGCTTAATGTTACGATGATAGTTTTATTATGAGTTTACAAGTTTTGATGTACCGAAGTTTGTTCGGAGTCCCGGATGTGATCACGGACATGACGAGGAGTCTCGAAATGGTCGAGACATAAAGATTGATATATTGGACGACTATATTCGGACATCGGAAGTGTTCCGGGTGATTTCGGAGAAAACCGGAGTGCCGGAGGGTTACCGGAAC
>LT934124.1:717223824-717242784 GCA_900231445.1 Triticum turgidum subsp. durum | reverse complement strand
AAGCTGGAATCCCTTGGCATTTTTCCATGATTCATCATGCTACTATGCCCGTATTTTGTTTTTATCGACACCTCTCTCTCTATAAACATGTGGACATGATTATAGATATCGGCTTTCGCTTGAGGACAAGTGAGATCTAAGCTTGGGGAGTTGATACGTCCATTTTACATCATCTTTTTCTACTGTTATTTATTATGTTTGTGGCCAATATAATACTTTGTAGTGTCATTGTAATGTTTTTTTCTTTTAATTTGCAATATTTTTATGAAAAGGGAGATTGCCGCCAGCTGGAATTCTGGGCCTGAAAAAGCTATGTCAGAGATACCTATTTTGCACATCTCCAAATGAGTTGAAATTTCAGGGAGTATTGTTTTGAAGAAAAAAAATATTGGAAGAAAGAAATAGCAGAGGGGGCCACTCAGCCTCCGGTGCCCATCTTTTGGTATATAAGCTCATTTGCCCTAGAAAAATAATAAGGGAAGGAATTTCAGGACAAAGTGCCGCCGTCTAGATGCAGAATTTGGGCAGGAGCTCTTTTGTTCTCCGGCGGAATCGACTTTCCTCCGAGAGGGGGAAATCGAAGCCACCATCATCTCCAACAACCCTCTCGTCGTGGGAGGATCAATCTTCATCAACATCTTCACCAGCACCATCTCATCTTAAATCCTAGTCTATCTCTTGTATTCAATCTTTGTGTCAAAGTCTCAGATTGGTACCTGTGGGTTGTTAATAGTGTTGATTACATCTTGTTGATGCTAGTTGGTTTATTTGGTGGAAGATTATATGTTCAGATCCATGATGCTATTCAGTACCCCTTTGATATTGGACATGAATATGATTTGTGAGTAGTTAATTTTGTTCTTGAAAACATGGGAGAAGTCTTGTCATAAGTAATCATTTGAATTTGGTATTCGTTCGATATTTTGATGATATGTATGTTCTTGTTTTTCTTAGTGGTGTCATGTGAACGTTGACTACATGATATTTCACCAGCTTTGGGCCTAAGGGAAAGCATTATGGAGTAGTAATTAAATGATAGTTTGCTAAAGTGACAGATGTTTAAACTCTAGTTTATGCGCTTTTCCGTAAGAGCTGATTTGGATTCATATGTTTCATCCTATGCTTATATTTATCTTAATTCTTCTTTCATAGTTGCAGATGATTGCGAGAGGGGATGCTCATAAGTGGAAGGTTTGTTCAAGTAAGAACAACACCCAAACACCGGTCCATCCACATATAAATGTTTCATGATATGCTTAGATTTATTTTAATTATTTTTTCGTAGTTGCGGATACTTGCGAGAGCGGGTGATCATAAGTGAGAGGTTTGTTCAAGTAAGAACATCACCCAAGCACTGGTCCACCAACATCCCAAATTATCAAAGTAACGAACGTGAATCAACAAACATGATGAAAGTGACTAGACGAAATTCCTTTGTGTCCTCAAGAACACTTTACTTATTATAAGAAATTGTTCCGGCCTGTCCTTTGCTACAAAAAGGATTGGCCTACCTTGCTGCACCTTTGCTACCGTTAATATTATTTGCTCATTACAAATTATCTTGATATCAAACTATCTGTTACCGACATTTTCGGTGCTGCAGAAAATACCTTAACGAAAACCGTTTGTCATTTCTCTCTACTCCTTATTGAGTTCAAAACTCTTACATATCAAAAGAACTACGATTGATCCCATATACTTGTGGGTCATCATTAACTCCGTGCACAATATAAGCCTGCAAGACCAACTCGGAGATGGAGCTTCGCCATCCAGCCAAGCATTGCCCCTGCAGGGACTAAAGACTCTAACTTCCATTGCTAGCCGAAAGTGAGACGTTGAGTTTCCCTTGTCGCCACTGACCACGGGAACACATGCAGAGTGGTGACAAATCCACATGCTGGCAGTGGAGCCTGGAGCCGTCAAGGTCTTCGTCCTATAGCCGTAATACGTGGAAATAGTTCTCTATCGCCACAATGATGTACCAAACGCCAGTTTCATGCATTATGCCAGGGATAACAATTATTGCAAGAAACTGGTTGAATATGAGAAAAATATATGTTAGTATGTCCTACCAGCTTATAAAAATGTCTTATATTTTGATACCGAGATAACATTATTCACTCTCCCAACAACAACCTACCGCGTCACTTAGACAACACAAGTGACGAAAAAACAGAGTTTACTCGCACTACTAGGGAAACGGCTATAGCTAATATGGACATCAATGGTGCACCACGTATGTGGTGCGCCACTGCTATATAGCAGTGGCGGACCAGATACAGGTACACCAGTAATGGCGCACTATCCCCTGGTGCGCCACTGCTAACATGTCTTTTTAATATTATTTTTTTCAAAACTAGTAATGACGCACCACACACAAGGTGCGCCATTAGTAACCCTGGTTACTAATGGTGCATTCTTAGGTGGTGCGCTATTACAAACTTTCTGAGGTGGCCAAAAAATTCACCAAATGCACCCCCGGACCGCCTTTTCAGTTTAAAAAAAAAATAAAAAAAATAATAGAAATGTAAAAAAAAATAAAAGAAAATAAGATTCCCATGTGATATGTGGTCTAGTTGTTAGCAAAATTTATGAACATGATTTTTTCGACTTTTTACAAAATCTCTCGAGAATTTGTAAAATGGGCATAACTTTTGCATACGAACTCTGATGAAAAAGTATTTTATATGAAAAATCATCTACTCGAAAAGTTATATCCGAATTCAATCGGGGGAACCCCGTTGAAGATTTTTAGAATCCTCAAAAACCTAACAGAAAAAAAGTTACGGGGCTTTCAAGATCTTCCCGCCTTTAAAATTCAAACTATATCAAAAAAATAAAAAAGAGTTAGTAATGGCACACCTGCCCAAGGTGCGCCATTACTATCTTCCCGCCTTCAAAATTCAAAATAAATCAAAAAAATAATAAAAAGTTAGTAATGGCGCACCTGCCCACGGTGCGTCATTACTATGCCTTATATATGGTTGGGCGGGGTCCTCTCCTCCTTACCTCTTCATTTTTTTCCTCCACTCCACCTCTCCATCACTCCATCTTCTCCTCTCCTCCACTCCATATCCCCTCCTCTCCTCCACCATACTCCCCTCCTCCTCTCCGGCGACCTCCTCCTCCCCCTCCTCTCCGGCTCCCTCCTCCTCCCTCTTCTCCTCCCCTCACCTCATGGTTTCCCTCCTCCCTCCTCTCCGGTGATCTCCTCCTCCCTCCTCTTCGGTGAGCTCCTCCCACTAGTAGAAAACAGGGCATTTGTCTCGGTTCGTAAGGGCCTTTAGTCCCGGTTCATGAACCGGGACTAATGGGTCGTTACTAATACCTCCCCCTTTAGTCCTGATTCAAACACGAACCGGGACAGATGGTCCTCCACGTGGCCGGTGCGCCAAGCCCAGGCAGGGGGGCCTTTGGTCCCGGTTGGTGGCACCTACCGGGACCAAAAGGCATCCACGCGTCAGCATTCCAGTGGCTGGGTTTTTTTTTGAAAGGAGGGGTGGAGGGGTTGGGGGTTTTGGGGGGTTAATTTAGGTGTTTCATATATTGTGTTAGCTAGCTAATTAATAGAGAGAAGTGTCCTCTCTTATGTCCATGCTTGGTCGACGCTACGTACTATATACATAAGTGATCGAGAGAACCATTGAGTACAGAAGTTCGTCATGCATAGCGAGAGAAGTGATCGATCGACCTCTCCTTCTCCGAGAGATTGGTCGAACAACAAGTTTTCGTATCATGTATCTGACACTACTGGCTACATACATGTACAATATGTATAAGATCTCTTAATTACAATCCCCTAGCAATTGAAATCAACTTCCGCATGGTATTCTCCGGCTTTATTGATGACGTGGTCAAGAAAGAATCCCGCCAATTCCTCTTGAATTGCTTAATCTCCAGAAGAACATAGTGGTACCTGCGCACGCATGCATAACTCATCAGTTATATTACTATAACCTCGCTCGAGTAATAAGGGAAACCGAATATGCACACGACAGTAACACTCACTTTCCGTTGTAAGGAAAGAGTATGGTATCTTTGTTTTGATTTTTGATCAACGATCGTAGCAAGTTGTCCTCGGCCTCTTTGACGTCCTTTTTAACCAGAAATTCATCTATGATATTTGTGTTAATGAACCCAATATCATAAATTTCTTGTTTTTTGCACTCGACGATCTTCAATCTGCATAATAGATTGAGGATAATTAATTATAAATACATGCAATGAAAGAGCCGAGCTATATATAGACTTAATGACAGAAATAGTACTTACAGACAGTAGCAAAAGACCATTAGTTTATCGAGGGCCTTTTGATTGAAGAACGCGAAGAACTCATCAAATGGAACAGTCAATAGATCAGTTGCAACGAGGTCGTGCTCCTCTTTAATATTCATATACAAAGCATTCGTCCCCCCAGACTCTAAGCAGGTTTTCATGTACCAATAATGGAATCTTCGCACCATTGTTGTCAGAGATTTTTCATCTTTGACGAGAGGCTTGCCGTACTCGTATCTGTGTTCGTCCACCTCCAAGAAATCAGGAAGTTGATCGTCAGGCAGGTAATCTTCAAGATTGCCATAACCGGCCACCGTCCCCGGAGCATTAGCGACGATGTTGCCGCTAGACACATTGAGCGGGGGGCACGATTGGTTTGCTTGTTCGCCGAGCTGATCAATTTTTTTCGCAGCTGCTCATTCTCTTGACCTTAGATGTCTGACAGTACTTACCGACCGCTCCGCTTGGAGATATGTCTGTTCAATAATGCGCTCATAGTTGGTTCTCGGTGGAGACTTTGCCGGTTTCCTCAGGGCATCGAGAGTGCGCTTTACTTTCACCGGATCTACCTTCTCCTCCGGAGGTGGATGTCTCTTTGCTTTCACCCCTTCAAAGAACTCCTTCACGTGGGTCCGCACGATCGTATCGATTTCCTCCTCGGTCCTCTCGTACGGTAACTTCTCTAGAGGCTTGAGAGGTGGACCGTATCTGTATTGCCTCCCGCCTCTGGTTGTGCTGCTAGACGCCGGAGCAGACGGAGCGGCTGCGGCGTGTGTCTTCTTTCGTGCTTGCTTACGAGGCGGAGGAGAAGGAGTACGACGCGACGTTGCAGCCGAGGCTGCAGCGGGTCTCTTCCGCCCTTGCTGGCGAGGCAGAGAAGGAGGAGGCTGCTGGCTGCTCGGGAGCGCCGGCGCAGGAGGAGAAGGAGACGGAGTGCCACCACGCGCCAGAGAAGGAGGCGGAGTGCCGCCACGTGTGCCCTGATCGTCACTCACCGGAGGAGGAGGTGGTGGAGGAGGCGGAGTGCCCTGACTCACCGGAGGAGGAGGAGGAGGCGGCGGAGTGCCCAGACTCGCCGGAGGAGGAGGAGGCGGAGGCG
Organism: Triticum turgidum subsp. durum; assembly: GCA_900231445.1. Classification (NCBI taxonomy): domain Eukaryota; kingdom Viridiplantae; phylum Streptophyta; class Magnoliopsida; order Poales; family Poaceae; genus Triticum; species Triticum turgidum. The sequence goes on along the minus strand of LT934124.1, from coordinate 717,237,410 downwards.
TCCAGTTCGGAAGGTTGATGAGCTCCTTCTGCCATAGGCATGGAGTCTTCAGAGCAGAACCCAGCCTAGTCTCCCCTTCACCGGTAGGGTGGTCAAGCAGGAGGTCCTCAAATCCCTCCGTAATTTCATCCACCATCACCCTAGCATATCCTTCTGGAATTGGCCGGTAGTGATAAGTTGCTCCGGGTCCAGTAGGATAAACAGAGCCAACAGCCGCCTTGACCTTCAAATTCATCCATCGCGCCATAATGTGGCAATTTTGAGACTCCGTGATAGCATCCACGGGATAGCTGGCAGGAGCCGTCAAGACATGCTCTGGCTGAAGCAGCTCGGTGGAAGCCACGCTGCTTCTCCACTGAGATGACGGGGTTGCTTCGGGAGAAGCTTTGGCAGGTCGTTTGCTGCGATCTGCTGCTTCTCGTTCCTCTTCTCGTTCCTCTAGCCCCATTACCCTTTCGTGCAGCGCCTGCAGTTGGCCCTGCTCCAGTTTCTTCCTCCTCTCGTGGGTTTTGTAACCCCCTGCGTCCGGAAAACCAACCTTCCACGGAATGGAGCCTGGCATGCCTCGTGTCCGTCCAGGGTGCTCAGGATTCCCAAGGGCCATTGTGAGCTTGTCCTTCTCCCTGTCTGGAACGAACGTCCCTTGCTGCACTGCATTGATATAGTGTCGAAGGTTCTTGACTGGTATTTGCAGTTGCTCGTCCGTCCAACGGCACTTCCCTGATACAGGGTCCAAGGTTCCGCCAGCCCCGAAGAACCATGTCCGGCAACGGTCTGGCCAGTACATTGTCTCTGGTTCGATCCCTTTTTCAAGCAGATCATTCTCAGCCTTGGACCACTTAGGCCGGGCTTTGAGGTAGCCACCTGTCCCTGTGCGATGGTGAAGCTTCTTCTTCGCAGCATTTTGCTTGTTTGTCGCCGACATCTTCTTACTCTTTTCCGATGTCTTGTGGGCCACAAATGCGGGCCAGTGATCTTTGATCTTCTCATATTTGCCGATGAATTCTGGTGTCTTTTTTTTGTCGACAAACTTGTTCAGCTCTTTCCTCCACCTCCTGAATAGGGTTGCCATCTTCTTAAGAGCACAAGACTTGATAAATTGCTCTTTAACTGGCTTCTCCGGATCCTCCTCTGGCGGTAGGGTGAAATTTTCCTTCAGCTGAGTCCAAAGATCTCCTTTCTGCATATCATTGACATAAGACACCTCAGGGTCGTCCTTAGGCTTATACCATTGCTGGATGCTGATCGGGATCTTGTCACTAACAAGAACCCCGCACTGAGCAGAAAATGCGTTCTTTGTCCGGATGGGTTCAATCGGTTCGCCGTCGGGTGCGATTTCTATGATCTCAAACCTTTCATCCGAGCTCAACTTTTTCTTCGGGCCTCGTCTCCTTACCGAAGTTGTGCTCGATCCGGAGGGCTAGAAATTAAAAGGAAGAAAGACGAGAGTAATTAATATGTGTACATATACCAAAAAAATGGATGCATCAATTAACTAGTCAGCACGGGCTTAACTAATATATATATACCTGGCCGGACTCGGTTCGGTCACCGGAGCAGTCAGCACGGTCTCCTTCTTGTACCTCCATTGTGTCACCGGAGCCATCATGAACATAGCCCTCTTCTTGTACCGGCATTAATTGGCCGAAGCCATCATGAACACAACCCTCTTCTTCACCCAGTCATTCTTGACCATCGGTGTCGTTGTGAAATGATGCAACTTCATCACTTCCTTGTGCGATTATGTGCCCCAACATCACTTCTGTTGCTTCGTCTCGGGAGTGCTCCATAGTTTCTGCAAATATTTACAACATGTCAATTATTATTCAAACATGGTACAGATGGATATATATATATATATATATATATATATATATATATTAGTGGCAAACGTAAAACTAGCTAGCTAATCACAATAAGGAATCATGTTAGTGGCCTCGACGCTGCTTCTCTAGGGTTTGGGGTCGCCTCGACAAAACACTTCAAGGGTTTGGGGTGGCCTCGACGACAACGCTCTTTTAACTTGGTAAATTTGGGTGGCCTCGAGAGTTTTGGTCGAGCGAGAGGGCCGAGGGGGGTGCTGCCGTTGTATAGGTTATCACGGTCAAGAGGGGGTATATATATCGACCGCCCCTCATGTCGAAGTTATCTCGAGGGGGCGGCGAGGGCGAAGGCGAGCAACCTGACAGCGACAGACCCGATAAAACATAAGAAAACGAAGAAGAAATGAAAAGAGGATAAGAAGAAATGAATAGAGGAGAAGATCGAAGAAAAAAAGAAGAAGAAAAAAGAGGAGAAGAAGAAAGTAATAGAGGAGAAGAGGAAAAAATAGAATTTTTGTTCTTCTTATTTATTTCTCCTCTATTCCTTTCTTTCTTCTTCTCCTCTTCTTTTTCTTCTTCTCCCTCAAGAAAGGAAAATAATGAAGGAAAAGGAAGAAAAGAGGAAGAAGGAAGAAGGAAGAAGAAGAAGAAAAAAAAGAAGAAAAAAGAGGAGAAGAAGAAAGGAATAGAGGACAAGAAGAAAAAATAGATTTTTTTTCTATTTTTTCTTCTTCTCCTCTGTTCCTTTCTTCTTCTCCTCTTCTTTTTCTTCTTTTTTCTTCTTCTTATTTATTTCTCCTCTTCTTTTCCTCTCCTCTTCTTCTTTATTTCCTCTTATTATTTTCTTCTTTCCTATCCTTCTTTTTCTAAAATTGTAACTTTTGCATATATAAAAATTTTCTAAAATTGTAATGTTCTATATATGAACAAAAAACTTTGTATGAACAAAAAAACATTTTTAACATATATATTTCGCAAATTCTAGCCACATACATCACCTACACATATACATTATAGCCATATACACATATACATCACATATGAACAAAAAAATAAACTAATAAAAAAACATATAGCAACATATGAACAAAAACATATAGCCACATACATTTTATATATATATGAAAAAAAATTAAACTAATAAAAAAACAGAGCCGGGCAGAGGGGCATGGCGGCAGCGGTGGTGCCGGCGGGGTAGGGCAGGGGTGCAGGTGCGCGAGGCAGGGCAGGGGTGCGGGAGCGAGGCAGGTGCTCACAGGGGGGGTGGCGGGGCACGGCGGGCGGTGTCAGGGCGCGAGGAGCGGTGCCGGCGTCAGGGTAGATGGCGTTGAGGGCGGCGGGGATGACAAAGTTGAGCAGCCTGACGGCGTCGGAGGCGGCGACGACGGTGACGTCGACCAGCCTGACGGCGTCGGAGGCGGCGACGACGACGAGGTGGAGCAGCCTGACGGCTCGGCGGCGACGGCGACGAGGCAGATCGAGCAGCGGGCGTCGGGCGGAGAAGAAAGGGATGGATTTTGGAGAAACTGCTAAGTGCTAGTTATATATGAAGAAAATTGGTCCAGTTCGTGAAACCAACCGGGACCAATGCCCCCTTTAGTCCCGGTTGGTGCCACCAACTAGGACCAAAGGCCTCTTTTCAGCAGCCCAAAGGGCGGGAAACGGCGGCCTTTGGTCCCGGTTGGTGGCACCAACTGGGACTAATGCCTCCCCCTTTAGTCCAAGTTGGTGCCACCAACCGGGACCAAAGGACCCTGTGCTGCCTGCGTCGGGGCCAAAGTTTAGTTCCACCTCGCTAGTTGAGAGGGGCGAGCAGTGGTTTATAAGCCCCACTGCCGCACCCCTCTCGAGCTCTTCTCCACCGTAGGCTTGCGGGCCTATTTGCTACTGCTTTCCGTATTGGGCCTTCTGGGCCTACTGCGGGCCTGAATCCTGGACCATGGTAGGGTTTCTAGTCGTATTCAGGCCATGGGGGCCCAGTAGGAGGCATTTTTTGTTTTTTTGTTTCCTTTCTTGCTTTATTTATTTTATTTTGTTTCTACTTACAACAAAATACTTATTGTTGCTATTTTTAATCATTTTCCAGTTTTTTGTTTTGTTTTCTGCATTATTTATTTTCTTTTGTTTTTTGCTTTATTTTTTAATTCTTTTTGCTTTTAGTTTTAGAAAAATTATAAACTTTCTGTTAGTGCCATTAGTTTTCAAATTTGAAAACACTTTTTTTGTTTTTTTGTTTTCTTTCTTGCTTTATTTATTTTATTTTGTTTCTACTTACAACAAAATACTTATTGTTACTATTTTTAGTTATTTTCTAGTTTTTTTGTTTTGTTTTCTGCATTATTTTTTATTTTTTTGCTTTATTTTTTAATTATTTTTGCTTTTAGTTTTAGAAAAATTATAAACTTTCTGTTAGTGCCATTAGTTTTCAAATTTGAAAACACTTTTTTTGTTTTTTTGTTTCCTTTCTTGCTTTATTTATTTTATTTTGTTTCTACTTACAACAAAATACTTATTGTTGTTATTTTTAATTATTTTCCAGTTTTTTTGTTTTGTTTTTTGCATTATTTATTTTCTTTTGTTTTTGGCTTTATTTTTTAATTCTTTTTGCTTTTAGTTTTAGAACAATTATAAACTTTCTGTTAGTACCATTAGTTTTCAAATTTGAAAACACTTTTTTTGTTATTTTGTTTTCTTTCTTACTTTATTTATTTTATTTTGTTTCTACTTACAATAAAATACTTATTGTTGCTATTTTTAATTATTACGAGGGCCGAACCATAAGACAATAAAGCATTTCAAATGAACTATGAAAAAATTGAAAGTTGGCATGGTATCATAAATTCACCCACATAGCATGTGCATGTACAAAACGGACAATGGTATCATACTCGTCTGTTACAAAGTTGGCATGGTATCATCATAATAGTTGCGGGAGAAAGTCTTCACTTTTTCTTCGCTTGTATCATTTGCTTATTGCACCGTAACCATGGATAATCTTCATCGTTTATCAGGATGCTGGGGTCAGCCTTGACTTTGAAGGGAGGAATTTCATGAAACTTTTCATAATCTTCAGACATGTCTGTCTTACCCTTCACTCCCACGATGTTCCTTTTTCCTGAAAGAACTACGTGGCGCTATGGCTCATCATATGATGTATTCGCTTCCTTATCTTTTCTTTTTCTCGGTCTAGTAGACATGTCCTTCACATAGATAACCTGTTCCACATCATTGGCTAGGATGAATGTTTCGTCAGTGCGTTATTTTCTAGATTTTTCAGATCCACTGTTGTCATTCCGTACTGTGGGTCTACCTGTACCCCGCCTCCTGACAGATTGACCCATTTGCACTTAAACAAAGGGACCTTAAAATCATGTCTGTAGTCAAGTTCCCATATGTCCACTATGTAACCATAATATGTGTCCTTTCCCCTCTCGGTTGTTGCATCAAAGCGGACACCGCTGTTTTGGTTGGTGCTCTTTTGATCTTAGTCAATCGTGTAAAATGTATTCCCATTTATCTCATATCTTTTCCTAATCGTAACAGTCGAAGATGGTCCCCTGGACAACAAGTACAGCTCATCACAAACAGTGTTATCACCTTGGAGACGTGCTTCCAACCAACTGCTGAAAGTCCTGATGTGTTCACATGTAATCCAGTCGTCGCACTACTCCGGGTGTTTGGAGCGCAGACTATTCTTGTGTTCATCGACATACGGGGTCACCAAGGTAGAGTTTGGTAGAACTGTGTAGCGTGCTTGAGACCAAGAATATCCGTCCCTGCATATTATTGAGTCCCTTCCAAGCGTGCCTTTTCCAGTCAGTCTTCCCTCATACCGCGATTGAGGGAGACCTATCTTCTTAAGGCCAGGAATGAAGTCAACACAAAACCCGATGACATCCTCTGTTTGATGGCCCATGGAGATGCTTCCTTCTGGCCTAGCGCGGATACGGAAATATTTCTTTAGGACTCCCATGAACCTCTCAAAGGGGTACATATTGTGTAGAAATATGGGGCCCAGAATGACAATCTCGTCAACTAGATGAACTAGGACGTGCGTCATGATATTGAAGAAGGATGGTGGGAACACCAGCTCGAAACTGACAAGACATTGCACCACATCACTCCTTAGCCTTGGTATGATTTCTGGATCGATCACCTTCTGAGAGATTGCATTGAGGAATGCACATAGCTTCACAATGGCTAATCGGACGTTTTCCGGTAGAAGCCCCCTCAATGCAACCGGAAGCAGTTGCGTCATAATCACGTGGCAGTCATGAGACTTTAGGTTCTGAAACTTTTTCTCTGACATATTTATTATTCCTTTTATATTTGACGAGAAGCCAGTCGAGACCTTCATACTAAGTAAGCATTCAAAGAAGATTTCCTTCTCTTCTTTGGTAAGAGCATAGCCGGCAGGACCTTCATACTGCTTTGGAGGCATGCCGTCTTTTTCGTGCAAACGTTGCAGGTCCTCCCGTGCCTCAGCTGTATCTTTTGTCTTCCCATACACGCCCAAGAAGCCTAGCAGGTTCACGCAAAGGTTCTTTGTCACGTGCATCACGTCGATCGAAGAGTGGACCTCTAGGTCTTTCCAGTAGGGTAGGTCCCAAAATATAGATTTCTTCTTCCACATGGGTGCGTGTCCCCCAACGTCACCCGGAACAGCTAGTCCGCCGGGACCCTTTCCAAAGATTACGTGTAAATCATTGACCATAGAAAGTACGTGATCACCGGTACGCATGGCGGGCTTCTTCCGGTGATATGCCTCGCCTTTGAAATGCTTGCCTTTCTTTCCACATTGATGGTTGGTCGCAAGAAATCGACAATGGCCCAGGTACACATTCTTCCTGCAGCTTTCCAGGTATATACTATCGGTGTCAAGTAAACAGTGCGTCCATGCGTGGTATCCCTTGTTTGTCTGTCGTGAAAGGTTACTGAGAGCGGGCCAATCGTTGATGGTCAAGAACAGAAACGCCTTTAGGTGAAATTCCTCCTGTTTGTACTCATCCCATGTACGTACACCGTTTCCATTCCACAGCTGTAAAAGTTCTTCAACTAATGGCCTTAGGTACACATCAATGTCGTTGCCGGGTTGTTTAGGGCCTTGGAAGAGAACTGGCATCATAATGAACTTCCGCTTCATGCACATCCAAGGAGGAAGGTTATACATACATAGAGTCCCGAGCCAGGTGTTGTGATTGCTACTCTGCTCCTCGAAAGAATTAATGCCATCCGCACTTAAAGCAAACCATACGTTCCTTGGGTCACTTGCAAACTCATCCCAATACTTTCTCTCGATTTTTCTCCACTGCGACCCGTCAGCGGGTGCTCTCAACTTCCCGTCTTTCTTACGGTCCTCACTATGCCATCGCATCAACTTCGCATGCTCTCCGTTTCTGAACAGACGTTTCAACCATGGTATTATAGGAGCATACCACATCACCTTCGCAGGAACCCTCTTCCTGGGGGGGCTCGCCGTCAACATCACCAGGGTCATCTCGTCTGATCTTATACCATAATGCACCACATACCGGGCATGCATTCAGATCCTTGTACGCACCGCGGTAGAGGATGCAGTCATTAGGGCATGCATGTATCTTCTGCACCTCCAATCCTAGAGGGCATACGACCTTCTTTGTTGCGTATGTACTGTCGGGCAATTCGTAATCCTTTGGAAGTTTCTTCTTCAATATTTTCAGTAGCTTCTCAAATCCTTTGTCAGGCATAGCATTCTCTGCCTTCCACTACAGTAATTCCAGTATGGTACCGGGAATTTGTGTTGCCATCTTCGCAATTGGGGTACAACCCTTTTTTGTGGTCCTCTAACATGCGATCGAACTTCAGCTTCTCCTTTTGACTTTCGCATTGCGTCCTTGCATCGACAATGACACGGCAGAGATCATCATCATCGGGCACATCATCTGGTTCCTCTTGATTTCAGCAGTTTCGCCTGTTGCAGCATCATCGTGCACATCGTCTGGTTCCTCTTGATCTTCAGTAGCATCACCGTATTCAAGGGGCACATAGTTGTCATCGTACTTTTCTTCTTCGCCGTCTTCCATCATAACCCCTATTTCTCCGTGCCTCGTCCAAACATTATAGTGTGGCATGAAACCCTTGTAAAGCAGGTGGGCGTGAAGGATTTTCCGGTCAGAGTAAGACTTCGTATTCCCACATATAGGGCATGGATAACACATAAAACCATTCTGCTTGTTTGCCTCCGCCACTTTGAGAAAATCATGCATGCCCTTAATGTACTCGGAGGTGTGTCTTGAACCGTACATCTATTGCCGGTTCATGTGCATGCATTATATATAATTAAGTGTGTAAAAAATCATTACAGAACATCATGAATAGATAATTAAGTGACCAAATAAATAGAAGTTCATCATCACATTAAAACCAAAGTACATACATAGTTCTCATCTAACAACATAAAGCTCTGCAGAGCATCTAAATTAATTAAACCATACATTGAAACTATGTAAAACATTTCAATGCGAAAACAAATGCGATCATAATCGCAACCAATGTAACAACTGATCCAACGGCATAATGATACCAAGCCTCGGTATGAATGGCATATTTTCTAATCTTTCTAATCTTCAAGAGCATTGCATCCATCTTGATCTTGTGATCATCGACGACATCCGCAACATGCAACTCCAATATCATCTTCTCCTCCTCAATTTTTCTAATTTTTTCCTTCAATAAATTGTTTTCTTCTTCAACTAAATTTAACCTCTCGACAATAGGGTCGGTTGGAATTTCCGATTCAACAACCTCCTAGATAAATAAAATCTATGTCACGTTGGTCGGCATAATTGTCATAAACAATAGATGAACCAATAGTTATGCAAAGATAATATATACCACATCCGAATCATAGACAGGACGAGGGCCGACGGGGGCGGATACCAAAACCATCGCACTATATAAGATGCAATAATAAAAGTAAGAAAATTATACAAGTATCTATATAAACATACAAGTAAGATTTTTTTTTCCTTTCAGAAAGAAGATAAGAACAAGAGGCTCACCACGGTGGTGCCGGCGACGAGATCGACGCGGGCGATCGACGGCGGTGAAGATGGGGACGGGACATGACGGACCGCTAAACCTAGAGAAATAATTAGGAAAATGGAGCTTGGAGGTCGAGCTTGGAGAGGAGAAAGCTTAAGTAGTGTGGCTCGGGCATTCCATCAAACACCTCGTGTGCATAGGAGGTGAGCTAGAGCACCACAAAGCTCTCTCCTCGCCGGCCACGAAAAACAGAGCAGTGGGAGTGCTCTGCTCGCGGGCGAGGGGTATATATAGGCAATTAATTGGTCCCGGATTGTGGCAAGAACCGGGACTAAAGGCCAGCCTTTGGTCCCAGTTCAGGCCAACAACCGGGACCAGTGGTGGTGGGCCAGGAGCGAGGCACATTGGTCCCGGTTGGTCCCACCAACCGGGACCAAAAGGTCCAGACGAACCGGGACTAATGGCCCACGTGGCCCGGCCGGCCCTCGGGGCTCACGAACCGGGTCCAATGCCCCCATTGGTCCCGGTTCTGGATTGAACCGGGACTAATGGGCTGACCTGGCCTGGACCATTGCCCCCTTTTCTACTAGTGTCCTCCCTCCTCTCCTCCCCTCCCCTCACGGTTTCTCCTCCCTCCTCTCTGGCGACCTCCTCCTCCTCTCCGGCGATGTAGGCGAGCTCCTCTCCTGTGACCTCCTCCTCCTCCTCTCCGACGATGTAGGCGAGCTCCTCTCCGGTGACCTCCTCCTCCTCCCTTCTCTCCTCCTCACGGTCTCTCCTCGGCCCTCCTCTCCGGTGAAATCCTCTCCGGCAAAAGAATGTACAAGATCCAAAAACGAGAACAAAAATTGAAAAAATATCATGCAAAAAAACGAGCAAAAAAAAGGGCAAAAAAATCACGATCCAGATCCAGATTCAAAATTCAAAATAGTAATGGCGTATCATGGGGGTTAGAATGTGCGCCATTACTATTTTCCCGCTTCCAAATTAAAAAAAAACGGCAAAAATTAATAAAAAAGTTACCAGTGGCGCACCTGAAAAGGTAGTAATGGCGCACTACCAGGTGCGCCACTATTATCTGGTATACTAATGGCGCACCAGAGGTGCGCCATTAGTACTTGTTACTAGTGGAGTGGTGATAGTGGCGCACTTATAGTGCGCCATTAATGGCAAAAATAGGTGCGCCACTAACAGGCCTTTTTCTAGTAGTGTCGGCGGCAACGTGAACCAGGCTCCATGGTTTTTTTAGTGAGATTTGGAAATTTCGATAGGCAAGAAAATATTTACCTTCCAGTAAAATATTCAGTCATTTCAGCTGTGCCAATGAATTCAAATAAGTTTTAAAATAGGTTTCAAATTTCCGAAATATTGCTTCAATTAAAAGTCAGTGATTCTCTCTGCCGAAATGCAAACTGAATCACCACCACAGATGCCACCATGATCACGAATGCAGACTCAGGCACCAAATGCCAATTTCCTGCCTTATATCGCTGCCAACAAATACTGTAAGAAACTGGATGAACGCAGGGAACATGTATGTCTTTTTTTCAGTCACCCAACAACAACCTGCCACACGACAGAAAAGGGAGAATAAACTTTACTTGTCCGCAACGTGAACCAGAGCATTTGTGGCCTACATGTAAGCTAGCTATGGACTCCAAGAGCTCGATCTAACGGAGTTTAAAAATTGCAACACAAAAATCAAATGACAAAAACCCACTTAATTAATTTCACCGTGGCCGAACGACGTCAATCACAGGCGGCTGCTCTCATCCTTTTTCGGGCTACCGCTTAAACAACCTTTGGTTCATCTTAGACGGTGTTGTAGCCGCCTGATTCAGCTTAGATGACTGGTGCTTTGTTAGTGGCAACGCCCACTTCGCCAACTTAGCATTCATACCATGACACGACTCTTCCTATCTTCTTCTTTGTGGAAGTGATGTGAGTTGAGGTCAGGTGGACGCAGTGTTTGCTTTGCTCTGGCTAGGTCAAGGAAACCTCCTGCACGGCTGGCCGGAAGACGCGCTTCCACCATGGAGAATGGTTTGGTGGCGTTCACAGTCAGTCTCGTTTGTTTTGTTCTGTTTTGGGGAGTATGTATGCACATTCGATGCATTTGTTATTGACGGATGGATCCAGTCGGGTCAAAAGTCGTGGTCGTCGCCGTTTCAGTCTTCATTTCTCCTCCTTCTCCTCTTCCTTATACTACTAATAGAACTTGCGTTAGGTTAAGTTTAGGAAGCAGACCGAAAATATTATGAGTTATAATCAAATAGATCAAGATATCTTGCAATCACACCATGTCATAGGCACATGTGATTTTCGTGCAAATTATTTCTTTGAACTACTACCACCAGCAACTGCCAGCCTGAACCATTTTATATCAATCCAAAACAAAACGAGCCACCTGTACAAGATGGAGATAATTGCAACAAATTCAGACCGTGTACGTCTACTGCATCTGTTGATAGCATTTAACCTGCCATGTTTCTTTGAAGATGCATGTTGGCCTATATGTGCATCCTTTGATTGGATGGACTTCTCAAAATATTCAGTACACAAGTCAATCATTCTTGGAAGTGGACGGTGAAGCGAATTTGGAAGGGTTGAGGAAAGAAGATTACCTATTGGCTGCGGCTGAGACTAATTCCACACAAATCTACGCCTTTAGCTTGGTGTGTATGCACCCCAACTAACAAGTTTTCCGAACATTTCGTACTACTCGTAGGTAGTAGTAAATTAAAGGCTACGAGGAATTGTTTTACATGTTTTTTTTGGAATTTCTAAAAATGTCTTCAGTTCTAAAATTTCTTCACAAAAAAACATTGTTCATGCTTTTATAAAAAGTGTTTGTAACTTTTAAAAATGTGCCTGTTTTGAAAAATAGTTCATAAATTCAAAAAAATTCAGGAACTTAGAAAAATATGTTTATAAATTTGTTCAAAATTTTCAAAAAATAGGCGCATCTTCCAAATATGTTTAGAACCTTCAGAATAAGGTTTGTGTCTTCCAAATATGTGCACAGGTGCTCCCTCCTGCGAATGTGCCTGTTGAACTAATAAGTTACTCCGATGGGTGGTCCATCTTTGTAGTGTTGGTCTATGTTTCAGCCTTTTAGTTTGAAATCCGTAGTCTATCGATGCTTAGTATCTAGGGAAGCCCATCATTTTTTAACACAGTACAAACGCAAGCGTTCATATGCACGCGCATACACTCACCCCTATGAACGCACACACGCACATCCTACCCCTATGGGCACCTCCGAAAGACTGAGCCGGCATATCATCTTGAAATTTACGAAGTCACCGTAGGCACCTCCACTAGTAGAAAAGAGGGCTTTGGTCCACCCCGGATTAGCCCATTAGTCCCGGTTCAGTCTAGAACCGGGACTAATGGGGGCATTAGTCCCGGTTCGTGCGCCCAGGGGCCACGTGGGCCATTTGTCCCGGTTCAAGACCTTTTAGTCCAAGTTGGTGCCACGAACCGGGACTAAAGGGTGCGATGCCCATTAGTCCCGGTTCGTGGCACCAACCGGGACTAAAGGGTTAGACCTTTAGTCCCGTTTCGTGCCACGAATCGGTACTAATTGGGTTTGAGGCATTAGTACCGGTTCATGGCACGAACCGTTACTAAAGGTCCCATTTTCAAACTCCACCCCCCCTGTGGATCGCCTTTTCAGTTTTAAAAAAATAAAAGAAAATGATGAAAATGTCAAAAAAATAAAAGAAAATAAGTTTCCCATGTGATATATGGTCTAGTTGTTTGGAAAAATTACAAATATGAATTTCGAATTTATTTGCAAAATCTCTCTAGAATTTAGTAAAATAGGCATAACTTTTGCATACTAACTCGGATGAAAAAGGTTTTTATATGAAAAATCATCTACTCGCCATTAGTAACCAGGTGGTGCGCTATTACTAACTTTCTGAGGTGGCCAAAAAATTCACCAAATGCACCCCCTCCCCCCCGACCGCCTTTTCAGTCTCAAAAAAATAAAAGAAAATGATAGAAATGTCAAAAAAATAAAAGAAAATAAGATTCCCATGTGATATGTGGTCTAGTTGTTAGCAAAATTTACAAACATGAATTTTTCGACTTTTTTGCAAAATCTCTCGAGAATTTGTAAAGTGGGCATAACTTTGGCATACGAACTCCGATGAAAAAGTTTTTTATATGAAAAATCATCTACTTGAAAAGTTATATCCGAATTCAACTGGGGAAACCCCGTTGAAGATTTTTAGAATCCTCAAAAACCTAACAGAAAAAAAGTTACGGTGCTTTCAAGATCTGGAGAGGCAAAAAAATTCAAAAACAAATCAAACTCAGTAATGGCGCACGTGCCCATGGTGCGCCATTACTATCTTCCCGCCCTTGAAATTCGAACTATATCAAAAAAATAAAAAGAGTTAGTAATGGCACATATGCCCAAGGTGCGCCATTACTATCTTCCCGCCTTCAAAATTCAAAATAAATCAAAAAAAAAATAAAAAAAAGTTAGTAATGTCGCACCTGCCCACGGTGCGCCATTACTATGCCGTATATATGGCTGGGCGGGGTCCTCTTCTTCTTACCTCTTCATTTTTCTCTTCCACTCCACCTCTCCTCCACTCCATCTTCTCCTCTCCTCCACTCCATCTCCCCTCCTCTTCTCCACCATACTCCCCTCCTCCTCTCCGGCGACCTCCTCCTCCTCCTCCTCTCCGGCGACCTCCTCCTCCCTCCTCTCCTCCCCTGCCCTCA
>LT934124.1:717156693-717220091 GCA_900231445.1 Triticum turgidum subsp. durum | reverse complement strand
TCCCTCCTCTCCTCCCCTCCCCTCACGGTTTGTCCTCCCTCCTCTCCGGTGAACTCCTCTCTGGCGACCTCCTCCTCCTCTCCGGTGATGTAGGCGAGCTCCTCTCCGGTAACCTCCTCCTCCTCCTCTCCGACGATGTAGGCGAGCTCCTCTCCGGTGACCTCCTCCTCCTCCCTCCTCTCCTCCTCACGGTCTCTCCTCGGCCCTCCTCTCCGGTGAACTTCTCTCCGGCAAAAGAATGTACAAGATCCAAAAACGAGAACAAAATTTGAAAAAATATCATGCAAAAAAACGAGCAAAAAAAAGGGCAAAAAAAATCGCGATCCAGATCCAGATTCAAAATTCAAAATAGTAATGGCGTATCGTGGGGGTTAGTATGTGCGCCATTACTATTTTCCCGCTTCCAAATTAAAAAAAACGGCAAAAATTAATAAAAAAGTTACCAGTGGCGCACCTGAAAAGGTAGTAATGGCGCACTACCAGGTGCGCCACTATTATCTGGTATACTAATGGCGCACCAGAGGTGCGCCATTAGTACTTGTTACTAGTGGAGTGGTGATAGTGGCGCACTTATAGTGCGCCATTAATGGCAAAAATAGGTGCGCCACTAACAGGCCTTTTCCTAGTAGTGTCGGCGGCAACGTGAACCAGGCTCCATGGTTTTTTTAGTGAGATTTGGAAATTTCGATAGGCAAGAAAATATTTACCTTCCAGTAAAATATTCAGTCATTTCAGCTGTGCCAATGAATTCAAATAAGTTTTAAAATAGGTTTCAAACTTCTGAAATATTGCTTCAATTAAAAGTCAGTGATTCTCTCTGCCGAAATGCAAACTGAATCACCACCACAGATGCCACCATGATCACGAATGCAGACTCAGGCACCAAATGCCAATTTCCTGCCTTATATTGCTGCCAACAAATACTGTAAGAAACTGGATGAACGCAGGGAACATGTATGTCTTTTTTTCAGTCACCCAACAACAACCTGCCACACGACAGAAAAGGGAGAATAAACTTTACTTGTCCGCAACGTGAACCAGAGCATTTGTGGCCTACATGTAAGCTAGCTATGGACTCCAAGAGCTCGATCTAAGGGAGTTTAAAAATTGCAACACAAAAATCAAATGACAAAAACCCACTTAATTAATTTCACCGTGGCCGAACGACGTCAATCACAGGCGGCTGCTCTCATCCTTTTTCGGGCTACCGCTTAAACAACCTTTGGTTCATCTTAGACGGTGTTGTAGCCGCCTGATTCAGCTTAGATGACTGGTGCTTTGTTAGTGGCAACGCCCACTTCGCCAACTTAGCATTCATACCATGACACGACTCTTCCTATCTTCTTCTTTGTGGAAGTGATGTGAGTTGAGGTCAGGTGGACGCAGTGTTTGCTTTGCTCTGGCTAGGTCAAGGAAACCTCCTGCACGGCTGGCCGGAAGACGCGCTTCCACCATGGAGAATAGTTTGGTGGCGTTCACAGTCAGTCTCGTTTGTTTTGTTCTGTTTTGGGGAGTATGTATGCACATTCGATGCATTTGTTATTGACGGATGGATCCGGTCGGGTCAAAGGTCGTGGTCGTCGCCGTTTCAGTCTTCATTTCTCCTCCTTCTCCTCTTCCTTATACTACTACATTAGAACTTGCGTTAGGTTAAGTTTAGGAAGCAGACCGAAAATATTATGAGTTATAATCAAATAGATCAAGATATCTTGCAATCACACCATGTCATAGGCACATGTGATTTTCATGCAAATTATTTCTTTGAACTACTACCACCAGCAACTGCCAGCCTGAACCATTTTATATCAATCCAAAACAAAACGAGCCACCTGTACAAGATGGAGATAATTGCAACAAATTCAGACCGTGTACGTCTACTGCATCTGTTGATAGCATTTAACCTGCCATGTTTCTTTGAAGATGCATGTTGGCCTATATATGCATCCTTTGATTGGATGGACTTCTCAAAATATTCAGTACACAAGTCAATCATTCTTGGAAGTGGACGGTGAAGCGAATTTGGAAGGGTTGAGGAAAGAAGATTACCTATTGGCTGCGGCTGAGACTAATTCCACACAAATCTACGCCTTTAGCTTGGTGTGTATGCACCCCAACTAACAAGTTTTCCGAACATTTCGTACTACTCGTAGGTAGTAGTAAATTAAAGGCTACGAGGAATTGTTTTACATGTTTTTTTTGGAATTTCTAAAAATGTCTTCAGTTCTAAAATTTCTTCACAAAAAAACATTGTTCATGCTTTTATAAAAAGTGTTTGTAACTTTTAAAAATGTGCCTGTTTTCAAAAATAGTTCATAAATTCAAAAAAATTCAGGAACTTAGAAAAGTATGTTTATAAATTTGTTCAAAATTTTAAAAAAATAGACGCATCTTCCTAATATGTTTAGAACCTTCAGAATAAGGTTTGTGTCTTCCAAATATGTGCACAGGTGCTCCCTCCTGCGAATGTGCCTGTTGAACTAATAAGTTACTCCGATGGGTGGTCCATCTTTGTAGTGTTGGGCTATGTTTCAGCCTTTTAGTTTGAAATCCGTAGTCTATCGATGCTTAGTATCTAGGGAAGCCCATCATTTTTTAACACAGTACAAACGCAAGCGTTCATATGCACATGCATACACTCACCCCTATGAACGCACACACGCACACCCTACCCCTATGAGCACCTCCGAAAGACTGAGCCGGCATATCATCTTGAAATTTACGAAGTCACCGTAGGCACCTCCACTAGTAGAAAAGAGGGCTTTGGTCCACTCCGGGTTAGCCCATTAGTCCCGCTTCAGTCTAGAACTGGGACTAATGGGGGCATTAGTCCCGGTTCGTGCGCCCAGGGGCCACGTGGGCCATTTGTCCCGGTTTGTCTGGACCTTTTAGTCCAAGTTGGTGCCACAAACCGGGACTAAAGGGTGCGATGCCCATTAGTCCCGTTTCGTGGCACCAACCGGGACTAAAGGGTTAGACCTTTAGTCCCGGTTCGTGCCACGAACCGGTGCTAATGGGGTTTGAGGCAGGTCCCATTTTCAAACTCCACCCCCCTGGATCGCCTTTTCAGTTTTAAAAAAAATAAAAGAAAATGATGAAAATGTCAAAAAATAAAAGAAAATAAGTTTTCCATCTGATATATGGTCTAGTTGTTGAGAAAATTTACAAATATGAATTTCGACTTTATTTGCAAAACCTCTCTAGAATTTAGTAAAATGGGCATAACTTTTGCATACGAACTCGGATGAAAAAGTTTTTTATATGAAAAATCATCTACTCGAAAAGTTACATCCAAATTTAACGGGGGGAACCCCGTTAAACATTTTCAAAATCCTCAAAAACCTAACAGAAAAAAGGTTATAGGGCTTTTATGATCTAGAGTAGAAAAAATTGAAAAAATTTCAAACAGTGGTCAAACAATGGTCAAACTAATTATTCTAGAATATTATTGTTACTAAATAATTATTTCAGTTATTTTGAATGTTGGTCAAATCTGGTCAAACTATGGTCAAACTGTGGTCAAACAATGGTTAAACTAATTATTCAAGAAATATTAGTGTTACTAAATAATTATTGTTTTTTAAAACAATAGTTTCAAACTCAAACAGTGAAATGTGTCACTTCATGCTCAAGCAAAATTCCTAAGGGTTAATAGGATTGATATCTTACTATTGTCAGGAAAACAACATGTCAGGACCCCGACTCGATGTCACATCGATCTAGCCGGTAACACTTCATATCACTTTGCGGCCTCACGCACGGTGTTCCCACGGGTGTCGCCTTACCTTTGCCCGGGACCGTTTGCGCCTTTTGGCTCACGTATATGATAGTGTCGCTAGCATCCATATGATAAAGAGCCCGGGCTGACATGACTAGTCGTAAACCCAAAGTGGCACAGACTTACAGGGACAGGCATCCATGACTCAGCTTCGAACGTGTCGGTCATCAGCAAGTGGGTCCGGGCTGTAGCACTGGGCTAGCAGGACTCCGGTAAACCGGGCTGTAGCGGGCTAACAGGACTCCGGTACTCAAAGCGTGACATTTCCCCGAAGGGACAGACACAGGAACGAAGAAGGACACATGCCGGCCAGCCTAAGTGCTCCAGAGCAGTAGCAAGCTACCATGGCTCAGTGGAAACACTAGGAGACATTTCCCGGTAAGAGAGGCTACTAAAGATAAACAACTAGATGGTCAGATCCCACACATACCAAGCATTTCAATAACATACACACAATATGCTCGATATGTGCAAATACAACATGGCATCACAACATGTCTCTACGACTCAAGTAATTATTCATTAGGCTCCGAGGAGCGAGATATTACAAACATGGGTCTCATGACCCAACACTCAGAGCATACAAGTCAAAGCACAAGCGGAAGCTATCATGTCTGAGTACAGACATCTATAAATGAAAAAGGCTGAGAAGCCTGACTATCTATCAGATCCTGCCGGGGCACAAGATCGTAGCTGAGGTATCAAGCTAAACGTCGAAGTCCACGTGAAACTACTAGCGAGACCGAAGTCTCTCTGCAAAACATAAAATAGGCAAACGTGAGTACAAATGTACCCAGCAAGACTTACATCAGAACTATCTACATATGCATCATTATCAACAAAGGGGTGGTGGGGTTTAACTGCAGCAAGCCAGCTTTGACTCGGTGGCTATCCTAAACTACGACTGCAAGCGACTCTTTTGAGGTGGCGCACACGAGTCCACATATTCACCATATCAATACACCACTATGGATCCGCTCCCGTCTCCCTACGAGAACGCCATCCATAGCACTCACGCTTATCTTGCGTATTTTAGAGTATCCACTTTCACTTGTCTATGAACTGATATAAGCAACCCAGAAGTCCTTTTCCGCGGACACGGCTATTCGAATAGATCATATTAACCCTGCAGGGGTGTACTTCTTCACACACGCTCTCACCACTTACCGCCGTTTACACGACATGTACTCGGCAACCTTCAAGCGGAAGCCCAACGTGGGTGTCGGCCACGGCCTACCTAAACACTCAAGTCTCTAGTCCAGGTTTATCGCCTATTCGAGTTCCATCCATGAGGAGATCCGGCCGGAGTTTCGCTCACAGCCCCAAACGATGTGAACAGGGTTCCCGAGACACCAAACGGGCGCCCGGTACACCGTGCCACGTGCCTACCGCATCACAGCCCACCCCTACGGTCAGCGCTGCCCACGGCCTCCAGCATACTACAAACACCAGAAACTACTTGCAACTCCTGGACAGAGGACAAGGGTGATTAAGAAGCCGAGAGGGTCCATTGGTTTCGGGCCCAATGCGTGGTAGTAGATGAATCATGGATCACAAACATAGAACTCAGTTCCTGAGGACGGCTGCAATGAGACAACCCACCATGTACTCCTACATGGCCTCTCACCGCTACCTTTACCAAAACGTGTTCACACGCTTAGCTCACACATAGTAGGACATGTTCACACGCCTCTGATTCATCCCCGATGAATCAGACCTGACTCAACTCTAAGCAGTAGCAGGCATGACAAACAAGCATGAATGAGTAGGCACAACAGGGCTCAAACAACTCCTACTCATACTAGTGGGTTTCATCTATTTACTGTGGAATGACAGGTCATGCAAAGGATAAAGGGGTTCAGCTACCGCAGCAAGTAACAGATGAATCGTTGTTGTCCTAATGCAGTAAAAGAGAGCAGTAGCGAGAGAGTAGGATTGTATCGGAATGAGCAAGGGGGTTTGCTTGCCTGGCACTTCTGAAGATAACATTGAGTCTTCATCAGTGTCAACGATCACATCATCGGTATCACGTCTATCGAGAGGGGACAAACACCGGTAACTGAGAAAGAACACAATCAATGCAATGCTACAATATGATGCATGATCATGACATGGCAACATGAATGTGTTTTGAGCTAATGCAACTAAAACCAGATTAAATGAAGTTGGTTTGAATCCAAGATTCAAATTCAAACTCCATATGTGATTATTTAAATGTCATTCACTTCATTTGCTCTAACAGTAGTGATAAGTTGTTCTAACATGCATGAAAATGGTACAGATGGATTCCTTGAATTTTTCTGATAATTTTTCATATATAATTTATTTAATTTGGAGTTACGGTTAATTTTCTATGAATTTTGGAAGTTTTAGGCATTTTCTGGAATTTTCTGATTATTTAGAATTAAAATAATTCCAGAAAATTAATTATGACATCAGCACTGCGTCATGCTTGCGTCAGCAAGTCAACAGGGCTGGTCAGGGTCAAACCTGACCAGTGGGGTCCACTGGTCAGTGACCCAGTCAACTAACCGGGTTAGTTAGCCCTAACTAACTTAGTTAGCCGAGCGGGGCCCGCATGTCAGTGGCTCACCTAATTAACTAAATTAATTAACACTAATTAACCTAATACTAATTAAGCAGGCGCCTGGGCCCACACGTCAGTGAGAGAGAGAGGTCAAACCCCGCCGGTCGGAGCGGTCAACCCGCCGGCGTTTAGCCGCCGGCGAGGACAGACGCGGCGGCGTGCTGCGAGATTCGCCCACAGGGCGCCATTTGCTGCGCGGAGGGCAGCTACGGGCAGCTGGTGATCGCCCGCACCCAGCCATGGTGGTGGCTTGGCCGGGGAGTGGCCGGAGCTTCGCCGGCGACGAGGCCAGGCGGAGGCTGAAGCTCGGCCAGCTCGTGCGCGGGGCTGCGGTGGCCTAGTCGGCGTGGCGCTAGCACCTACGGCCTCTACGCGATGCGGGGAGCGTGTTGACGCGATGCCCGGGACCAAATGGTCACCGGAGCATCACCGGCGACGAGTGCAGGCGGCGGCGCAGTCGGGCGAGAGGCGCGAGGCGGCTACGGCGTGCCAGAGAGGGAACGGAGAGGGGGAGGATGATCAGAAGCTCACGTAGATGACCGTGGGATGGACGGCGAGCTCGGGGAAGGACGAGCGGCGACGAATTTGACGACGGCGATCCTCGGTAGCCGACGAGGGGGAAAACGTCGGGGCGGCGCTCCGGGGCTCTTTCGGTCGTGTGGCTCGGTGAGGGGGTTGGTGACGAGGCGCAGGAGCTCGGGAGCGGCTCGGGGCATCGTCGGGACGGCGGTGGTTGCGGCAACGGCGAACGGCGGCGGTGGGCGTGTTCGGTGGAGCGTGAGAGAACGAGACAGAGGAGGGGAACGAGGGAGAGGAAGAGAGCGAGGGGGTCCAGGGAGTCGGGGCGGCGCCGGGGAGAAGACGCGAGGCGTCGCGGTGGCCAGGCGACGCAGGCAGGCAGCCTGGTGGCGTGGCGCCCGCGCGCGCGCCGGCGTGCTCCTCTCTGCCTGCCTGGCGAGAGGAAGCAGGTGGCTGGCACGGGCCAGCACAGTGCTGGGCCGGCCAGTGGGCTGCCAGGTGGGCTGGCCGCGCAGGTAAGTGGCCCTGGTGAGTAATGTTCTTTTTTTAATTTTTCAGTTCTGTTTCCCTTTTTATTTTATTTTGCCACTGTTTTCAAATTCAAAATAATTTCAAACAGTGCCAAAACATTCTGAAATATTTTATGTTACCTCTCTGGACTATTCCAAAAGCTCATAAAATATTTCAGGGGTATTTGAAATTATATTCTAATTATATGAATATAATTCAAATTCAAATAGCTAAAGATTTAAATTCAAAGTCCCAAAAATAAATCCTTAAAAATGTTCAATATTTTGGTTGGGACCAGAACCCTTACCAAAAATTATCAAACATTTAAGAAGAGCCTTTTGGAGCAATGAATGAGATTTCTAGGGTTTTTGCCCCTCTTTTATTTAGGGTTTTGAGGCTTCCAATATTCCTCAATTCAAGTTTCATTTGAATTTAAACATGATGCAGCAACCAAGCTAGTCCATGGCCAGGATAAAGCTAGGGATGTGACAACTCACCCCCACTAAACAAGAATCTCGTCTCGAGATTCAAGCGTAGGGTAAGGTGAAGGGTAACGCGGACTAGTACAATCTTCACGATCCAGGTTGCACTTCATAGGAACGTTGATTCGAACACCATCATTGTCTTGTCGTCTTGCTCTGAGAACTTCAGCTAATCATGACAAGAAGAGGAAAGGAAAACTCTAGAACAATCGATCTACGAGAAGAACGAACATCTTAGGATCAACTCATGGAACGAGATATAGCAACATCTCTTGAGCTGAGAGACGAAGCACAGATCCGAAGAAATGGAGTAAGACAAATGACGAGGGTTCGCTAAGTAGACAACAATTCCATGCTTAAGAAGGTGGTAAACGATTGCCAACGTAGCGAAGAGTTGAGTTGCCATGATACCACGACGAAACATCCTGGAGGAAGGTGATCATAGAGTATTACCTTAAGTGGCAAAAAGAATTACTTTTGATTCAGAGATCATTGAAACTCTTCATACCAGCATAAGGCAATTCACAACGATCGTTTGGAGGGGGTCTGTAGAATGGCATACTCGGACTTGGATGATGTGGATTACCTTGTTGAAGACAACGTAATGGATGAATTTGCTTATCACCGGAAATGGAAGAGACCCATGGTAGAATGGCACAATGGCGGTGCAAGCTGGGAACAAAATGCAAATGCTGGGAATGATTCTGGTAACTGGGGAAGAACCCAACAATAGAGAGTGAATTCACTGTTTGAGAAGGTCATAGCATTGCCGAGGGAGCTGAGAGCATCCCAATTAGTGTCGATGATAACACCTAGCGCTTGTGCGTGCTCTCAAGAACTTGAGCATTACCATAATCATCAAGGTTTTATCAACATCCGTGTCAAGGGTGCTGACAACACAACATACTACCATGATGGCTAATGATGGATGATGCAGATGCAAAGGAAGATAACACCTTCTCAAATTTCACCTTAGCGAGGCCAAGGAAACAAAATCTGGATGATCGATCGAGAGACATTTAGCACTCCGCTTCTAATGTTCTCCTTGATGTGCTAGTGCATCCCATTCATTGAAATGGTTTGGTATCTAGAACATCAAGTAAAAGGTCGAACTTCGGGATCTCAAAATCCATAGGGGCAACTAGGGAGTAAATCCTACGAAATCCCTATGGGGAGGTGGCCAACTTCATTAATCAAGATATTATAATAACAGGTCTTCCGGCTGGGTGTGTTGGCCACGACATCCATTTTATCGGTTATCGTGCGACCAATATTATAACTCTTGGGAAATATCCCAACCATCATATCTGCCTGAGATTCAGATCTGGTTGGTGTCAGGATATCCCAGACTCATCAAGTCTAGAAAGAAAAATGAGAGTTTGCAACACAAATCCTCGAGATGACGTTGCGGGATTCTCGGGAGATGAACTACGATAGCAAGCTCCAAAACATGAGCTGGTTCTGCTACCACATGTGAACACGCTGTCCCAGACAAACATGACCACGTGGTATTCTTATAATAAAACACTACCGAGTTCAGGAGGGAAAACCATCATTAAGGACATCGAAGTCTCCACGCGTGGAAATCCAAAGAGTTCACCTTGGACAGACTCCTTTATCTTTGAACAACTCAATCAGTGGCTTGGTGTGCTAGGATAAACATATAGCATGGAGGTTGTAAATCTCCAGACCACAGAATACTTCGCACGTATGCATGACTGATTTGGAATGATTCCAAGAAAACAACATTGACTTTCTCGAATCCACGGCGGCAACTTGCATCAAATGCACATGGACTGGAGGAAGTCACTTCTTACATTCGAACATATGCTTCATGAACTAGCATGAAGAAATGCTTTCAAAAGTTTCCAACACTAGCTTAATGTTCAACAAATCATGAAGGGAATAAGGATGTTGTCAATGGGCTCAACAACAATTCATCCGGGTTTCCTTTTAAAAGGAATTCCATAGTTAAGTGAACACGGTGATAGCATTGGTCAGACCAAAGATGTAATGGTGTATGCTCGAGGAATCAACCACGAGTAAGACAACATTACGAATATCGTTGGTTCTGATTTGATTTGACGATAGCCCACACTCAAATCGAAGGATTGATAAAACAATAGATCCAGCAACTGATCACAGGGACCAATCGATGAAGATATCATCTTTCTTCAACACACACTACACAAGAATATCCCTTTGGAACGAACTAAGTCAGACAAGCTTTTATCTTCCAACTCTCCAAGTTGTTGTCTAGCTTAACCAACTAGCTCAGGGATATCTAACACCGATTCTTGGAGAGAAGGTGGTTCACAAGAAACCAACTTGATCACGGGCTCAACATAACGGTCAGGTGACGACCTGGTAATACTTCCGAGAAGATCTTCGGAAATCACGAACCACCGATATGTTACTAAGCTCGAGAACAATCTTGCTTTTGAGGGCAAGACGATATGATCAAATGAGTGAGGACTGGACAAGATCCTAACTCATCAATCGAAGGGTGCACCGAAATAAGGACTAGGTAGCACGATCAGTCTTAGAAGGATGATTCGAAAACCAACATACTAAGAATGAAATTATTATCCTTTAACTACCAAGCAACAGAGTTGCTAGCAGTATTGATTTCACACATCACAATTCATTTGTCGGTATTCCGGTTGCAACAACACGAAGACCGAGGAATGACTAATGACGGCAAGAAGTATCACTGTACCAGGAGTTCATAGGATGGGGTGCAATTCCTATAACAATCCCGATTTAAAGATGGTAATACTCCAAGGTAGAACAGAACGAAAGCTGGATTAGCAATTTGATCTGCGGGGCACAACTTCTTTGACCCAATCCTAGATATGGAAGAGGTACCGGAGTTTGTTTCTCCTAGTCATTCTGCGATAGAATGGCTTGACAGACCACAAGAGTAATAGGCATCGATAGACGAACGCACGCATACTCTTGACTATCAATTGATAGACGAGGGTCAGAATGCAACTAAAGAGATCAACTCAAAGGATCATATAATTTTTCTGAGTTGTGGATGCATAGACTAGTATGTCGAACCAAGTTCAACATAATTCTTCCACATAATTCTTCCGGATAACCCATGCAGAAGGGTTGAGCTGGCAGAGTCACAACATATAATGGAGAACTCATCAAAAATAATCCTGTTGTGATATTTCAGTTCAACGAGGAACTTCTGCCATAAGTAGTTAATGGTATTTGGAAGAAGAAGATACCACGGACTTCAAGGACTATCGCAAAGGTTACTAATATCCTAAAGGCACTAGCAATTACTATCAACATGAAGTAGGTAGAGTGAATCTCGGGTTCAGAACCCAGAAATAGAATGCCTACTAACTAAATGGCATCACAGGATGCTTTCGATAATAAAGGCCAGAATCTTCACACTAGGACACAAATCATGGTTAGACCACTAGATGATCCCCTAAGACACCTAGGGTCATAATAATAATTCCAACATATATGTCGAGGCAATAATTACCTCAACACACCGATTAGTGTGGTTAATCTGGCCCATGGGAACATCAGAAACAGAAGGAAGGGATTTGCAAATGCATCGGACTATTTAGAAACCTGGGATGACTCGGACAGCATAACGGCTGTAAATGCTCAGAAAAGATTTGAGACATTCACAAAAATGGTGGCATAACCACTCAAAGGCACAATATCAAGGTTTCGAGATCAACAATTTAACATACAGAAGTACTAGGGGCTGAAACGAGGCTTAAGTCCAACAATCTATAAGTCTACGGTTTAGTAACACGTGATCCTGATAGAAAGAAGAGATAGCCTAGTTCTTAATCCCCGCAGGAGAGAAGATGATGACTCAGATCAGAAGGCCATGAGGTATAAGGAGTAAAAAGAGCCTTACGTTCCATCCCACAATCAATTCCCTTATATAACTAAAGAATTTCTAGACTCAACTTCGACCAGTTTGGCTTGGTAATCCTACAGGCAGTCAAGCTCTGATACCAACACTGTCAGGACCCCGACTCGATGTCACATCGATCTAGCCGGTAACACTTCATATCACTTTGCGGCCTCACGCACGGTGTTCCCACGGGTGTCGCCTTACCTTTGCCCGGGACCGTTTGCGCCTTTTGGCTCACGTATATGATAGTGTCGCTAGCATCCATATGATAAAGAGCCCGGGCTGACATGACTAGTCGTAAACCCAAAGTGGCACAGACTTACAGGGACAGGCATCCATGACTCAGCTTCGAACGTGTCGGTCATCAGCAAGTGGGTCCGGGCTGTAGCACTGGGCTAGCAGGACTCCGGTAAACCGGGCTGTAGCGGGCTAACAGGACTCCGGTACTCAAAGCGTGACATTTCCCCGAAGGGACAGACACAGGAACGAAGAAGGACACATGCCGGCCAGCCTAAGTGCTCCAGAGCAGTAGCAAGCTACCATGGCTCAGTGGTAACACTAGGAGACATTTCCCGGTAAGAGAGGCTACTAAAGATAAACAACTAGATGGTCAGATCCCACACATACCAAGCATTTCAATCATACACACAATATGCTCGATATGTGCAAATACAACGAAGCATCACAACATGACTCTATGACACAAGTACTTTATTTAAGGCTCAGGGAGCCATACATAACATACACACAAAGGTACGGGTCTCACGACCCAACATGCAAGTCATACAATCATACAAGCCAGCAGCGGAAGTAACTTGTCTGAGTACAGACAACTAGTAAAATAAAAGAGGCTTGGAAAGCCTAGCTATACTATGGTCCTTCACAAGCTCAGGGTCACCACCTGGGTCTTTAGCCTACTCGTTGATGTCAACGTCTACATAGAACCCATCAGAAGGGGTTGCAGCGTCTTCTGTAAAATGTAGAGTATAGCAACATGAGTACAAAGGTACTCAGCAAGACTTACATCAGATCCTACATACATGCATAGTATCAAGAAGGGTTGGTGGAGTTATTGCAGCAAGCCAGCTTTGACTCTTGGCTAGACTATCCTACGATACTCCAACTTGAAATAGTTTTGCGCACACGAGTCCACTACTCACCACTTCAATACACTACCGAGGATCCGCCTCCGTCTTCCTACGGAAGAGCCATCCTCGGCACTCACACTTATCTTGAGGGTTTTAGTAGTTTCCATTTACTTGTCTATGAACTGTATAGGCAACCAAGTAGTCCTTTACCGCGGACGCGGCTATTCGAATAGATCATGTTAACCCTGCAGGGGTGTACTTCTTCATACATGTTTCCACCACTTAGCGTCTGCACACGACATGTGCTCGGCAGACTTCAAGCGAAAGCCGACGTGGGTGTAGACCACGACCTACCTAAACACTTAAGTCTCTAGTCCAGGTTTATCGCCTATCCAGGTTCCATCCGCAGGGAGTCCGGCCGAGGTTTCCCATACGGCCCCGAACGATGTGAACAGGGTTCCCGAGATACCTAACGGGTATTCGGTACACCGTGCCACGTACCTACCGCATCACAGCCCACCCCTACGGTCAGCGCTGTCCACGGCCTCCAGTAGGCTACAAACACCAGAAACTACTTGCAACTCCTGGATGGAGAACTAGGGTGAATAAGAAGTCGAGAGGGTCCATTGGTTTCGGGCCCAATGCATGGTAGTAGCTGATTCTTAAATCACACATACAGATCTCAGTGCTTAAGGTCGGCTTCAATGAAACAACCCACCATGTACTCCTACATGGCCTCTCATCGATACCTTTACCAAATCGTGTTCACCACACCACTCTCATTACCGACATAATCATTTCACTCTAGCCCATCACCCAGATGAACCAGACCTGACACGACTCTAAGCATAGCAGGCATAGCAAGGTAGGAACAACACATACATATGGCTCAATCAACTCCTACACATGCTAGTGGGTTTCATCTAGTTACTGTGGCAATGACAGGTCATGCAGAGGAAATGGGTTCAACTACCATAACACACAGCAGTTTGAATCGCGTTGTCTTAATGCAGTAAAAGAGAGCAGGAGCGATGTCAGGACCCCGACTCGATGTCACATCGATCTAGCCGGTAACACTTCATATCACTTTGCGGCCTCACGCATGGTGTTCCCACGGGTGTCGCCTTACCTTTGCCCGGGACCGTTTGCGCCTTTTGGCTCACGTATATGATAGTGTCGCTAGCATCCATATGATAAAGAGCCCGGGCTGACATGACTAGTCGTAAACCCAAAGTGGCACAGACTTACAGGGACAGGCATCCATGACCCAGCTTCGAACGTGTCGGTCATCAGCAAGTGGGTCCGGGCTGTAGCACTGGGCTAGCAGGACTCCGGTAAACCGGGCTGCAGCGGGCTAACAGGACTCCGGTACTCAAAGCGTGACATTTCCCCGAAGGGACAGACACAGGAACGAAGAAGGACACATGCCGGCCAGCCTAAGTGTTCCGGAGCAGTAGCAAGCTACCATGGCTCAGTGGAAACACTAGGAGACATTTCCCGGTAAGAGAGGCTACTAAAGATAAACAACTAGATGGTCAGATCCCACACATACCAAGCATTTCAATAACATACACACAATATGCTCGATATGTGCAATACAACATGGCATCACAAAATGACTCTACGACTCAAGTAGTTTATTCATTAGGCTCCGCGGAGCGAGATATTACAAACATGGGTCTCATGACCCAACACTCAGAGCATACAAGTCAAAGCACAAACGGAAGCTATCATGTCTGAGTACAGACAACTATAAATGAAAAAGGCTGAGAAGCCTGACTATCTATCAGATCCTGCCGAGGGCACAAGATCGTAGCTGAGGTATCAAGCTAAACGTCGAAGTCCACGTGGAACTACTAGTGAGACTGAAGTCTCTCTGCAAAAACATAAAATAGGCAAACGTGAGTACAAATGTACCCAGCAAGACTTACATCAGAACTAACTACATATGCATCATTTTCAACAAGGGGATGGTGGGGTTTAACTGCAGCAAGCCAGCTTTGACTCGGTGGCTATCCTAAACTACGACTGCGAGTAACTCTTTTGAGGTGGCGCACACGAGTCCACATATTCACCAACCAATACACCACTATGGAACCGCTCCCGTCTCCCTACGAGAACGCCATCCATAGCACTCACGCTTATCTTGCGTATTTTAGAGTATCCACTTTCACTTGTCTATGAACTGATATAAGCAACCCAGAAGTCCTTTTCCGCGGACACGGCTATTCGAATAGATCATATTAACCCTGCAGGGGTGTACTTCTTCACACACGCTCTCACCACTTACCGCCGTTTACACGACATGTACTCGGCAACCTTCAAGCGGAAGCCCAACGTGGGTGTCGGCCACGGCCTACCTAAACACTCAAGTCTCTAGTCCAGGTTTATCGCCTATTCGAGTTCCATCCATGAGGAGATCCGGCCGGAGTTTCGCTCACAGCCCCAAACGATGTGAACAGGGTTCCCGAGACACCAAACGGGCGCCCGGTACACCGTGCCACGTGCCTACCGCATCACAGCCCACCCCTACGGTCAGCGCTGCCCACGGCCTCCAGCATACTACAAACACCAGAAACTACTTGCAACTCCTGGACAGAGGACAAGGGTGATTAAGAAGCCGAGAGGGTCCATTGGTTTCGGGCCCAATGCGTGGTAGTAGATGAATCATGGATCACAAACATAGAACTCAGTTCCTGAGGACGGCTGCAATGAGACAACCCACCATGTACTCCTACATGGCCTCTCACCGCTACCTTTACCAAAACGTGTTCACACGCTTAGCTCACACATAGTAGGACATGTTCACACGCCTCTGATTCATCCCCGATGAATCAGACCTGACTCAACTCTAAGCAGTAGCAGGCATGACAAACAAGCATGAATGAGTAGGCACAACAGGGCTCAAACAACTCCTACTCATACTAGTGGGTTTCATCTATTTACTGTGGAATGACAGGTCATGCAAAGGATAAAGGGGTTCAGCTACCGCAGCAAGTAACAGATGAATCGTTGTTGTCCTAATGCAGTAAAAGAGAGCAGTAGCGAGAGAGTAGGATTGTATCGGAATGAGCAAGGGGGTTTGCTTGCCTGGCACTTCTGAAGATAACATTGAGTCTTCATCAGTGTCAACGATCACATCATCGGTATCACGTCTATCGAGAGGGGACAAACACCGGTAACTGAGAAAGAACACAATCAATGCAATGCTACAATATGATGCATGATCATGACATGGCAACATGAATGTGTTTTGAGCTAATGCAACTAAAACCAGATTAAATGAAGTTGGTTTGAATCCAAGATTCAAATTCAAACTCCATATGTGATTATTTAAATGTCATTCACTTCATTTGCTCTAACAGTAGTGATAAGTTGTTCTAACATGCATGAAAATGGTACAGATGGATTCCTTGAATTTTTCTGATAATTTTTCATATATAATTTATTTAATTTGGAGTTACGGTTAATTTTCTATGAATTTTGGAAGTTTTAGGCATTTTCTGGAATTTTCTGATTATTTAGAATTAAAATAATTCCAGAAAATTAATTATGACATCAGCACTGCGTCATGCTTGCGTCAGCAAGTCAACAGGGCTGGTCAGGGTCAAACCTGACCAGTGGGGTCCACTGGTCAGTGACCCAGTCAACTAACCGGGTTAGTTAGCCCTAACTAACTTAGTTAGCCGAGCGGGGCCCGCATGTCAGTGGCTCACCTAATTAACTAAATTAATTAACACTAATTAACCTAATACTAATTAAGCAGGCGCCTGGGCCCACACGTCAGTGAGAGAGAGAGGTCAAACCCCGCCGGTCGGAGCGGTCAACCCGCCGGCGTTTAGCCGCCGGCGAGGACAGACGCGGCGGCGTGCTGCGGGATTCGCCCACAGGGCGCCATTTGCTGCGCGGAGGGCAGCTACGGGCAGCTGGTGATCGCCCGCACCCAGCCATGGTGATGGCTTGGCCGGGGAGTGGCCGGAGCTTCGCCGGCGACGAGGCCAGGCGGAGGCTGAAGCTCGGCCAGCTCGTGCGCGGGGCTGCGGTGGCCTAGTCGGCGTGGCGCTAGCACCTACGGCCTCTACGCGATGCGGGGAGCGTGTTGACGCGATGCCCGGGACCAAATGGTCACCGGAGCATCACCGGCGACGAGTGCAGGCGGCGGCGCAGTCGGGCGAGAGGCGCGAGGCGGCTACGGCGTGCCAGAGAGGGAACGGAGAGGGGGAGGATGATCAGAAGCTCATGTAGATGACCGTGGGATGGACGGCGAGCTCGGGGAAGGACGAGCGGCGACGAATTTGACGACGGCGATCCTCGGTAGCCGACGAGGGGGAAAACATCGGGGCGGCGCTCCGGGGCTCTTTCGGTCGTGTGGCTCGGTGAGGGGGTTGGTGACGAGGCGCAGGAGCTCGGGAGCGGCTCGGGGCATCGTCGGGACGGCGGTGGTTGCGGCAACGGCGAACGGCGGCGGTGGGCGTGTTCGGTGGAGCGTGAGAGAACGAGACAGAGAAGGGGAACGAGGAAGAGGAAGAGAGAGAGGGGGTCCATGGAGTCGGGGCGGCGCCGGGGAGAAGACGCGAGGCGTCGCGGTGGCCAGGCGACGCAGGCAGGCAGCCTGGTGGCGTGGCGCCCGCGCGCGCGCCGGCGTGCTCCTCTCTGCCTGCCTGGCGAGAGGAAGCAGGTGGCTGGCACGGGCCAGCACAGTGCTGGGCCGGCCAGTGGGCTGCCAGGTGGGCTGGCCGCGCAGGTAAGTGGCCCTGGTGAGTAATGTTCTTTTTTTAATTTTTCAGTTCTGTTTCCCTTTTTATTTTATTTTGCCACTGTTTTCAAATTCAAAATAATTTCAAACAGTGCCAAAACATTCTGAAATATTTTATGTTACCTCTCTGGACTATTCCAAAAGCTCATAAAATATTTCAGGGGTATTTGAAATTATATTCTAATTATATGAATATAATTCAAATTCAAATAGCTAAAGATTTAAATTCAAAGTCCCAAAAATAAATCCTTAAAAATGTTCAATATTTTGGTTGGGACCAGAACCCTTACCAAAAATTATCAAACATTTAAGAAGAGCCTTTTGGAGCAATGAATGAGATTTCTAGGGTTTTTGCCCCTCTTTTATTTAGGGTTTTGAGGCTTCCAATATTCCTCAATTCAAGTTTCATTTGAATTTAAACATGATGCAGCAACCAAGCTAGTCCATGGCCAGGATAAAGCTAGGGATGTGACACAACAAGTGCATACTTGGAAACGAGGGAGAATAGAACCCGGAAGTTAAGTGTGCTCAGGCTGGGGGAGTGGGAGGATGGGTGACCGTTCTGGAAGTTAGATTATTTGGAATGATGAGGGGTGATTAGAGATTAGAAGATAAATTGAGCAGTGATGAGGGGTGGTGATTAGAGATTAGAGGTTAAAATAATTCAGAAATTTGAAAATAAAAAAAATTCAAAATAAAATTCAAAACAAAAAATCATAAAATTTCTTTTAGTCCCGGTTGGTGTTACCAACCGGGACTAAAGGTGGAGCTCCACGTGGCCGCGACATTTAGTCTCGGTTCGTGTTAGAACCGGGACTAAAGGGGGGAGGCATTAGTCCCGACCCTTTAGTCCCGGTTCATTAAACCGGGACTAAAGGCCCTTACGAACCGGGACTGATGGCCCCTTTTCTACTAGTGCTCGTCGTCGACGGGAACGTCTTCTCCCACTGAATGTGCATCAGCGGAAATCCTGAAATAAATCCAGGAATAAATGCGAACACGGGGACTTGAACCCTGGTGGCTGAGGATACCACGGTCCCTCTAACTATCCAACAACAGGTTGGTTCGCAGGAAATCCATCGTTACTATTTGTGCTTTCAAACTTAGCTAGTTTTGTTTTATTCAACAACTATTATTACTTGTGGTGTGTAGAAAATACAGGTTTAATAAATTCTATGAAATTCTTTAACAAATAAAGAAACGAGCTAAAAACACATGTGTCACCTTTATTATCTTGTGCAACTAGGGATATAAAAATGTGCACCTACCCCACGAAGTTACACATTTATTTATTTATGAGAAGTACCACAAATCTATTGATCAAATTAGTAGGACATACAGGCCCGAAAAATAAAGAAAATACAACGAGGTCCCTGGGGATGAGGGGTGTGGCGAGTCAACGACGATGCCTCCTCCGTCGCTGTTGTTATTCAGTTTTTGTTAATCACCACTTGGAAGTTATCCAGGTCACAGCCATACCACTATTGTTGTCAAACATATATCTCTTATCTACTAATTGGAGGCACCTTTCTAGCGATCTCATTAATCTAGATCATTAGAATAAATTATATCATTGGATTACAGAATTTACGGTCAGGATAAAAGGTAAAGTTACGTAACAGGGATGGTCCCGTCACAAAAGAAAAACCATCTGTCAAGTCTAATCTTAGTTAAAAAAAACAAAGAAAGCCTTCACACCAGAGTCCTCACGATATATCCCACACATATGCCCCTTTGCAAAACAGATCCAAAAAAATACGTCTCCTTCTCCCAGTCTCTCTCCACCGCTCTTCTACCGAATTGGCCCGTCATCGAGCAAGCCCTAGCGCCGCTCTTCGACTTCAGCGTTTCATCCATACTGCAATCCATCTAGAAGAACACGACTCAATCCAGCCATCCCTCCCCTCCAACCTTTAGATCATCTCCTATTCCAACTTATGCAATTCAGGATGATTGATGGATCAGATGAGGACGTGCATCCATGATAATTTGAAGACAGGAGGATGATAACAATTATTGTGGCTGCCAAGTGGAGGACTTGAGTTATATCGCTGGTGGCATGGCACCCAACTCACACTCTAAATCCAATTCAATTTCATCTCCCAGCAATCCTGGCCTAACCCGCCAGTAAATTATCCAGCTTCCTAAATTCCTTCTTTGGTATCTGTTCTGTTGAGTTAATTACAGAATCACCAATAAGTTGGCTTCATCCCATCAAGAAAAATTGGCCTTTTCCCTTTTAATCTTGCAACATCTCTTTTTATCAGATTATATGTTAGCAGGAGGGGATTAGAACCAGCAGTGCTGGTCTGGAACGCCTAAGGTGGAGCCCTGCACAAGCGTCCCTCTGACTATGATGATATTTGGTTCGGACCAGTGATAGCGCGAGCTTGAGAGTGCCCAACTCCTCCATCAATCCCTGTTGTTAAGGCTATCTCCTTGATGCTCCTGCAGATCCTTTTTGACTACTATATACAACCTGGGATCAAGTAGGCCGGATCATGTTTGCGCTTTGTTTGATATTTTCGTTGTCTATTCACATGCTTTTGATATAGTTTTGTCATAGGAATCAGCTTTGTGCAGATAGGCACAAATCAGTTTGTGATCAATCAAATGTAATGAAAATATTTACTAAAAAATATGAGTGTGGATCCTGTGAATTACTTTGATTGTAAGTCATATTAATCTCATCTTATTAGAAACTAACTTTGGAGGCATATGTATTGGTAGTATATTTGAAGCTCTTGACTTCTGTATGTACTGAATTAACAAAATTTTAATGTACAGGAGTTGATGTGGCGCTCCAAACAATTCATCATAGTAGTTAGGAAACCATTGTATGCTGTCGGTTATGCACTTATTCTTCCCTCATATATAATACTACTACTGCATGGTGTGACTATCTTCAGCAAAAGATATTTATATCATTGGTAGATCAATGACAACATACGAGGACTGCCTTGACAAGAGCTACTCAAAGGCGCGCGTGTTTTTGTAAGAGCCAGAACCATTCATGCAACAAAAGTAATGCAATGGCATCATTTTTTTACATAAACGGCAATCACAACAAAAGTAATGCAATGGAATCAATGGCATCAATGGCATCATGTAGTGTATACTAGAGTAGTGCATAGTTATATTTGATTATTATTTTCCGGAAGCAACCAAGGCAATGGCAATGTAGTCTCGGCTAATGTTTCTATTTCATTAGTTTCTTTCCGCACAGTACTTTATACAGATGTGTATGTGCATGGAACAATTAATTGGTCAGAACTGACAACATCTTTAAATCAGCCAGAAATTTGTATACAAATACAGAACGAAAAACAATTAGCCGTCCTTATGAATGATCCCTGAGAAAGTTATCATATTTGCCTGAGTACATATGTATGCTATATATCCAATATTTGTATAGTCAAGTGTTAAGTGACATCTTACACCAAATCTTTGAAAAATCCCCAGTTCATATATTATTCTTTATAATTAAATTCATGATTGACCACATGCATACAAATTAAATTCGAGGCATATATCAAATGTTATGGATATAATGGGCAATATACCAAAGAACAAAATCGTACATTAATTTTAGTGTCATTCGGCTTCAGTTTTGAGAGATATAAAGTTAGGATAGCTATTCATTCTTAGTGGAATACATTGGTGTGTCTTTCTACGATCAGGGAATCACATATATTACCAATAGGACAATGTGCATGTGTTCGTTCTCGGCGACCAAAAGATGAAATGAGATAATTGCCTTCTCATCTTGATATAATTATACGTCTTTGCATGGATCAAGCTAAAACATATCCAACAAAGTTGTGCCTTATAATATATATTTTCATGAAGAAGTATAGAAAACATCAGATGATAACTGCTTATCTTTGCAAACTACTAGACCCAAAGAAAGTGTAAAATTCATCGCACCTCACGATTTGTTACAATTAAACATATATTTCTATATATGTTTTCAAAATTTAAAGACACATAATTTCAAAAGAATTGGTACATAAAACGAACTTCACATTTGCAACTATGTTGCCCGCCAATACTTCTTCATATTAATGTGAATTATATATCATATTTGAGAATTATGAGACATGGAACAGCCAAAAAATAATAATTCATGCAAATCATCTAATCATAACTTGATCAAACAATGGTAATCCCTCTTTCCGTGAAATCACTAAACAAACATATTACATGTTAAATATTCTTATAGTAGTCCTAAAATGGTAATCATCTAATCATAATGACGTAAATCATTAATATTAAATAGCCACTAGACCGTGCAGGTGGACGGGTTGATGACTAGTTAGTCAAATTCTATTAGATAAGGCATGTAGATAGAGACCATGTCAAGTTTCACAAAAATATAGGAGTCCGACCTTGGCATGCACAACCTGCCTTCCTCGAACCTTCCATTCTTGATAGTTTGGTCCTCCAGCTACCATTGCATTGCATTGGTCACTCGTATTAGAGTAACTGAGTAAGTCAAGTATGTGAAATGTGCCTCAACTTACTTTCGATAGCTTAGTTGTTTTGATTTGCCGGAGTCTTGCCGCTGCACTACCTTCAACTACGAAACTCAAACTCCGCCAGCCGTAGGACTGAAGCCCAAATCACCACCGCAAAGACCACTTTAATCAGGCTCTAATACAAAAAGAGCTTCAGGTCTTAAGGAATCCCCAATGCTATTCATCAAATCTCATCCAGAAGACGTACACACATGTCTGCAGACACCACTAACACTTTCCCCAAAACTTGGTGTTGCCCTACATCAGTTTTCCGTACATTTAAGGAGAAATAGGGGGGAATGATGTTGTGGTGGGGCTGGGTGGTTCTTGGTGATCTGGCGGACAGTCAAGACAACCCCATTACTCTCCCACATATGAGCTAGCTTTAGGGGAGTCCACAAAGTTTGGAGATACACGGTAGGTTTGGGGGAGCATGCTAGGTGGTATTTTGTTGTCCTGAGAATCTGAACATTCCGAGTGGATATATAGTGAAGGTTTGAGGAAGCCCCTTGGAGATGGGTAAATGTTTCCTTCCCATCGAAAGTTACGGTTGGCCCACTCATCACACGCTTTGCGCTCACACACGAAAGCTACGTCCTCTCCCACATGGGCCCCATGAAACCTTCCCCCTTGTCCTTATCATTTTCCATCGCAGCATCTGGCCTCATACTCGAGGCGCCCATCCCCCGTCTCCCCTTCTCAAACCGTCGTCATGCCTGTAGCCGTTATGTGCGTTGCCGTAAAGGCTAAGAGAGGACCTCACAGATGGGGGAGGGGGAGGGGGGAGCAACAACCAATGGACAAAAAAGTCAAAATGGGGCGCATTAACCCGCGATGGACCAGCAGCTCACTTGTCGTGCGTGCGAGAACAGCGGCCGTCACATGTGCCACAATGGGCTTTCCAAAAGTTGCAACTTGTTGACGAAAATCTACGATCGGGATGCGAAGTTGCAATAGGTCAAGGTGAGGTTCTAGCGCCTGGTGAGGTGCTGCAACCGGCTGTCCAAAAGGTGCAACTTGCAGTCCTGATTTCTTGCTATAGACGCTCGAGTTTTACTAGAATCGGCGCCTAGTTTGGTTGGGACAAGCCCCCCGACTTGCTATGACGTTCGCGCTTGGGAGCTGCAAAACATAGCGAGCTAGAATGGTCGTGCCAGCTGCTTCTTGGACTGGCATCTTCGGCGTGCTGGGAGTCAGTGTCGCGACATGCTGGAAACAGGAGGGTGCCGCGTCGCGTTGGAATCAGGCAACCACCATGCTGCAACTGTGGTTGAACACCAGTGGTGGGGACAGATGCGAGGGACCTGTCCTGTGAGGGCTGCAACGCCATGGCGAGTCGTGGCTAGCCGGCAGTGCTCGAGAGACGGTCGGCATGGGTCCATGGCAGGTATAGTGGCGCTAGTGATAACCCTCAAGTATAGGGGATTGTTTGTAGCCTTCTTCGATAAATAAGAGTGTCGAACTCAACGAGGAGCTAAAGGTAGAACAAATATTCCTTCAAATTCTATCGACCACCGATACAACTCTACGCACACTTACCGTTTGCTTTACCTAGAACAAGTATAAAACTATTTTGTAAGAATAAAACTACGAGTACTTTGTGAGAATAAAACTACGAATAAATTGCAAGGTAATAAAAGTGGATAACTTTTGTTAATAAGAAAGTCATTTGTCCCTAGGCAATCGATAACAAGTACCGGTAATCATTCTTGCAATTTATATGAGGGAGATGCATGAGCTAACATACTTTCTCTACTGGGTCATATGCACTTATGATTGGAACTCTAGCAAACATCCGCAACTACTAAAGATCATTAAGGTCGTGAAATCCAATCATAACATTAAGTATCAAGTCATCTTTATCCCATACTCAACAACCCACTTACTCGGGTTTAAGCTTCTGTCACTCTCGCAACCCACCATAAGCGAATCATGAACGTATTGGAACACACTACAGCAGGGGCTGAAGGAGTCCTAGATTAAGGGGTCCTCGAACGGCCGGACTATGTAGCATGGGCAAGACTGATGGGCTATGAAGATACAAGACAGAAGACTCTCTCCCGACTCTGGATGGGACTCTCCTTGGCTTGGAAGGCAAGCTTGGCGCCCGGATATGAAGATTACATTCTCTGTAACCGACTTTGTACAACCCTAGTCCCTTCCAGTGTCTATATAAACCGAAGGGCTAGACTTTTAGGGTTTTAGCCATTACGATCTCGTGGTAGATCAACTCTTGTAATACCCATATTCAACAAGATCAATCAACTAGGAAATAGGGTATTACCTCCATAGAGAGGACCCGAACCTGGGTAAACATCGTGTCCCCCACCTCCTGTTACCACCGACCTTAGACGCACAGTTCGGGACCCCGTACCCGAGATCCGCCGGTTTTGACACCGACATTGGTGCTTTCATTGAGAGTTTCGCTGCATCGTCACCAAAAGTTTTGATGGCTCCGTCAATCATCTACAACAATGCAGCCCAGGGGGAGGTTTTCCTCCCCAGACAGATCTTCGTATTCGTTGGCTTCACACTGCGGGCCAACTCGCTTGGCCATCTAGAGCAGATCGATAGCTACGCCTCTGGCCATCAGGCCAGGTTTGGAAGCTTGAATTACGTTGCCGATATCCGCGGAGACTTGATCTTCGACGGATTCGAGCCCATGGCAGCCGCTCCCTGCCGCCACGATGAACATGACCTAAATATGTCATCGGACCGTGCCCAGGCGATAGCGTCTGTAACTGCTCTGGCCCTGGATCCGGAGCAGATTGCGCCATCCGAGGACGGGAAGCTCAACCCCGCCGAGGAAGCCACAGACTCAGTGGCGTTAGAGCCGCACACAGATTGAACCTCGAGTGGGGCTTGTGTCACCGGAACCTCGGGGTCGTCTCCAGCCATAGGTTCCGAACCGCGTGCATCCGCGCCCATCGAACCTGATCAGGCACCGATCATTGAGTTTAGCTCCGTGGACATCTTCCGGCACTCACCTTTACGTGATGTGCTAAACTCATTAAAATCCCTCTCCTTATCAGGGGACTCTCAGCCGAACTATATCCGGTTTGTATTGGAAGCTGATGACGGAGAATTCCGCTTCCCACCCATCACCCACTTCATAGCCACGGTCGAAGACTTAACCAACATGCTCGATTACGGCTTCGAAGACATCGGCGATACGGACGACGATGCTAGAGAGGAGCAGGCACAAAAACCACCGCCTACAGGGCGCTGGACATCCACCTCCTCGTATGACGTATACATGGTGGATACACCCAAAGAGAACAATGGCGACAATGAAAAGAATCCAGTCGAGGATAAGCCTCCTGAGACACAGCCAAAGCACCGACATCAGTGGCGCCGCTCTAAACCACGCCGTGGAAAAAACAACAATACTGGCATAGGAGAAAATAGTACTCCGGACGACGCCGAAGACAACGAAGACCCCGCTGAGCCAACATCGAAACAGGATGAACGGGAGGATGGGTGATTCAGCCCTAATGGACGGGCCGTTAATGAAGACTTGGGGGACAGTAATTATCTTCCACCCTCCGAGGATGAGGCGAGCGTCGGCGATGAAGACTTTATCGTGCCTGAGGAGCCCGTCGATCAGGAGCGCTTTAAGCGCCGGCTAATAGCCACTGCAAGGAGCCTGAAAAAGAAGCAGCAACAGCTTCAAGCTGATCAAGATCTACTCAATGACAGATGGACTAATGTCCTGGCAGCCGAGGAATACGGCTTCGAGCGCCCAACCAAAAGTTACCCGAAATGCACATTGTTACCCCAATTCGATGACGAGGCGCTGGAGCCCGTCCTACCAGCGCGTAATGCGGCTGACCGACCACCACGTGGCCAGGGCAAAGCGGCAACTCAAGCCGAACACCAGCCTCGCCGTAAGAACAGAGACACAACAGCTCGGGGATACACATATGACCTGCGACATGACCTGGAAATAAGAGCAGGTCGGGCCAGATCGATCTATGGTTCGCGGGGGCGTGCCCCGATGCGCGATGATGGCTATCCGGCCGGACGTGACAAACAAAACCACGCCCGGACCGAAGACCGCCGAGGAACTCCATCCGAGCTACGTCATGACTTGGCCCGATATAGAGGCGCCGCACACCCCCTTTGCTTCATTGATGAAGTAATGGAACATGAATTTCCGGAAGGGTTTAAATCCGTGAACATCGAATCATATGATGGGACAACAGACCCCGCGGTATGGATTGAGGATTTTCTCCTCCATATTCATATGGACCGCGGTGATGATCTTCACGCCATCAAGTACCTCCCTCTAAAACTCAAGGGACCTGCTCGGCACTAGTTAAACAGCTTGCACGGAAACTCAATTGGCAGCTAGGAGGACTTGGAAGATGCCTTCCTCGACAACTTCCAGGGTACATATGTCCAACCTCCGGATGCCGATTACTTAAGTCACATAGTTCAACAGCCCGGAGATTCAGCCAGGAAATTTTGGACTAGGTTCTTAACTAAAAAGAACCAGATCGTCGACTATCCGGATGTCGAAGTCCTAGCGGCCTTTAAACATAGCATCCGTGATGAATGGCTCACCCCGAAGTCCATGGCAGACCTCACGGCACGTATGACCCGCTTCTGCGTGGGCGAGGATAGCTGGCTAGCCCATAGCAATAACAATACAAGCGAACCTGGCACTTCTGAAGCCAGAAATAGCAACGGCAAGCCCTGACGCAACAGACACAAGCGTCTAAGCAACAGTGACAACACCGAGGACACGGTGGTTGATATGTTTCCATCGTATCTATAATTTTTGATTGTTCCATGCCAATATTTTACAACTTTCATATACTTTTGGCAACTTTTTATATTATTTTTGGGACTAACATATTGATCCAGTGCCCAGTGCCAGTTCCTGTTTGTTGCATGTTTTATGTTTCGCAGAAACCCCGTATCAAACGGAGTCCAAACGGAATAAAAATGGACGGAGATCATTTTTGGAATATTAATGATTTTTGGGAAGAAAAACCAACGCGAGACGGTGCCCGAGGGGGCAACAAGGCAGGGGGCGCGCCCCTGACCCTCGTGGGCATCTCGTAAGGCAGTTGACGCTCTTCTTTTGCCGCGAGAAAGCTAATTTTCGGAGAAAAATCTGAGCGAAAGTTTCAATACAATCGGAGTTACGGATCTCCGGATATATAAGAAACGGTGAAAGGGCAGAATCTGGGAACGCAGAAACAGAGAGAGACAGAGAGACAGATCCAATCTCGGAGGGGTTCTCGCCCCTCCAACGCCATGGGAGCCAAGGACCAGAGGGTAAACCCTTCTCCCATCTAGGGAGAAGGTTAAGTAAGAAGAAGAAGAAGAAGAAGGGGGGCACTTTCCCCCTTGCTTCTTGTGGCGCCAGAACGCCGCCGGGGGCCATCATCATCACCGCGATCTACACCAACACCTTCGCCATCTTCACCAACGTCTCAATCACCTTCCCCCGTCTATATTCAGCGGTCCACTCTCCCGCAACTCAATGTACCCTCTACTTGAACATGGTGCTTTATCCTTCATATTATTATCCAATGATGTGTTGCCATCCTATGATGTCTGAGTAGATTTTCGTTGTCCTACCGGTGATTGGTGAATTGATATGATTGGTTTAATTTTCTTGTGGTTATGTTGCTGTCCTATTGTGCCCTCCGTGTCGCACAAGCGTGAGGGATTCCCATTGTAGGGTGTTGCAATATGTTCATGATTCGCTTATAGTGCGTTGCTTGAGTGACGAAAGCATAAACCCGAGTAAGGGGGTTGTGGCGTATGGAATAAAGGGGACTTGATACTTTAATGCTATGGTTGGGTTTTACCTTAATGATCTTTGGTAGTTGCGGATGCTTGCTAGAGTTCCAATCATAAGTGCATATGATCCAAGATGAGAAAGTATGTTAGCTTATGCCTCTCCCACATAAAACTTGCTATCGGTCTAGTAAAGTAGTCAATTGCTTAGGGACAATTTATGCCTCTACCACCACTTTTCCACACTCACTATATTTACTGTCTTTCTTCTTTATCTAAACATCCCCTAATTTTTATTTACGTTCTCTTTATTATCTAGGAAACTTATCCAACAACACCTACAAAGTACTTCTAGTTTCATACTTGTTCTAGGTAAAGCGAACGCTAAGCGTGCGTAGAGTTGTATCGGTGGTTGAGGGAGTCCTGGATTAGGGGTTATCCGGACAGCCGGACTGTATACTTTGGCCGGACTGTTGGACCGTGAAGATACAAGACTCAAGACTTCGTCCCGTGTCTGGATGGGACTCGCCTTTGCATGGAAAACAAGCTTGGCGATCCGGATATTATATTTCCTTCTTTGTAACCGACTCCATGTAAACCCTAGCCCCCTCCGTATCTATATAAACCGGAGGGTTTAGTCCTTAGAGGGGGAATCATAATCATCATAGGCTAGCTTCTAGGGTTTAGCCTCTACGATCTCGTGGTAGATCAACTCTTGTAACACTCATATCATCAATATCAATCAAGCAGGAAGTAGGGTTTTACCTCCATCAAGAGGGCCCGAACCTGGGTAAAACATCGTGTCCCTTGCCTCCTGTTACCATTAGCCTTAGACGCACAGATCGGGACCCCCTACCCGAGATCCGCCGGTTTTGACACTGACATTGGTGCTTTCATTGACACCGGCATTGGTGCTTTCATTGAGAGTTCCTCTGTGTCGTC
Source organism: Triticum turgidum subsp. durum (assembly GCA_900231445.1). Lineage (NCBI taxonomy): Eukaryota > Viridiplantae > Streptophyta > Magnoliopsida > Poales > Poaceae > Triticum > Triticum turgidum. The sequence continues at coordinate 717,191,266 of LT934124.1, read as the reverse complement.
GCTGCAAGGCTTGATGGCTCCTTCAATCGTCAACAACAACATGGCCCAGGGTGAGACTTTTCTCCTAGGACAGATCTTCGTGTTCGGCGGCTTCGTACTGCGGGCCAATTCGCTTGGCCATATGGAGCAGATCGACAGCTACACCCCTGGCCATCAGATCAGGTTCGGAAACTTGAACTACACGGCTGATATCCGCGGAGACTTGATCTTCAACGGATTCGGGCCTGCGCCAAGAGCGCCGGACAGTCACGATGAGCATGGCTTAGACCTACTGTCAGACAATGCTCAGGATATCGCCCCTGCAGGAGCCCTAGACCTAAATCCAAAGCAGATTGCATCGCCCGAGGACGGGTGGATGGACCCCGTCCCGGAGGCCGCACACTCATCGGCGGTAGAGCCGAACACAGGCTTCACCCCCAAGGAAGCCTGTGACACCGGACCCCCGGACTCGCATCCGGCTGTAGGTTCTAGTCCGCGCACTCCTGAGCCCGCCAAATCTGGTTGGGCTCCGGTAATGGAGTTCACAGCTGTGGATATCTTCCAGCACTCGCCCTTTGGCAACGTGCTGAACTCATTAAAATCTCTCTCTTTGTCACGAGACTCTTGACCGAACTATGTCCGGCTCAAGTGGGAAGCAGGCGACAAAAGGATTCATGGCCCACCCACAACCCACTTCATTGCCACGGTCGATGATTTAACCGACGTGCTTGACTTCGACTCTAAAGACATTGATGGTATGGACGACGATGTAGGAGAATAACCACCGCCCACGGGGCGGTGGACAGCCACCTCCTCATATGATATATATATGGTGGACACTCCGAAAGAAACCAATGGCGATGAAGCAATGGAGGACAACCCCTCAAGGAAGAAAGCAAAGCATGGACGTCGTCGGCGCCGCTCCAAGCCCCGCCACAGCAATACCGGCACAGCAGACGAAAACAATCTGGATGATGCCGAAGATGAATATAACCCCAATCAGCCTGCCTTCGAGCAGGCCGAACAGGAAGACGGGCATGTCAACCCAGACGAACAGGCGACATACGGATATCCAGAGGAGGACAACTACATGCCCCCCTCTGAAGACGAGACTAGCCTCGGCGGCGACGAGTTCGGAGTGCCTGAGGACCCCGTTGAGCAGGAGCACTTCAAGCGCCGGCTTATGGCCATTGCCAGGAGCCTGAAAAAGAAGCAGTAGCAGCTCCAAGCTGATCAAAACCTGCTCACAGACAGATGGACCGAAGTCCTGGCAGCTGAGGAATATGGACTCGAGCGCCACACGGCTGACCGGCCACCTCATGGCCGAGATAAAATGGCGTATCAGCCCGAATACCAGCCCGCACCCCCACGCCAATACACTACGGCCCGGGGCAATAGGCAGGACCTGCAAGACATACTGGAAAACAAGGCAGGACATTGAAGATCGATCTACGGATCATGGGGGCGCGCCCCAACACGTGACGATGATCATCACACCGGATACACTATCAACAAGTCCGGCCGGGCCGAATGCAGCCAACCAGAATCATTCGAACTGCTAGCCACATAGCCCGGCATAGAGGCGCCGCACACCCCTTATGCTTCACTGACGAAGTTATGGATCATGAATTCCTAGAAGGGTTCAAACCCGTAAACATCGAATCATACGATGGCACAACAGACCCCGCAGTATGGATCGAAGATTTCCTTCTCCACATTCACATGGCCCGCGGAGACGATCTACACGCCATCAAATATCTCCCCCTTAAGCTCAAAGGACCGGCCTGACACTGGCTAAACAGCCTGCCGGCAAATTCCATTGGCAGTTGGGAAAACCTGGAGGACGCGTTCCTCGACAACTTCCACGACACATACGTGCGACCACCGGATGTCGATGACTTGAGGCACATTACCCAACAGCCCGGTGAGTCGGCCAGGAAATTCTGGACTCAGTTCCTAACCAAAAAGAACCAAATAGTGGACTGTCCGGACGCCGAAGCACTGGCGGCCTTTAAGCATAATATCCGTGACGAGTGGCTCGCCTGACACCTCAGCCAGGAAAAACCAAAGTCCATGGCGGCCCTCACGACACTCATGACCCGCTTTTGCGTGGGTGAGGACAGTTGGTTGGCTCGCAGTAGCACCACGCCAATAAATTCTGGCACCTCAGATGTCCGCGACAACAACGGCAAGCCACGGCGCAACAGACATAAGCGACGAAACAACGGTGACAACACTGAAGACACGGCAGTCAAAGCCGGATTCAGTGCCTCAAAATCTGGTCAGCGGAAAAAACCGTTCAAGAGAAACAATCAGTGACCATCCAGTCTGGACCGCATACTTGACCGCTCATGCCAAATTCATGGCACCCCTGATAAGCCAGTAAACCACACTAATAGAGACTGCTGGGTATTCAAACAGGCCGGTAAAATAAATGTTGAAAACAAGGACAAGGGGATGCACAGCGACGATAACGAGGAGCTACGGCGTCCGAACACGGGGGGACAAAAGAAATTTCCTCCCCAGGTGAAAATAGTCAACATGATCTACGCCATCAACATTCCCAAACGGAAACGGAAGCGAGCACTACGGGATGTCTAGGTGATGGAGCCAGTCGCCCCAAAATTCAACCCATGGTCAGCCTGTCCGATCACCTTCGGTCGTAGGGATCACCCTACCAGCATCCGTCACGGCTGTTCAGCCGCATTGGTCCTAGACCCAATCATCGACAGATTCCACCTCATGTGAGTCCTTATGGATGGCAGGTCACAGTGCACAAAATGGGCATCGACCCTTTAAGTATCAAGCCCACCAAAACCACCTTCAAATGTGTAATTCCAGGAGTAGAGGCCCGTTGCACGGGCTCCATAACACTGGAAGTGGTCTTCGAATCTCCGGATAACTTCCGAAGCGAGGAGTTAATCTTCGATATCGTCCCTTTCCGCAGTGGTTATCACGCACTGCTTGAACGAACCGCATTCGCTCGATTCAATGCGGTACCACACTATGCATACCTCAAGCTCAAGATGTGAGGACCTCGTGGGGTCATAACAGTCAACGGAAACATGGATCGCTCTCTCCGTATAGAAGAGCATACTGCAGCCCTCATGGTAGAAGTACAATGCAGCCTTCTCCGACAAACCACCAATCCGGCGACAACAACCCCGAACACCGCCAAGCGAGTCCGGATTAACCCGCAACAGGATCGCCAGGCACGCCAAGAGCGCGACTAGCAGTCCGGCCTCCGCTCCAGCCCCATCAAGGCAGCATTCGTACCACGCATACACAATTACGCACTAAATATACCATGGGCATAGGCGGAGGCGCAATAGTAACTCAGTCACAGTACGGTTCAGGCGCAACATACTTTAAATAACCCCCTTTATCTTTCAGGACACTGCTTTCGGGCAGCCTCTTCAGAAGAGCCGGATTGTCGGACTTGCACAGGAGAGAAAACCAAGGAGGCAAACGGCTTTGCGCACAAAGGGAATACCCTGGTGGAATCTGTTCACGATCGTTATACCTGTTTTATATACCTACATGCGGCCCGCCCTTGGATAGGACATGTTAAATAGTCCTATTTACTTCTGCTTAACGCATTCATTGTAAACATACGCTTAGATGTATTATTCATCAATGGGAGATAATACATAGCGTCAGCTTATTATTCCTATTTGCAAATTTTTCCTATAAATGTTTATTTAATATTGCATCCGTACACCTTGGTACGTTCGGTTTGCCAGGGGCTTCTTATGGCGCCCCATAATATGGCAAGAGAAGTCCGAACTCTTTCAACAGTGTGGCACCCTGAATTATAGCATTGCATGCATCAGCTCCGAATCATGTCTTGTGTCAATAGTTGGGTTTGCCCGGCTCCCTTGTTTTGGTACCTTATGTTCCGTTATATCGGCTAAGGTAGCGCAGGGAGAACTACTGCCATTGTGTCCCGGTTCTTCCGGATGAGCACCTCAGTAGAGAAAGCCGAAAACTGACCGGCATGATGCGGCGAGAGCTGGTCGCTGTTCGAGAGGTCCTAAAATCCTTAAAGATTTTTTCCACTTTAGGCGAGGAATTGGCCTCGTCCGATTTAGAAGTATATAGCGCCCCAATTAGACTTTCCGAATTCTAGGGGCTTCGCCAAAATTTAAAATTGTAGACTTCTATGGCTAAGTGAAAGTTATAAAGCTGCATAGTCCGATTGTCTTGTTCGCTATGCCAAACACCTCCTTTAGGGACCAAAAATTTGGATAAAGAGTGTCTGGGTTTTTTCCAGGAACACCCCGGTACTAGTTATGTGGGGGCGGAAGCCGACGACTGGTCTACTTTCAAAATTTTATAAACAGCCGCACAGAGGGTAATATTTTAAATCAAAAAGCGCTACATAGCGCAAGTAACTTCGTCTTTATATTACAAAAACGACAGAAGAACATTCACTCAAAGATCGTGTCCTTGGTACATGCATCGGCCACGAGACAAGCGCCTTTCATAACGCCATCGTAATATTTTTCGGGACAGCGATGCGCCTTGCCCTCTGGCGGTCCATCCTTTACCAGCTTCTCCGCATCCAGCTTGCCCCAAGGCACCTTCGCACGGGCAAAGGCTCGGCGGGCACCCTCAATGCAAACAGATCGCTTGATCACTTCTAGCCGCGGACAGGCATTCACCATCTGCTTTATCAGGCCGAAGTAGCTAGCGGGCAGGGGCTCACCAGGCCACATCCAGACTATGAAATTTTTCATAGCCACTTCGGCCGCCCTATGGAGTTCAACCAATTGCTTCAACTGGTCACTCAGAGGCATCGGGTGTTCGGCTCCAGCATACTGGGACCAGAACAGCTTCTCTGTTGAGCTCCCCTCCTCGGCACGGTAGAACTCCGCAGCATCTGATATGCTGCGTGGCAGATCTGCGAATGCCCCTGGAGAGCTCTGAATTAGGGTAAGTAAAAGAAACGTCTCCTCCACATGCTTGCTTTCTGTAAAGAATGTCTTGCACGCCGAAATCTTCTCGGCCGCCTGGATTTCCTGCTGGGCCTTTTTGGCTTTGGCCTTGGCATCTTTCATACTCGGCAGGGCCTTCGCAAGCTCAGACTCCTTCGTCTTGAGGTCACGCTCCAAGGACTCGAAATTTCTTGCCGAGTTCCTGGAGTTCTTATTGTACCTCGCCCACCCTAGCATTCTGCTTTTCGCGCTCAATGTGCTCCATGGCCGCCTTGTCTTCGGCCTCGGACAACGCTTTCTTTAGGGACGCCACTTCGGTCATGGCCCCTATTACACAATGATGACGCTTTTTCATTAGCTTCACCAATTTCGTCTATTCTTTATGACATGTGAACGGGGTATCACTCACCTTTGTTCTCTTCGAGCTGCTTCTTCGTGAGGCTGAGCTCTCCCTGGGCCTCCTCCAGGTCCCGTCTGAGTCCGGCGACCTCGGCCGTGCGGGCAGCAGCGGCAAGCAGCACTGCCTGCTTATTCACATACACACCTACTATTAGACTCCTGCGGATTATAATCGACCCTCCGTTTGGCTTTTCTTTCTGAACACCAAACAAAGTATCAGGGGCTACTACCTATCGGGTGATAATTTCATACATTTTTGATTACTTACCTCAAAGCCTGTCAGGAGGCTGGTGCACGCTTCGGTTAGTCCGCTCTTGGTGGACCGAACCTTCTGAATCACCACACTCATAAGAGTACGATGCTCTTCAACCATGGAAGCACCGCGAAGCGCTTCCAGCAGACTATCCGACGCCTCTGGCGTAACGGAAGTTATCGGCATGGACGGCTCGCCCTCCTTAGCGAGGGGCCGCCTGCCCAAATTCAGAACCATTGGAGGTTCTGGTACAGTATCCGGCAGAGATCCCGGCTTGCTATGGCTCTCGTCGGCACAATCCGCGGGGATCTTATACCCCGTGTGCCCGTCGTCTGGAATTTCGCCTTAGGGTGTCTCCAGAGTCACCTCCCCCTGCTCTGGGAGCCTTTGGGACAACACCTCCGTGTCGTCCGCACGCCGAGGGGTAGTGGCCGTCGGGAGCGAGTTCATCGCCGAATCACTCAAGGACCCATCGGAAGAAGATACCTCGGGATGGACCCTGGCCGGACTGCATATACGTGTTCGATGTTATAACAGACTATGAAGCGAAGTCGCACTAAAGTACAACAGAGTGCGGATACTTACGATCTTACTAGGGGCTTCCCCCTGGGCAGCCACTCCTCCTAGCTATAGGAGGCCGTGATGGAGTAATCCGGAAGGGATGCCTTTCCCTTCTTGGGCGTCCTAGCCTCCCCCTCTGGGGCGGCTTTCCTCTTCTTCTCCTCCCATGTGCGGGGAGGTGGAGTTTCCTCGTGTTCTCCCCTGCCTCCGCGGGAGGAATCTGCCTCGTCGTCTTCAGACGACGAGGGTATAACGGCATTGCGTCGGGGACCCTTCCTAGTCCCCTGGGTCGCCCTCTTAGGCCCTTCAGCCTCCTCGGGTGGGGCGGCCCTTTCCTCTTCCTCCTCCCCTTCGGGGGAGGAGTGTGCCTTGTCGTCTTCAGACGAGGCATCCGGTACGACCTTACGCCGGAGACCCTTCCTGGTCCCCAGGGCCTTCTTTTCGGCCTTCTTTTCTGGCGCCCTGTAGGGCGCCGGGACTCGCATCTCTGTCAGGAGAGCATCTGCTGGACCCTCTGGTAGTGGAGCTGGACTGTCAATCCGCTCCGCTGTCTCCACATACTCCTGATTAAATAGACACAATGACTTAAGATCCTCCCATGAGTACACTGAGAAAAACTACATCCGGTGATAGTCAGAAAACTCACTGGACACGGGAGCCGCATGGCGTGAAGTCCATGGTCCTCGGATGTGGGGGGGGGGTATTTCGGAGGCCTTGAATAGCGCCTTCCATGTGTCCTTGTGTGTCATGCCGTAGAGCTCTCGAAGTGTCTAGTGTTTGGCCGGGACGAACTCCCACAGATTAAATGCCCGTCTTTGGCACGGAAGAATCCGGCGGACAAGCATGACCTGGACCACGTTGACAAGTTGAATTTTCTTGTCCATCATATTCTTGATGCAGTTTTGAAGTCCGGTCAGCTCCGCAGGCTCACCCCAGGCCAGGCCCTTCTTTTCCCAAGAGGTGAGCCACATGGGGATTCCGGATCAGAATTCGGGGGCAGCCGCCCAGTTGGCGTCGCGTGGCTCGGTGATATAGAACCACCCTGATTGCCACCCTTTCACGGTCTCCGCGAAGGAGTCGTTGAGCCAGGTAACATTGGGCATCCTGCCCACCACAGCGCTTCCGCACTCCGCTTGCTGGCCGCTCACGATCTTCAGCTTCACGCAGATGATTCGTAGCCACAAGCCGAAGTGAGGCTTGATGCAGAGGAAGGCCTCGCACACGACGATAAACACCGAGATGTTGAGGACGAAATTTGGGGCTAGATCATGGAAATCTAGCCCGTAGTAGAACAAGAGCCCGCGGACGAAGGGATGAAGTGGAAATCCCAGTCCACGGACGAAGTGGGCAAGAAACACGACCCTCTCGTGGGGTTCTAGAGTTGGAATGATCTGCCCTGCGTCCGGTAGCCAGTGCGCGATGTCTACGGCCAAGTATCCGGCTGCCCGGAGCTTCGCAATATGCTCCTCCTTCACGGTGGAGGCCACCCACTTGCCTCCTACTCCGGACATGTTTGGCTGTGTGGAGAAGGTGTGGACTAGGGCACTGGAGCTCGAGGAGGCAAGAATGGATAAGAAAAGGAGGAAGAAGGCGTGGGTGAAAATGGGGAATCCTTATACCTTTATAGAGGCAACGACATGGTGCGCCTCCCCACTTTCTCGTTGAGAATCGCTTATTTCCCAAGCGCCACGATTGATGGCGCAGTTGGGTTACCCATACTCGTATTGATGGGAATCCCGTGATAAGGGGACATGATCTCTGCTTTGACAAGACTTGCCGAGGAAACCGCCTCGCAGTATGCGTTGTGGCTGGTTGTGGGAAAACGTTCGAATAATGACTCGACCATAGTGTCGTGTCACGTTGTCTAAAGTTGTCAGCAGATTACATTTGTGGAATATCATTCTTTCTACAGTGATATGTGAAGATCATCTTGCAAATCCGGCCACGATTTGAGTGTTCGATAATTACTTTGGAGTATTCAGAGATGGAACCCGCCTTGCAATGTCGAAGACAAACTGTGCGCCGGACTCATCGTCATTGAAGCCTGGTTCAGGGGCTACTGAGGGAGTCTTGGATTAGGGGGTATCCGGACAGCTGGACTATATACTTTGGCCGGATTGTTGGACCGTGAAGATACAAGACTCAAGACTTCGTCCCGTGTCCGGATGGGACTCTCCTTTGCGTGGAAGACAAGCTTGGTGATCCGGATATTATATTTCCTTCTTTGTAACCGACTCCATGTAAACCCTAGCCCCCTCCGGTATCTATATAAACCGGAGGGTTTAGTCCTTAGAGGGAGAATCATAATCATCGTAGGCTAGCTTCTAGGGTTTAGCCTCTATGATATCGTGGTAGATCAACTGTTGTAACACTCATATCATCAATATCAATCATGCAGGAAGTAGGGTTTTACCTCCATCAAGAGGGCCCGAACCTGGGTAAAACTCCCTTGCCTCCTGTTACCATTAGCCTTAGACGCACAGATCGGGACCCCCTACCCGAGATCCGCCAGTTTTGACACTGACAGTGGTCGATAGAACTTGAGGGAATATTTCTTCTACCTTTAGCTCCTCGTTGGGTTTGACACTCTTACTTATCGAAAGAGGCTACAACTGATCCCTTACACTTGTGGGTTATCAAGACCTTTTTCTGGCGCCGTTGCCGGGGAGTCATAGCGTGGGGTGAATATTCTCGTGTGTGCTTGTTTGCTTTATCACTAAGTAATTTTTATTTGCTATTCTAAGTTGTTCTCTATCTTTAGTTATGGATATGGAACATGAAATACTAAAAAAATAGGTGTACTTGCTACTCATGGAGATGGGGAACCTTCTAAAACCCTCGATGCTGGTTATGTGAAAAATATTATGTATTACTTCGATAATCCCGAGAAAGCCCCATTCAATTATGTTATGGGAGACACGTTGGATCAACGTGAATACTTTAGGGATTATCGCTTGACACAAAAAGGGAAACTATTGTTGGATCAAATTCATATGTTGCATTGGTATGCTCGGGAACTATGCTTGAGATATGATTATACTTGTTGCTCTAGGATGAAGGCTCCACACCTTTCCTTTTCATGCAAATTTAATGACGATAAAACCTTGGCTTCTTATGCTAATGGTATCTATGATTACTATGATGTGGAATAAATAGAAGAATTTGTTGCTTTTATGGGTGCTTATGAAATTGAATCTTTGTTTAAAGAGTGTGAAAATCTTGATGATGCTGTTTACATACGTGAAAATTTTGCTATACTTAAATATTGTTATGAGAATTTCCGATATTGATGCATTTATTGAGAAAGTCTCCGCTGTCCAAGTAGATACTAATATTTTGCACGAGTCTATGGAAGAACAAATTGATGAAACTGTGAGCTCATTGGATGAAAAAGATGATGAGGAGAGCGAAGAACAAAAGGAGGAAGAGCGGATTAGCTACCCGTGCCCACCTTCTAATGAGAGCAACTCTTTAACTCATACATTATTTAATTTCCCTTCGTGCTTATCGAAGGATGATTGCTATGATGATTGTTATGATCCCGTTGATTCTCTTGAAATATCCCTTTTTGATGATGCTTGCTATGCTTGTGGCCGTGATGCCAATATGAATGATGCTTATGGAGATAAACTAGCTATAGATCCTTATGTTAAATATGAAATTGTTGCTATTGCACCCACCCATGATAGTTCTATTATCTTTTTGAATTCTCCAAACTACACTATATCGGAGAAGTTTATGCTGATTAAGGATTATATTGATGGGTTGCGTTTTACTACTACACATGATGATTTTGATAGATATAATATGCATGTGCTTGCTGCTCCTACTTGCAATTATTATGAGAGAGGAACTACATCTCCGCCTCTTTATGTTTCCAATATGATAAAATTGCAAGAAACTGCTTATAGTATGCATTGGCCTTTACTATGTGTGCATGAATTGTTCTTTTATGACATGCCGATGCATAGGAAGAGAGTTAGACTTCGTTGTTGCTTGATATATGTTACTTTGTGCTCACTACTTGTTAATTAAAATTGGCTTTGGTATACCTTGGGATCTGGGTGGATCCATTACTTGAGCACTATATGCCTAGCTTAATGGCTTTAAAAAAAGCGTTGCCGGGGAAACAACCCGGAAGTTTTAGAGAGTCATTTATTTCTGTTGAGTGCTTTTATATAGTTTAAAAACAAAAAAAATAAAGAGGGGAACCCAAAACTTTTCAAAAAGGAAAGCGAAAGTGAGAAAGACGAGCATTATTAAAGTGGGAGCTAGCCTTGAACTTTGTTCATGCCCACGAAAATTTTGTGAATCTTGAATACAGAAACTTTTCATCAAAAATAATTATCCCCTTGTACAATCTTCTATCTATTATATACTTAAAACGATAGAATGTACAATTCTTAGAATCCGACAAGTAATAACTGGCACAAAAACCAAAAGGGCATGAACTTTACGTGAAGAATAACATGTACAATACGTCCCTCTCAACAGCCAATCGAAACAAATAAAAAAAGCAAATATCAACATGTGTCGTTAACAGGTACTACAAGTTGAGTCCAATACGGATAAGTAAAGATCAGATCACATAAAAGCTGTGTCCAACACGGACAAAATAGGAACCAGATCACGTACGTGTTAAAAAGAAGGGAAACGTTGCGAGCCGGCAGACCGGCCGAACTTTCGGCCAGCTCGCTCGCCACGCTGGCTCCGACGCCCATGAAAACAAACCCCAGCGTAAGACATGTGTACGTGGTGGACCTCACACAATCGCCCCCCGCTCCTATCCTTATCCTTTCCCTGGCCTTTCCTTTTGGCTTTTCTTCAACCTCCAGCCGCATTCTCTGCTCTCCAGAACCATGATTTTCTCTCCTCCATGCTGCTCACCAAGCACCACAAGCTCCCCTCACTGGCGGCCAGTTTGTTGTAGCAGAACCAGCAACTGCTGGCGGGGGAGACGGGGGGGGGGGGCTCTGGAGATGCTGGAGCCAGAGTCCACGCGTGCTGCAACCAGCACGACTGGCGGTGAAGACGACGAGCTTCGATGCTGCAACTAGAGATTTTTATTGCTGTAACCAGACGGTAGAAAAGTTGCAACCACTTTTGGCAGGTGTTGGAACTGGACGACGTCGAGTTCGTTTTTGCTGGAACTGGCAAAATAAATTGCTGGAACCGGCAAGATATTTTGCTGCATAGGCAGGTGAGAGTTCATGGCTTACGACTCCACCGTTGAAGGTTTTTTCATTGTCGGATGAAGCTTTTTTCGTCGCCAGATGAAGCTTTTCTTGTCACCGGTTGTAACTTTCCTTTGGTTGCTCATAGTCTCCCGTCGTACGAGTTGAAACTTTTTTCATAGCTGGTTGAAGCTTTTTTCGTCAACGATTGTAGATTTTTCCGTTGTCGGTTGCAGCACTAGGCACCTCTCCGGCGCTTGATTTTTTTGTTGCAAGCGGGGTATGAGTGCCAGCGAGCACACCGGTGAGCACGCCAGTGAGCTCCGGTCGTCGCCACCGGAGCTACAACGGTTGCCATGGAAGCTACAACTGCAGGGGTGGGCTGTTGCATGGCCGAAGCCGGTGACGAGGACGGCCGCCGAGGGCTGGGACAGGCGACCATGGAGGCCGGAGAGGGCGGCGAGGGTGGCGACGAGAGACGAGGAGGGCAGGCGAGGGGGCGGCGACGAGGAAGAACACATGCGGCCGGCGAGACGCGGTTCCTTTTCTCGTACGCGCTGGCGAGAGGAAGAACACGATTTGAGCTAGCACGATTTGGTTGATAAAGATCCAATGGCTCAGGACGGACAGATCTGACGGCTAGGGTGCGACCGGCCGAAACGTTCGGCCGGCGCACCGGCGCCCAGCATCGCCCTAAAAAGAAACATGCATGTGGTGACCGCACCAATTAGAATAAGAGTTGGATTAGCATTGCATGCGATGACCTCATGATGATTAATACAAGTATATTTCACAACGAACACTGACGAGAATTAGTAAATATATATTTATAATTCATACATGAAACTCAGCATACAATTATGTGAGATAAAAAATTAGAAAGTTGGATTGATTGGACAAAAAACTAATTTTACATTTATAAAATTAAAGTAAAAAAAGGTTTCATAGGAATAAAATTCCACAAATAGCTTAATTTATAACAATGTTTTAAATCAAATAAAGAGTTAACCTTACGAGTTATCATATTTTAGATTAAATATATTATATTATTGCGGATATATTACTGAAACAAGACACAAATAAGCGATCAAATTAATTCATATAGGCTTAAAATACATGTTCTGTTGATCCAATAACAAAGGTATAAGTCTTTTTAGATATTTAAAAAAAAACTACATACGGATGTATATAGATATATTTTAGAATGTGGATTCACTCATTTTGCTCCGTATGTAGTCTCTTATTGGAATCTCTAAAAAGACTAATATATAGGAATGAAGGGAGTACAATGATATTGAAGTGTATACACATGTTTCATTGGAAACGTACTACACGTGCATACACGTATTTTTTAAACACAGTAGCATACACAGGTTTATTGGAACGGATTTGATAATGGAAAAGTACAAACCATTATGCTACTCGGATGGGAGATACTATGTCTATCTATACGGATATGAAATTGGTGTCCGGCAATAATTTAGAACTAATACATCGTCCAGAAAAACAATAACAACTAATAAGTCACGGACAAGAACTACAGCTAACTAATATAGTTGCATGAACCTACCAAGAAGCATATGCATGCTCAAGTGGAGATGACCTTGAGTGATTCAAATAATATTTTTTTAATATTGTAACGTTACGCAATAAAAACAAACGTCTCAGAGTCTCTAGAGATAATTTGGAAAGAAAATATTTCAAACTGACATTAGCGTGTAAAAATTCGAAAAATAAACAAATACATCATGACATCCAAACAACGCTAAGGGATCACAGGAAGCACATGTTAGGTAATCACCGAGGGATATGGGGCGGAAATCACGTTGTGTAAACCTTGGGTTAAGGGAACTTTCATGGAATACAATACAATTCCAAAAAAACAGGCAAGGAAACGAACACACATGATGAAGACATGGAGTGATTTGGGGTCGGAATCACGTCGCGCAAATGGGCTGCCAAGGGAACGTTTGCGGAATACAATTACGGAAAAAAAAAGACAAGGAAATCAAGACATGGACATACATAGAAAATGGACAAGTAAAAAAAATCACTTTCTACATTACGGATCTGTAGCATGTAGATTAACCAACTACAAGGAACCAGTGCATTTTTGTAGTAAGCAGCGGGAAATAATGTTATGGCAACAATGAATAGTGTTATGCATGCAAAAAGACCTACAACCATGGACACATTTTTAAGTCGATGCAAAACCGTCAAGCACATCCGGCAAAGACCGAGGGGTGCAACGCGCTCAGGCTTTATAAGAGGAAAGGCTCTCGCCAGTATAGATTGAACGAACCTGAGTGTGACAAGGATAAGCTATAGAGAGACCGAATGAGTCAGCGAGAGGTGATGTTTTACGTATATTCATATTAACAGAAACCGGTATCTATATTGTCATGCATGGCGAGGGAGTTGGTGCAATATTATCATGTTTTCAAGCTTCAATATGGCAGATGACGAGTCAAGTGGAGAAAGAGAAAACAAGTATACTAACTATAAGAGTATAGATTTAATTTTATAAGCAATCCATATTAAATTATAGGCGGTCTCCACAATAATTGATGCAAAGTTTTTATTTAAGAACCGATGTGCATTTAACTATTTCAACCAAATGGGTCATTAGTCATATAGAAAAAGACGCTCATATTTTCTATAGGCAATGACCCAATGAGGCCTTATAATTAAAAAAAATACATTTTAAAATATATTTATGAATGAATCTAAATTCCAAGACACATGTTGAAAGATGCTTCAAAATATTTATTTCCAGTAAAATATAATTTCACATTTAAATACAAAATGAAATAATAATACAATCTAGCCGCGCAAATGCGCGAGTGGCCCCGCTAGTTCCATTGTATTATAAAAATAATGTGCCAAGGTTTGCCTTTAGGATGTTTACAATGCTTGTTGGTTTGTGCGGTGCAGGACAGAAACTTGGGCTGTAGTGCGCGATTTTACATTTTTTACTGGAACGTCAAACGGTTCTGATTCTTTTTGCACTGTCTTGCTATACACATTTTTATTTTTCCTAATTTTGGTAGAAGTTTTGGTGTACCAGAAGTATGGCGAATTTTCAGATTGCTACAGACTCTTCTATTTTTGACAGATTTTGTTTTTGATGCATAGTTTGCTTGTTTTGATGAAACTATCAATTTATATCAGTGGATTAAGACATGGATAAGTTATTTTACAGTAGACACAATGCGAAAACAAAATATGAATTGGTTTGCAACAGTACTTAGAGTAGTGATTTGCTTTATTATACTAACGGATCTTACCGAGTTTTCTGTTAAAGTTTTGTGTGGATGAATTGTTTGATCGAGGAGGTCTCTATATGAGGAAAAGGAGGAGAGGCAAGATCTCAAGCTTGGGGATGCCCAAGGCACCCCAAGTAAATATTCAAAAAGACTCAAGCATCTAAGCTTGGGGATGCCCCGGAAGGCGTCCCCTCTTTCTTCAACAAGTATCGGTATGTCTTCGGATTCGTTTCGTTCATGCGATATGTGCAAATCTTGGAGCGTCTTTTGCATTTAGCTTTTACTTTTCTTTTATGCACCATCCTGGTATGAGATAGTCCTTGGTTTATTTATAGAATGCTCATTGCACCTAACTTAAAATTTCTGAGTATGGGTTTATAGAATGCTTCATGTGCTTCACTTATATCATTTGAAGTTTGGATTGCCTGTTTCTCTTTACATAGAAAACCGCCATTTGTAGAATGCTCTTTTGCTTCACTTATATTTGTTAGAGTGTGGGCATATCTTTTTTAGAAAGAATTAAAAACTCTCTTGCTTCACTTATATCTATTTAGAGAGATGACAGGAATTGGTCATTCACATGGTTAGTCATAAAATCCTACATAAACTTGTAGATCGCTGAACATGATATGTTTGATTCCTTGCAATAGTTTTGCGATATAAAGATGGTGATATTAGATTCATGCTAGTGGGTAGTTGTGGATTGTAGAAATACTTGTGTTGAAGTTTGTGATTCCCGTAGCATGCATGTATGGTGAACCGTTATGTAACGAAGTTGGAGCATGAGGTATTTATTGATTGTCTTCATTATGAGTGGCGGTCGGGGACGAGCGATGGTCTTTTCCTACCAATCTATCCCCCTAGGAGCATGTACATAGTACTTTGTTTCAATAACTAATAGATTTTTGCAATAAGTATGTGAGTTCTTTATGACTAATGTTGAATCCATGGATTATACGCACTCTCACTCTTCCATCATTGCTAGCCTCTTCGGTACCGTGCATTGCCCCTTCTCACCTCGAGAGTTGGTGCAAACTTTGCCGGTGCATTGCTACGTCTTGAGCTTGCGTTGGTTTCCTTGAAGATGAAAGGGTGATGCAGCAATAGTAGCGTAAGTATTTCCCTCAGTTTTATAGAACCAATGTATCAATCCAGTAGGAGGCTCCCCAAAAGTCCCACGCACCTACACAAACAAACAAAGAACTCGCAACCAACGCAATAAAGGGGTTGTCAATCCCTTCACGGCCACTTGCGAAAGTGAGATCTGATAGAGATAGTATGATAAGATAAATATATTTTTGGTATTTTATAATATAGATGCAAAAAGTAAAGATGCAAATAAAAGTAGATTGGAAGCAAATATGATAAGAGATAGACCCCGGGGCCATAGGTTTCACTAGTGGCTTCTCTCAAGATAGCATAAGTATTACGGTGGGTGAACAAATTACTGTCGAGCAATTGATAGAAAAGCGAATAATTGTGAGATTATATAGGCACAATCATGTATATAGGCATCACGTCCGCAACAGGTAGACCGACTCCTGCCTGCATCTACTACTATTACTCCACACATCGACCGACTCCTGCCTGCATCTAGAGTATTAAGTCCATAAAGAACAGAGTAATGCATTAAGCAAGATGACATGATGTAGAGGGATAAACTCAAGCAATATGATATAAACCCCATCTTTTTATCCTCGATGGCAACAATACAATGCATGCCTTGCTGCCCCTACTATCACTTGGAAAGGACACCGCAAGATTGAACCCAAAGCTAAGCACTTCTCCCATGGCAAGAAAGATCAATCTAGTAGGCCAAACCAAACTGATAATTCGAAGAGACTTGCAAAGATAACTCAATCATACATAAAAGAATTCATAGAAGATTCAAATATTATTCATAGATAAACTTGATCATAAACCCACAATTCATCGGATCTGGACGAACACACCGCAAAAAGAGTTTACATCGAATAGATCTCCACAAGAGAGGGGGAGAACATTGTATTGAGATCCAAAAAGAGAGAAGAAGCCATCTAGCTAATAACTATGGACCCGTAGGTCTGTGCTAAACTACTCACAACTCATCGGAGGGGCTAGGATGTTGATGTAGAAGCCCGCCGTGGTCGATTCCCCCTCCGGCAGAGTGCCGGCGAAGGCTCCAAGATGAGATCTCGCGGATACAGAAGGTTACGGCGGTGGAAATTGTGTTTCGTTGGCTCCCTGGATGTTTTTGGGGTACGTAGGCTTATATAGGAGGAAGAAGTACATTGGTGGTCGCTCGAGGGGCCCATGAGACAGGGGGCGCGCCCTATAGGGGGGAGCGCCCTCCTATCTCGTGGAGGCCTTGGCTGCTTGTTAACTAGCACTCCAAGTCCTCTGGATCACGTTCGTTCCAAAAATCACGCTCCCGAAGGTTTCATTCCGTTTGGACTCCGTTTGATATTCCTTTTCTTCGAAATACTGAAATAGGCAAAAAAAACAGCAATACGGGCTGGGCCTCCGGTTAGTAGGTTAGTCCCAAAAATGATATAAATGTGTAAAATAAAGCCCATAAACATCCAAAAGGGGTAATATAATTGCATGGAACAATAAAAAATTATAGATACGTTCGAGACGTATCAAGCATCCCCAAGCTTAATTCTTGCTCGTCCTCGAGTAGGTAAATGATAAAAAGAGAATTTTTGATGTGGAGTGCTACCTAGCATAATTCTTAATGTAATTTTCTTTATTGTGGCATGAATGTTCAGATCCAAATGATTAAAAATAAAAGTTCATATTGATAAAAGAAATAGTAACACTTCAAGCATACTAATCAAAGTAATCATGTCTTCTCAAAATATCATGGCAAAAGAAAGATTATCCCTACAAAATCATATAGTTAGACTATTCGTCACACAAAGATGTTCCCAACTTCTATACCCCCGATCACAAGCCAAGCAATTGTTTCATACTTAAATAATCTCAAACTTTTTCAACCTTCACGCAATACATGAGCGTGAGCCATGGATATAGCACTATGGGTGGAATAGAATATGATGATGGGGATTGTGTGGAGAAGAGAAAAAAAGAGAAAGTCTCACATTGACGAGGATAATTAATGAGCTATGGAGATGCCCATCAATTGATGTCAACATGAGGAGTAGGGATTGCCATGCAATGGATGCACTAGAGCTATAAATGAATGCTCAACAAAAGAAAACTAGTGGGTGTGCATCCAACTTGCTTGCTCACGAAGACCTAGGGCATTTGAGGAAGCCCATCGTAGGAATATACAAGCCAAGTTCTATAATGAAAAATTCCCACTAGTATGAAAAGACAACTTATGAGACTCACTATATGAAAAACATGGTGCTAGTTTCGAGCACAAGTGTGGAAAAGGAGATAGTAACATTGCCCTTTTTTTTTCTTTTCTTTTTTTCTTTTTTTTCTTTTGGGCCTTTCTTTTTTTTGGCCTTTCTTTTTTTTCTTTGGGCAATGTTCTAATAATGATGATCATCACACTTTTTCTATTGATTACAATAAATGAATTACAACTCGAAACTAAAACAAGATATGACTCTATATGAATGCCTCCGGTTGTGTACCGGGATGGTGCAATGAATCAAGAGTGACATGTATGAAAAATAATGCATGGTGGCTTTGCCACAAATACGATGTCAACTACATGATCATGCAATGGCAATATGACAAAAGTAAAGTATGTCATGATGATGATAAACGGAACAGTGAAAAGTTGCATGGTAATATATCTCGGAATGGCTATGGAAATGCCATAATAGGTAGGTATGGTGGCTGTTTTGAGGAAGCTATAAGGAGGTTTATGTGTGATAGAGCGTATTGTATCACGGGGTTTGGATGCACCGGCGAAGTTTGCACCAACTCTCAAGGTGAGAAAGGGCAATGCAGGGTACCGAAGAGGCTAGCAATGGTGGAAAGGTAAAAGTGCGTATAATCCATGGACTCAACATTAGTCAAAAGAACACATATACTTATTGCAAAAATTTAGAAGTCATCAAAAATCAAGCACTATGCGCATGCTCCTAGGGGGATAGATTGGTAGGAAAAGACCATGGCTCGTCCCCGACCGCCACTCATAAGGATGCACAAGCCAGGTACACTTCATATTTCAAATTTGTTACACAACTTTAACCATACGTGCATGCTACGGGACTTGCTAACTTCAACACAAGCATTCTTTAAATTCATAATCACCCAACTAGCATGACTTTAATATCACTACCTCCATATCTCAAAACAATTATCAAGTATCAAATTGATCATAGCATCCAATTCACTTCCTATGATAGTTTCTATTATACCCAACTTGGATGCCTACCATTCTAGGATCAATTTTATAACCATAGCAAATACCATGCTGTTCTAAAAGACTCTCAAAAAGATATAAGTGAAGCATGAGAGACTGGCAATTTCTACAAAAATAAGTCACTGACGTGCTCTTTAAGATATAAGTGAAGCACAAGAGCAAAAACTATCAAGCTCAAAAGATATAAGTGAAGCACATAGAGTATTCTAGCAAATTCTAATCAAATAGGCTTCTCCCAAAAGGTGTGTACAGAAAGGATGATTGTGGTAAACTAAAACGCAAAGACTAATATAATACACGATGCTCCAAGCAAAACACATATCATGTGGCGAATAAAAATATAGCTCCAAGTAAAGTTACCAAAGAACAAAGACGAAAGAGGGGATGCCTTCCCGGGGCATCCCCAAGCTTAGGCTTTTGGCTATCCTCGAATATCTTGGGGTGCCTTGGGCATCCCCAAGCTTAGGCTCTTTCCACTACTTATTCCATAGTACATAAAAGCTTTACCCAAAACTTGAAAACTTCACAACACAAAACTCAACAGGAAATCTTATAAGCTCCGTTAGTGAAAGAAAACAAAACCACCACATAAGGTACTGTAATAAACTAATTCTTTATTTATTTTGGTGTTAAACCTACTGTAATCCAACTTCTCTATGGTTTATAAACTATTTTACTAACCATAGATGTATCGAAATAAGCAAACAACACACGAAAAACAGAATCTGTCAAAAACAGAACAGTCTGTAGCAATCTGTAACTAACGCAAAATTCTGGAACTCTAAAAATCCAACCAAAATAGGAAGTCCTCGACAATTTTTCTATTGATCATAAGCAAAATGAATCAACGCAAAAGAACGTTTTTGTGATTTAACAAAACTAATTTCATGCGTGAAAAGTTTCTGTTTTTCCGAAGAATCAAATCAACTATCATCATAGGTTATCCTATAGGTTCTACTTGGCACAAACACTAATTAAAAGATAAAAACACATCTAAACAGAAGGTAGATGCAAGATTTATTACTAAACAGGAACAAAAACAAAAAACACAAAGAAAATTGGGTTGCCTCCCAACTAGCGCTATCGTTTAACGCCCCTAGCTAGGCATAAAAGTGAAGATAGATCTAAGTAGTGCCATCTTTGGCACTAAATTCATAAGTAGCCCGCATGAGAGATTCATAAGGTAATTTGACTTTCTTTCTTGGAAAGTGCTCCACGCCTTTCTTTAACGGAAATTGGAATCTAATATTCCCTTCCTTCATATCAATAATCGCGCCAATCGTTCTAAGGAAAGGTCTTCCAAGAATAATAGGGCAAGAAAGATTGCAATCTATATCAAGAACGATAAAATCCACGGGCAGCAAATTTCTATTTGCAACAATGAGAACATCATTGATTCTTCCCATTGTCTTTTTAATGGTGGAATCCGCAAGGTGCAAATTTAAAGAGCAATCATCAAGATCATGGAAACCTAGAATATCACATAAAGTTTTCGGAATCGTGGAAACACTAGCACCCAAATCACACAAAGCAAAACACACATGATCTTTAATTCTAATCTTTATAGTAGGTTCCCACTCATCATTAAGTTTTCTAGGTATAGAAACTTCCAAATTAAGTTTTTCATCATAAGATTGCATCAAGGCATCAACGATATGTTTGGTAAAAGCTTTATTTTGACTATAAGCATGAGGAGAATTAACAACGGATTGCAACAAGGAAAGACAACCTTCTAAAGAACAATTATCATAATCAAACTCCTTGAAATCTGAGATAGTGGGTTCAACGCTATTTAAAGTCGTGACCTCTCCAATCCCACTTTTATCAAATTTAGCATCAAGATCTAAAAACTCCGAATTCTTGGGACGCCTTCTAGGTAAAGTTGACTCATCATCAGTCCCATAATTATCAAGATTCATATTGCAAAACATAGATCTAATAGGAGACGCATCAATAACTTTAAGATCTTCATCATTATTTTCATCTAACTTTTCTGGTTTGGCGGCCATCTTATTGACTAAGGTGGCTTGCTTATCAGAAATTTTGGCTATAGCATTTTCAAGCCGGGTAATTTGAGCGTTAACACCATAAAATTCTTTATTCATATCATCAAGATCTTTGTTCATAAAACCCAAAAAACCTTTTTGTTCCTTAAGCTCTTTTCTAAAGAAATTATTATGCTCAAATCGCAAATTCATAAAGCTTCTAATATTTGATTCAATGTCTTCCAACCTTCTGAGAAGGTGGTCAGAACCCTTAGGCAAAGCCATAAGGACAAACAGGCACACAAGCAAGCAGAAAAAAGGCAAGCAAAAAAGAGAGGAGGAGACTGGGAAAGAGAGGGCGAATAAAACGGTAAGGGTGAAGTGGGGGAGAGGAAAACGAGAGGCAAATGGCAAATAATGTAAATGCCATGGAGATGGGTTTGTGATGGGTACTTGGTATGTCTTGACTTTAGCGAAGACCTCCACGGCAACGGCGCCAGAAATCGCACTTTGGCGGGAGGTCGAATCTTGACTTGACTTGGTGGAAGCCTCCCCGGCAATGGCGCCAGAAATCCTTCTTGCTACGTCTTGAGCTTGCGTTGGTTTTCCTTGAAGAGGAAAGGGTGATGCAACAATAGTAGCGTAAGTATTTCCCTCAGTTTTTGAGAACCAAGGTATCAATCCAGTAGGAGGCTCCTCAAAAGTCCCACGCACCTACACAAACAAACAAAGAACTCGCAACCAACACAATAAATGGGTTGTCAATCCCTTCACAGCCGCTTGCAAAAGTGAGATCTGATACAGATAGTATGATAAGATAAATATATTTTTGGTATTTTATAATATAGATGCAAAAAGTAAAGATGCAAATAAAAGTAGATTGGAAGCAAATATGATAAGAGATAGACCCGGGGGCCATAGGTTTCACTAGTGGCTTCCCTCAAGATAGCATCAGTATTACGGTGGGTGAACAAATTACTGTCGAACAATTGATAGAAAAGCGAATAATTATGAGATTATCTAGGCATGATCATGTATATAGGCATCATGTCCGCAACAAGTAGACCGACTCCTGCCTGCATCTACTACTATTACTCCACACATCGACTGACTCCTGCCTACTTCTAGAGTATTAAGTCCATAAAGAACAGAGTAACGCATTAAGCAAGATGACATGATGTAGAGGGATAAACTCAAGCAATATGATATAAACCCCATATTTTTATCCTCGATGGCAACAATACAATACGTGCCTTGCTTCCCCTACTGTCACTGGGAAAGGACACCGCAAGATTGAACCCAAAGCTAAGCACTTCTCCCATGGCAAGAAAGATCAATCTAGTAGGACAAACCAAACTGATAATTCGAAGAGACTTGCAAAGATAACTCAATCATACATAAAAGAATTCAGAGAAGATTCAAATATTATTCATAGATAAACTTGATCATAAACCCACAATTCATCGGATCTCGACAAACACACCGCGAAAAGAGTTTACATCGAATAGATCTCGACAAGAGAGGGGGAGAACATTGTATTGAGATCCAAAAAGAGAGAAGAAGCCATCTAGCTAATAACTATGGACCCGTAGGTCTGTGGTAAACTACTCACAACTCATCGGAGGGGCTAGGATGTTGATGTAGAAGCCCTCCGTGGTCGATTCCCCCTTCGGCAAAGTACCGACGAAGGCTCCAAGATGAGATCTCGCGGATACAGAGGGTTACGGCGGTGGAAATTATGTTTCGTTGGCTCCCTAGATGTTTTCGGGGTACGTAGGCTTATATAGGAGGAAGAAGTACGTCGGTGGTCGCCCGAGGGGCCCACGAGACAGGGGGCGCGCCCTATAGGGGGGGGTGCCCTCCTATCTCGTGGAGGCCTCGGATGCTTCTTGACTTGCACTCCAAGTCCTCTGGATTACGTTCGTTCCAAAAATCACGCTCCCAAAGGTTTCATTCCGTTTGGACTCCGTTTGATATTCCTTTTCTTCGAAATACTGAAATAGGCAAAAAAAACAACAATACGGGCTGGGCCTCCGGTTAGTAGGTTAGTCCCAAAAATGATATAAATGTGTAAAATAAAGCCCATAAACATCCAAAAGGGGTAATATAATTGCATGGAACAATCAAAAAGTATAGATACATTGGAGACGTATCATGCATCCAAACCCCGTGATACGATACGCTCTATCACACATAAGCCTCCTTATATCTTCCACAAAACAGCCACCATACCTACCTATCATGGCATTTCTATAGCCATTCCGAGATATATTGCCATGAAACTTCCATCGTCATCATATACATGACTTGAGCATTCATTGTCATATTGCCTTGCATGATCGTAAGATAGCTAGCATGATGTTTTCATGGCTTGTTCGTTTTTTGATATCTTTGCTATGCTAGATCATTGCACATCCCGGTACACCACCGGAGGTATTCATATGGAGTCATATCTTTGTTCTAGTATCGAGTTATAATATTGAGTTGTAAGTAAATAAAACTGTGATGATCATCATTATAGAGCATTGCCCCATAAAAAATATATAAAAAAAGTGACCAAAGAAGCCTAAATAAAAAAAGGGGCCAAAGAAGCCCGCGAAAAAAAGAAAAAAAGAAAAAAAGGGGCAATGTTATTATCCTTTTACCACACTTGTGCTTCAGAGTAGCACCATGTTCTTCATATAGAGAGTCTCCTATATTGTCACTTCCATATACTAGTGGGAATTTTCATTATAGAACTTGTCTTGTATATTCCAACGATGGGCTTCCTCAAATGCCCTAGGTCTTCATGAGCAAGCAAGTTGGATGCACACCCACTTAGTTCTAGTTTGAGCTTTCATACACTTATAGCTCTTAGTGCATCCATTGCATGGCAATCCCTACTCCTCGCATTAACATCAGTTGATGGACATCTCCATAGCCCGTTGATTAGCCGCGTCAACGTGAGACTTTCTCCTTTTTTGTCTTCTCCACACAACCTCCACCATCATATTCTATTCCACCTATAGTGCTATGTCCATGGCTCACGCTCATGTATTGCGTGAAAGTTGAAAAGGTTTGAGAACGTCAAAAGTATGAAACAATTGCTTAGCTTGTCATCGGGGTTATGCATGATTTGAATATTTTGTGTGATGAAGATGGAGCATAGCCAAACTATATGATTTTTTAGGGATAACTTTCTTTGGCCATGTTTTGAAAAGACATGATTGCTTTATTGGTACGCTCGAAGTATTGTTGTTTTTATGTCAAATGACAGACTATTGCCTTGAATCACTCGTGTCTTAATATTAGATATATGATCAAGATTATGCTAGGTAGCATTCGACATCAAAAGTTATCTTTTTTATCATTTACCTACTCGAGGACGAGCAGGAATTAAGCTTGGGGATGCTGATACATCTCCGTTGTATCTATAATTTTTGATTGTTCCATGCCAATATTTTACAACTTTCATATACTTTTGGCAACTTTTTATATTATTTTTGGGACTAACATATTGATCCAGTGCCCAGTGTCAGTTCCTGTTTATTGCATGTTTTATGTTTCACAGAAACCTCATATCAACCGGAGTCCAAACGGGATAAAAATGGACGAAGATCAATTTTGGAATATTTATGATTTTTGGGAAGAAAAACCAATGCGAGACGATGCCCGACGGGGCCACGAGGTAGGGGGGTGCGCCCCTGATCCTCGTGGGCACACTGTAAGGTGGTTGACGCTCTTCTTTCGCCGCAAGAAATCTAATTTTCGGAGAAAATTCTGAGTGAAAGTTTCAAGCCAATCGGAGTTACGGATCTCCGGATATATAAGAAACGGTGAAAGGGCGGAATCTGGGAATGCAGAAATAGAGTGAGACAGAGAGACGGGTCCAATCTCGGAGGGGCTCTCGCCCCTCCCACGCCATGGGAGCCAAGGACAAGAGGGGAAACCCTTGTCCCATATAGGGAGAAGGTCAAGGAAGAAGGGGGGCTCTCTCCCTCTTGCTTCCGGTGGCGCCGGAACTCCTCCGGGGGCCATCATCATCACCACGATCTACACCAACACCTCTGCCATCTTCACTAACATCTCCATCACCTTCCCCCATCTATATTCAGCGGTCCACTCTCCCGCAACCCGTTGTACCCTCTACTTGAACATGGTGCTTTATGCTTCATATTATTATCCAATGATGTGTTGGCATCCTATGATGTCTGAGTAGATTTTCATTGTCCTACCGATGATTGGTGAATTGTTATGATTGGTTTAATTTTTTTTGTGGTTCTACCATCTAGGGAGAAGGTCAAGGAAGAAGAAGAAGGGGGTCTCTCTCCCCCTTGCTTCTGGTGGCGCCGGAACTCCGCCGGGGGCCATCATCATCACCGCGATCTACACCAACACCGCTGCCATCTTCACCAACATCTCCATCACCTTCCCCCATCTATATTCAGCGGTCCACTCTCCCGCAACCCGTTGTACCCTCTACTTGAACATGGTGCTTTATGCTTCATATTATTATCCAATGATATGTTGGCATCCTATGATGTGTGAGTAGATTTTCGTTTGTCCTACCGGTGATTGGTGAATTGCTATAATTGGTTTAGTTTTCTTGTGGTTATGTTGTTGTCCTATTTTGCCCTCCGTGTCGCGCAAGCGTGAGGGATTCCCGCTGTAGGGTGTTGTAATATGTTCATGATTCCCTTATAGTGGGTTGCTTGAGTGATAGAAGCATAAACCCGAGTAAGGGGGCTGTGGCGTATGGGATAAAGGGGACTTGATACTTTAATGCTATGGTTGGACCTTAATGATCTTTAGTAGTTGCGGATGCTTGCTAGAGTTCCAATTATAAATGCATATGATCCAAGAAGAGAAAGTATGTTAGCTTATGCCTCTCCCACATAAAACTTGCAGTCGGTCTAGTAAAGTAGTAAATTGCTTAGGGACAATTTCACAACTCCTACCACCACTTTTCCACACTCGCTATGTTTACTTTATTGCTTCTTTATCTAAACAGCCCCTACTTTTTATTTACGTGCTCTTTATTATCTTGCAAACTTATCCAACGACGCCTACAAAGTACTTCTAGTGTCATACTTGTTCTAGGTAAAGCAAACGCTAAGCGTGCATAGAGTTGTATCAGTGGTCGATAGAACTTGAGGGAATATTTCTTCTACCTTTAGCTCCTAGTTGGGTTCGACACTCTTACTTATCAAAAGAGGCTACAACTGATCCCCTACACTTGTGGGTTATCAGTGATCAACGCCGGATTCAGTGGCTCTAAGTCCGGTCAGCGGAAGAAGCCATATAAAAGAAACAATCTGGGCTCGTCCAGCTTGGACCGCATACCCAATCGTCCATGTCAAATCCACGGCACTCCTGATAAACCAGCCAATCATACCAACAGAGATTATTGGGTTTTTAAACAGGCCGACAAGTTAAATGCCGAGAACAAGGAAAAGGGGTCGCAAAGCGAGGATGATGACGAGGAGCCCCGGCCACCAAACACAGGGGGACGGTAGAAATCCCCCCCCCCAAGTTAAAACGATGAACATGATATACGCTACCCATATCCCCAAGAGGGAGCGCAAGCGCGCGCTCTGGGACGTCTACGTGATGGCGCCAGTCGCCCCAAAATTCAACCCATGGTCGTCCTGCCCGATCACCTTCGATCTCAGGGACCATCCGACAAGTATCCGTCATGGCAATTCAGCCGCACTGGTCCTCGACCCAATCATTGATGGATTCCATCTTACGCGAGTCCTCATGGACGGTGGCAGCAGCCTGAACCTGCTCTATCAGGATACAGTGCGCAAAATGGGTATTGAACCCTCAAGGATCAAGCCCACAAAAACCACCTTTAGAGGAGTCATACCAGGTGTAGAGGCCCATTGTACGGGCTCAATCACACTGGAGGTGGTCTTCGGATCCGCGGACAACTTCCGAAGTGAAGAGTTGATGTTCGATATCGTCCCCTTCCGCAGTCGCTATCACGCACTGCTCGGACAAACCGCATTCGCTCGATTAAATGCGGTGCCATACTACGCTTATCTCAAGCTCAAGATGCCCGGACCATGCGGTGTCATAACAGTCAATGGGAACACGAAATGCTCCCTCCATATCGAGGAGCACACCGCTGCCCTCGCATGAGAAGCACAGAGCGGCCTTTCAGGCAGAACCTTAATTCGGCGGCCAAGCTCCCGGACACTGTCAAACGAGTCTAAACTACTCTGCAGCAGGACAGTCCAGCTCGTCAAGAGCTTGACTAGCAATTCGGCCTCTGTCCCAGTCCCGACCAAATGGCGGCATTCATACCGCGCGTACATAACTACGCACTCAAAATACCATGGGCATAGACGGAGGCACAACTAGATCGTGGTCCATAATAGGCTCAACCTCTCCTGGACCCACATACCTTCACTTTTTCTTTTTCTTTTCAGGTTTCCTTTTTTCCCAGGCCTTTCCTAGGGGCCTGATTGTCGGACCTATCAAGGGACGGATACACCAAGACGGCAAGAAGCATTGGCGTATAAGGGAATTTCCAGGTGGTCTCTTTAAACAATCGTTATGCCTGTTTTAAAGACCCGCACGCAGTTGTCCCTTGGTCGTGGCATGTTAAATAGCCCTGTTGCTTATCGCACTACTTATACAAATACGCTTTGACGTATTAATCAAACTATAATGGAAAATAGTTTGCGGCCCAATTTCTGCGGCATTAGCCTATTGCTTCATTTTTATTTTTCTTGATATTCTTATCAATTGCACCCGTACACTCTGATGCGCCTTAATTCGCAAGGGGCTTCATTACGCCCCATAATATGGTAACAAAGTCCAAACACTTTTTATAGTATATTTCGGCACCCTGAACTTATAGCATTATATGCATCGGCTCTGAATCATGTCTTTGGTCAATAGTTGGGTTGCCCGGCTCCTATGCTTACTACCTTACGTTCCGCTATATTGGCTAGGGTAGTAAAGGGAGAACTACTGTGATTGTGTTCTGGTTTATTCGGATGAGCACCTTAGTAGAGAAAGCCGAAAACTGACTGTCATGATGCGGCGTGAGCCGGTCTGCTATTCGGGAGGTCAAAAATCTTTTGTGATTTTTTCCGCATTATGCGATGAATCGTTTTTTATCCGATCAGGTGTTTACAACACCCCAAGTTTGGACTTACGAATACTAGGGGCTGCGCCTAAGTTTCTATTGTCAAACTCCTATGGCTAAGTGAGGGTGATAAAGCCAGATAGTCCGATTGCCTGGTTCTTTGCATTAAACACCTCCTTTAAGGACCAAACTTTGGGGTAAAGAGTGTTTAGATTTATCCCGAACACCCCCGTACTACCTACGTGAGGGCTGAAGCCGACGACTGGCCAACTCTCAGATTTAACAAAACGGCCGCACAGGAGGTAAAATTTTAAATAACAGGCATCTATTATATACTTAAACGATAGAAAAGGAATGGTAGAGATTTAACATTGCAAAGTTATTAGATATGGATGGTTGAGATTCATCAGAAGAAAATTCATACGCAATGCACAGACCTTATGGATCAAAAGTTACGCATAACAATGAGATGTACAGTTTTTAGGATTGACACGCACAAAGTATTCCAAAAGAAAAAAAGAGAGGTGTCCATCTAGAAAACGTATACATGGTGTTACAAGGAAAAAGAGAGCAGTCCGACTAGAAAATCGTGAGCGATCCGTTTGTGTTTCAAGGGAAAAAAAAGAAAAAGGAGCTGTCCAATTAAAAAAGCATGAGGACACGTGTTTATATATAGGACTAGCATGAGATGGCATCACTGTTTACCTCACACTAGTAGAAAAAGGACCTAATATGAGACACATTAGTGCCGGTTGGGTTTTGAGCTGGCACTAATGTGTCCATTAGTGCCGGTTCCAACGGCTAGCCGGCCGTTCTCATTAGTACCGGTTCGTGGCGAACCTATAGTACCGGTTCGTGCCACGAACCGGTACTAAAGAGGGTGGTGGCAGGGTGTTGTCAGTCTGGGGCCCGTCCAGCACCTTTAGTACCGGTTCGTGGCAGGAACCGGTATTAAAGGTCGACGTACATAAACCCTTCGTCCCCCTGAGCCACTCTGTTCTTCCCCTTTCCCCTCACTTCCTCTGTTCTTCCCCCTCTCTCCTCGAGCTCCTCACAAATTTTGCCCAAAATTTATCAAGATTTGAAGGCCCCCATCCATTCAAATGATCACAAAGGTTAGCAACTTTGTCCTTTCAATTCTCATTGCTAGATTAGCTCTTGCAATGCTTTGTATAGTGATTAATTTGGGAGGAATAATTATATTTGCTAGTATTTGATTTATATGCAATTTGAGCACAAAAATAACACTTAGTTTGCATATGTGGGTGTGGTTTACTTAGTGCCTTGTAAATCTCCGTCGTAACCACCGTCGATCGCCCGCACCGTCCCGTCGCCGGCACCACCTTCTGGTGAGGCTCTTGTTCATGAATGTTTTACATTACCAAATTGGTGTTTATGTGATTTGGATATATAGTTACACGTATAATTATCTTACCCGTACGTTGTTTGTTATACATAGTGCCATGGTTTTGATATCCGTCCCCGTCGGCCCTCGTCCTTGTTATGATTCGGATGTGGTATATTCTCTTTTAAAACTAGTTGTTGCATTTCGTGTTTATGACAAATTATGCCCATCAAGTTGACATAGATATTTTTATCTAGGAGGTATGTGAACCGGAAATTCCAACCGACCCTATTGTCGAGAGGTTAACTTTAGTTGAAAGAGAAAACGAGTATTTGAAAGAAAAATTGAAAAGAATTGAGGGGGAGAAGATGGAATTGGAGTTGCATGTTGCCGATGTCATCGATGATCACAAGATCAAGATGGAGAAAATGAGGTTGAAGATTAGAAAGATTAGAAAATATGCCATTGATAGTGTGGCTTGGTATCATTATGCTGTTTGATCAATTGTTACCTTAATTGCGATCTTCATCGCATTTGTTGTTGCATTTAAATTCTTTAGCTAGAGAGTTATTTGTATGTTGCATTTAATTAAGTGTTGTATATGAACTTTATGTATGAACTTTATGTATGAACTTGTATTAATTTGGTCTATTCGGTGTTGTGTAATGAAGATGAGCCGACAATGGATGTATGATGACAGATGCTCTCCCGAGTTCATTAATGGCGTGCATACTTTTCTGCTTGCCGCTGAGGCAAACAAGCTGGCGGATGGTTTTATGCCTTGTCCATGTGCTGGCTGTAAGAATGGTCACATTTACTCTACGTCAAGAATCATTCACGTCCACCTATTTGAGTCCGGTTTCATGCCCCACTATAATGTTTGGACCAAGCACGGAGAAATAGGGGTTATGATGGAAGACAATGAAGAAGAAGAGGACGACGACGGCTATCCTGGCCATGGGTTCCCTGAATACGATGATACAACAATGGGGGAAGAAGTTGAGCCGGCAATGCAGAAAGAAGCTGAAGAAGAGGCATCAGATGAGCCCGCTGATGATCTAGGTCGGGCCATTGCCGATGCAAAGAGAAACTGCGCAAGTGATCTGGAGAGGACGAAGTTGCAGCGCATGTTAGAGGATCACAAGAAATTGTTGTACCCGAATTGCGAAGCTGACAAAAAAAGTTGGGCACCACACTTGAATTGCTGCAATGGAAGGCAGAGAATGGTGTATCTGACAAGGGATTTGGAAAGTTGCTGGTAATGATAAAGAATATGCTTCCAAAGGACAACGAATTGCCCGAGAGTACGTATGAAGCAAAGAAGGTTGTCTGCCCTCTAGGGTTAGAGGTGAAAAAGATACATGCATGCCCTAATGACTGCATCCTCTACCGTGGTGAGTACGAGGATTTGAATGCTTGCCCGGTATGCGGTGCATTGCGTTATAAGATCAGTCGCGATGACCCTGGTGATGTCGAGGGTGAGCGCCCCAGGAAGAAGATTTCTGCCAAGGTGATGTGGTATGCTCCTATAATACCACGGTTGAAAAGTTTGTTCCAAAACAAAGAGCATGCGAAGGCGATGCGGTGGCACGCAGAAGACCGTAAGAAAGACGGAAAGTTGAGAGCACCCGCTGACGGTTCGCAGTGGAGAAAAATCGAGAGAAAGTACTGGGAGGAGCTTGCAGGTGACCCAAGGAACGTATGGTTTGGTCTAAGCGCAGATGGCATTAATCCTTTTGGGGAGCAGAGCAGCAACCATAGCACGTGGCCTGTGACTCTGTTTTTATAACCTTCCTCCTTGGTTGTGCATGAAGCGGAAGTTCATTATGATGACAGTGCTCATCCAAGGCCCTAAGCAACCCGGCAATGACATTGATGTGTACCTAAGGCCATTAGTTGAAGAACTCTTACAACTGTGGAATGGAACAGGTGTACGTGCGTGGGATGAGCACATGGGGGAAGAATTTGACCTAAATGCGTTGTTGTTCGTGACCATCAATGATTGGCCTGCTCTCAGTAACCTTTCAGGACAGACAAACAAGGGATACCGCGGATGCACGCACTGTTTGGATGATACCGACAGTATTTATTTGAATAGTTGTAAGAAGAATGTGTACCTGGGACATCGTCGATTTCTTCTGAGCAGGCATCCCATAAGAAAGAAAGGCAAGCATTTCAAAGGTGAGGCGGATCACCGGACGAAGCCTCGCCACCGTACTGGTGCTGATGTACATGATATGGTCAAGGATTTGAAGGTAATCTTTGGAAAGGGTCCTGGCGGACAACCTGTTCCGAAGGACGCCGACGGACGCGCACCCATGTGGAAGAAGAAATCTATATTTTGGGACCTGCCATATTGGAAAGACCTAGAGGTCCGCTCCGCAATCGACATGATGCACGTGGCGAAGAATCTTTGCGTGACCCTGCTTGGCTTTTTGGGCGTGTATGGGAAGACAAAAGATACACCAGAGGCACGGGAGGACCAATAACGTATGCACGGAAAAGACGACATACATCAGGGTCAGGCCAGCTACGCTCTTACCAAAGAAGAGAAGGAAATCTTCTTCGAATGCCTGCTCAGCATGAAGGTACCGTCTGGCTTCTCGTCGAATATAAAGGGAATAATAAATATGGAAGAGAAAAAGTTCCATAACCTAAAGTCTCATGGCTGCCACGTGATTATGACGCAACTCCTTCTGGTTGCATTGAGGGGGCTTCTACCGGAAAACGTTCGATTGGCCATTGTGAAGCTATGTGCATTCCTCAATGCAATCTCTCAGAAGGTAATCGATCCATAAATCATACCAAGGTTAAAGAATGATTTGGTGCAATGTCTTGTCAGTTTTGAGTTGGTGTTCCCACCATCCTTCTTCAACATCATGACACACATCCTAGTTCACCTTTGCGAAGAGATTAACATTTTGGGTCCTGTATTTCTACACAATATGTTCCCCTTTGAAAGGTTCATGGGAGTCTTGAAGAAATACGTTCATAACCGTGCTAGGCTAGAAGGAAGCATCTCGAAGGGCCATGAAAATGAGGAGGTCATTGAGTTTTGTATTGACTTTATTCCTGACCTTAAGCCGATTGGTGTTCATGAATCGCGGCATAAGGGCAGACTGGAAGGAAAAGGCACGCTAGGAGGGCATCAAATAATATGTATGGACGGGCATTCTCTCACTGAAGCACACTACACAGTTCTACAGAATTCCGCCTTGGTGGCTCCGTATGTGGAGGAACACAAGAATTTTCCACAGTCCAAGCACCCGGACAAGTCTGACGACTAGATTACACGCGAACAAACGACGACTTTCGCCGGTTGGTTGCAGAAACGTGCCCTGAACGATGGCGATATTCAAAATGATCTGTACTCGCTGTCCCAGTTACCATCTTCGAATATAATGACTTTCAAAGGGTACCAGATAAATGGGAATACATTTTACATGATCGCCCAAGATAAGAAGAGCACCAACCAAAACAGTGGTGTCCGCTTTGATGCAACAACCAACACGAGAAAGGAAACATATTATGGTTACATAGAGGACATATGGGAACTTAACTATGGATTAGGTGATTTGAAGGTCCCTTTGTTTCGGTGCAAATGGGTCAATATGACACGAGGCGGGGTAATGGAAGACCCGCAGTACGGAATGACAACAGTGGATCTCAACAATCTTGCGTATGCAGACGAACCATTCGTCCTAGCCAATGATGTGGCGCAGGTTTTTTATGTGAAAGACATGTCTACCAGGCCGAGAAAAGAAAAGATAAGAAAGCGAATGGATAATACGACGAGCCAAAGCGCTACATAGTTCTTTCAGGAAAAAGAAACATCGTGGGAGTGGATGACAAGACAGACATGTCAGAAGATTATGAAAAGTTTGATGAAATTGCTCCATTTACAGTGAATATGGACCCGAGCATCCAGTTAAATGATGAAGATTTTCCCTGGCTACGGCGCAAAGGAACACACGAGAAGAAAAAGTTTCACACCCAAATATCTGGGATGTGATCGGCTTCACTATCATCACTTTCTTCTGTGTTTCACACCCAGGAGGGAATGTCTGTAATAGTTATGGTAGTTAATTATGTGTTTTGGCATTTGAAACGCGAAGAAATTTTATGTGCAAACAAATTCTTTTTCATGCATTTACTGATTTTTTTCCAGCTAAATGACCCTGAAATTGAAAAGCATTTGAAATGAACTCAGAAAAGGTTGAAAGTTGGCATGGTATCATAATTT
The DNA here is from genome assembly GCA_900231445.1 of Triticum turgidum subsp. durum. Lineage (NCBI taxonomy): Eukaryota > Viridiplantae > Streptophyta > Magnoliopsida > Poales > Poaceae > Triticum > Triticum turgidum. The sequence goes on along the minus strand of LT934124.1, from coordinate 717,157,719 downwards.
TATACAAATAGCATGTGCAAAAAAGTAGAGAGGTTTACGGCAAAAACTGGATACACTTCGTGTACAAAATGGACAATCTTTTTCGAAGTATCAGGGTTTCCAATGAAAACTGAAATGTTACAAACGAATTTCATTTTTGAAATAACCTAAGCATTACCAAATTGAATATAATGATAAAACACACTAATATTAAACATAAGAAAAAAGAATCACTGAAAAATCTTTTTCCAAAGTTAAGTCATTCACAAACTAGTGATTCACACAAATTTCAAATAATTCAAAATTTAAACTATTCAAATTTGAAAACTACCGGCACTAACAGATCAAAGTTTTTAAATTTTTGTACCTAAAGCAAAAATGTTCACAAAGAAACTCTAAATACAGCAAAAAACAACTCAAAAATAAATAAAACAAATAAAAAAGCAAAAAAATTAAGAAAATAAAAAAAGCCCGCCTACGCCAAAGTGGCCTGCATACGACTAGAAACTCAACCTTTTGTTGGGCCAGGATGCAGGCCCGCAAAGGCCCAGTAGGCCCACATGGCAGCAATGAATTGGTAGGCCTAGTAGGCCTACTTAGGAGAGGAGCTCGAGAGAGCTACCGCACTGGGGCTTATAAACCAGTGCGGTAGCCCTTCGACTAGCGAGGTGGGACTAAACTTGCCACACCGCACTGTGCCAGCGCACCACCTTTAGTACCGGGTGGTGGCACAAACCGGTACTAAAGGGGGGGCCTTTAGTACCGGTTGGAGCCACCACCCGGTACAAAAGGGGGTGCGCTTCCCGCCGCTTGGCCTGGCCAAAACAGACCTTTAGTATCGGTTGGTGGCTCCAACCGATACTAAAGGTCCATCCTATATATACAACACTTGAAAAAAATTCAGTTTCCCTCTCTGTTCTTCCCTCTGTTTCCTCCCTCCGTCGCGCCGCCCTGCCCCGATCGTCGCCGCCCCCGCCCCTCGTCGCCGACCCCGGCCGTCCCCGCCCCTCGTCGCTGCCCCCGTCGATGTCGCCGCCCCGGCCGTCC
>LT934124.1:717142133-717155919 GCA_900231445.1 Triticum turgidum subsp. durum | reverse complement strand
CCCCGGCCGCCCCGCCCCGTTGTCGCCGCCACGTCCCGTCGCCCCGTCGTCGCCGCCCCGTCCCGTCGCCCCTTCGCCGCCGGTGAGCTCGCCACGGCCGCTAATGTCCACACACACACACACAGTACTACACACACAGAGAGAGAGAGAGAGACTACACACACACACACTACACACATTAGCACACATTAGTTTGTTTGTTATAAATTTTTCTGTTTTTTAGTTATGGAAATGTTAAAAATTATTCTGTTTTTTAGTTATATAAATATTAGAAATGTTAGTTTTATAGAAATGTTATAAATGTTTTCTGTTTTTTAGTTATAGAAATATTTATAGAAATGTTAGCAATTTTTCTATTTTTTAGTTATATGAATATTAGAATTGTTATGGAAATGTTAGTTATATAATCATGAAATATTAGAATTAGTTTTAGTTAGATGAATTAGATTAATGTCAAATTGTTAGAATTTGCATATATATAGAATTTTAGTTATCACAATCCAATCATTTAAAAAATGTTACTTTTTGCGGGCATATAGTATTTGTTCTCGACGATATGCCCGGCCCGTATCCTCGCCGTCGACCCGTTCGCGACAACGTCATGCTTCAGGGGACCCATGTCCGGGACTGGGCTCCGCCGGGCTGGCACTGGGAGGTGCTACCTGGAGGGGCGCGCCGCTTGGTGAGGAACCCGACCTCGGATCCCGTCGTCGACCCTGATCTTCTTTGGTGGCGTTCGCGTGGGCCACATTCGGTTTAGAGGCAGCTGGCCCCGCCGGAGGTGGTGCGTCGCCGTGTCAGGGAGGAAGATGAGCACGTCCATCGCTACATGGCTTCTATGGACGACGTCAGATTCTCCACTACTTGGCGGGTTCTTTGGGCAGATGACCGGAGATATGATCCTGTGATGGTTCCTTCTCTTTGGGTATGCACCGCCCGCGCCCCAGGAACCACGAGTGGGGCCCTAGATTCTTCTGTAGTACTCGATCTTTATTAGGTACCTAGCCAGTGATGTATTCGATATATAGTATTCGAGACGATGTATTCGAGATTATATATATTAAGACGATGATGTATTCGAGATTATATATTCGAGAGGATGTATTCTAGATTCAGATTTTCCTTATTGATTAATTGCATCCATGCATTGTAATTTGAATACTAAATTGTTTTATATTTCTTCTGTATTATTAGTAAAGTAAAAGCTATGGCGGACAATACCGGCAGAGATAGAGAAGAGGAATTGTTCGACATCATACGTAGCCCTCATAGGCTAGATGATCTGAATGAAGCAGATGATGGCTCCCAATATCTTAACAATACCGGAGAGGGTGATGAAAAGATATTCGATCTCGACGACCGGGCTGATGAAGTCATGAACTATGATTATGATTATGACACAGACAATGCTGATCTTCAAATAACAAACACTACCGGCGAGGTATATTTATATAAGCATGCATCATGGTGATCATCACATGTTTTTTTTATTGAAGATATATTAACGAATCGATCTTTCTTCTTTCAGCCCTCCGGATCGAGCAAATTTGCTTCTACAGACAGCAAGACAAAGCGAGGCCCGGGCAGATTGTTGAAGGATGGTGTAAAGTACCACATCAAATCCATCAAAGCTAGTGGCGAGCCCCTCACGCCTAAGAACATTGCGAACAAGTGGACTCGTCAGTGCGGAGTTCTTGTGAAGGACAAACTCCCGATCTCCATTCAAGAACAGAAAGACCAAAGACTAAACGTCCAGGTGTTACTTGGGTCGATGGCAGAGCCAAAGAAGACCTAGTGAAATCTCTGATGGAACATTTCACCCTACCAGATCATTTCACTAAAGCAGATGTGGACAAAGTCAAGGCCGCTGCTCTTAAGAAGATGGCAATTGCATTCAACACCCATAAGAAAACTGTATGGGCCAACTACCTCGCTAATGAAAGGAAGACTCCAGATTTCAAGGGAACACTGGAGAAGCAAAGATAACATTGGGACGATTTCGTGACCTTCAAGGATTCAGAAATATCTAAGGAACGGTCGATGAAAAACAAGGCAAATGCCGCAAGAAAGACGCAGTTCCATAGGCTGGGTCCAGGTGGCTACGCGGTGGCATTGCCTAAGTGGGATAAGTCTGAGCAAGAGATGGAGGATGCAGGGGTCACTCCGGTTACCCGGCACTGGCCCCCCAGGTGCAGAACTTGGTTCTATGCGCATGGGGTGGCGTTGGACCCGAAGACGGGCATGGTTTCGAAGAAGGCAAGTCTAAAAGGAGCCGAACAAAAGATAATTGACGCAATAGAAGAAGCTCGAGTGGGGGTGTTCACGCCCAACAGAGAGAACGACGAGCTTACGCGCGCCCTGGGAAATCCCGAACACCCGGGAAGAACACGAGGCATGGGTGTTATTCCCTGGTATGAGGGCTTTTCGGACTGGAATGACGACTACAGGTCCCGTGCAAGAAAGAAGATGGAGGAGGAGAAGAAGAGGAAGCTGGAGGAGGAGCAGAGGACGCAGGACGCAGAACGCCTTCAAGGCCTAGAAGCAAGGCACGCGGACCTGGCACTCAAATTCCAGCAGCAGCAGCAGCAGCAGATCGACTCACTTAGCCAGGAAAGGGGGTCTCAGCAGCGGCAGAAGCAAGCGGATGATCATCCAGCATTGGATAGCACCGTCCCATCCATGCCGAGAAGCAGCGTTGGTTCTGCCCCGAGCGACACACTGCTGGATAAATACCCTGTGGATGACATCATAGAGAACACTAACTGCGAGCTACACTCCAAAATGAAGAACATATCCATGAAGGTGGCGGACGGCGTTGCTTTTCCAGTTACCCCCGAAGCAACCTACCATTGCATCCCGATTCTAGAGGGCTATGCTCGTGTCATGGTTGATGAAGTGGTGGACCCATATTTGGGGCTAACACTTGACATTCCTGGAGGTGAAGACGAGCGCACACTCGGAGAGGCCATACATCATATCATCCTATGGAGAAAGGATTGCATAATCTTTCGAAGTCCACCGACACCGCGTCGTCTGCCGACTCCTCGAAGTCCGCCACCGAGTCAGCGGACTCCCGCTCCTCCAAGTCCACGAACACGTGAGATGACTCCTCCTCGAAGTCCGCCACCTCCTCCAAGTCCCCTTAACGCGTGAGCTGACTCCTCCAGTTTCAAGCCTGGCACAGCGTCATGCCATTTCTCTGGTTGCAAGTCCGGCACCGTGTCAGGCCACACCTCCTGCTTCAAGTCCGGCACATCGTCAGGCCACTTCTCCTGGTCCAACTCCACGTCAGCCATCTCCGCCGTCTCAGCAATCGCAGAAGAGACATCCCGCAACTTTGGTGCGTAGCGGTACAAGTCGAGGTAGTTCAGGAAGTACAGGCGAAGGCAAGCGATATAAATATGGTCCAAGCTTCGCTCCTCTTTGAGGGAGTCCTGGACTAGGGGGTGTCCGGATAGCCGAACTATCATCATCGGCCAGACTCCAAGACTATGAAGATACAAGATTGAAGACTTCGTCCCGTGTCCGGATGGGACTTTCCTTGGCGTGGAAGGCAAGCTTGGCGATACGGATATGTAGATCTCCTACCATTGTAACCGACTCTGTGTAACCCTAGCCCTCTCGGTGTCCATATAAACCGGATGGCTTTAGTCCGTAGGACGAACAACTATCATACCATAGGCTAGCTTCTAGGGTTTAGCCTCCTTGATCTCGTGGTAGATCTACTCTTGTAACACACATCATCAATATTAATCAACCAGGACGTAGGGTTTTACCTCCATCAAGAGGGCCCGAACCTGGGTAAAACATCGTGTCCCTTGTCTCCTGTTACCATCCGCCTAGACGCACAGTTCGGGACCCCCTACCCGAGATCCGCCGGTTTTGACACCGACATTGGTGCTTTCATTGAGAGTTCCTCTGTGTCGTCACCTATAGGCTCGATGGCTTCTTCGATCATCAACAACGATGCAGTCCAGGGAGAGACCTTCCTCCCCGGACAGATCTTCGTATTCGGCAGCTTTGCACTGCGGGCCAATTCGCTTGGCCATCAGGAGCAGATCGAAAGCTACGCCCCTGGCCGTCAGGTCAGATTTGGAAGTTTGAACTTCACGGCTGACATCCGCGGGGACTTGATCTTCGATGGATTCGAGCCACAGCTGAGCGTGCCGCACTGTCACGATGGGCATGACTTAGCTCTGCAGTCGGACAGTATCCTGGAGGCCGCACTCGAGTCCGCACCGATCTTCAATTTGGAGCCGGCTGCACAGATCAAGGAAGGATGGCTAGACACCGCCTCGGGGGCTGCAACCTCTACGGTGATAGAGCCGAGCATTGATCTCGTCCCTAATAAAGCCCATGACTCCGAGGTGCCGGACTCCGAGCCTCCCGCGCCCCCTCCAGTCGAATCCGGTTGGGCGCCGATCGTGGAGTTCACCGCTGTGGACATCTTTCAACACTCACCTTTCGGCGACATCTTGAGCTCGCTAAAGTATCTCTCGTTATCAGGAGAGCCCTGGCCGGACTGCGGTCAGGATGGTTGGGATGCGGACGACGAAGAAATCCAACAACCACCCACCACCCACTTAGTAGCCACTGTCGACGATCTAACCGACATGCTAGACTTGGACTCCGAAGACATCGATGGTATGGACGACGATGCCGGAGATGACCAAGAACCAGCGCCTATCAGGCACAGGAAAGCCACCCCAACTCATGACGTATACATGGTGGATACACCAAAAGGAAGCGACAATGAGGAACACGGGACATGGCGAACGAAAACTCCCCCAACAAACAACCAAAGCGGCGACGCAAGCGCCGCCCGAAGTCCCGCCTCGATAAAAACGGCACCCATACGGACCTGGCCCTAGAGCAGGGTGAAGCAGTGGACGGAGAACATGCCACCAAGCAACCATCCGAACATGATGAACTGGACAAGCAACCCATCCCCGGCGAAAACAAGAGCCCAGACGATCTCACGCCGAATACATCACCAGAGCATAACAACCTTCATAAAAGGCTCGTCGCCACTGCAAGAAATTTGAAGAAGCAAAAGCGGAAGATCAAAACAGCGGAGGACGCACTCAGAAGGAGATGGAGCAAAGTACTCAATACCGCAGATAAATATGGCGCTAGTCACTAGGCAAAGAGCTACATGAAGCGCAAGCTGTTGCCCGAATTCGATGAGGAGGCCTTAGAACCCCCGCAATCAAAAAAGAAAGAGGCCGCCTGGCCGGATAGACGACCAGATGACAGGCTAAGAGCAGCAAGGGGCGCCGCACACAATACGGCACACGATCAGCATAAAGATCCTCGGAGAAACGATGACCCGGTCAGGTCTATCTATGGGCCAAAAAAGAAGACTCCAGGAAGCAACACCACCCGCCGAGGGTTTGAAGACAACGGCACACCCAAATACAGGGGCGCCGCACACCCACTATGTTTCACCGACGAGGTACTGGATCATGAATTTCTAGCGGGATTCAAACCCGTAAACATAGAGGCATATGACGGAACAACAGACCCCGGAGTCTGGATTGAGGATTATATCCTACACATACATATGGCCAGAGGAGACGATCTCCATGCCATAAAATACCTACCCCTCAAGCTCAAAGGGCCAGCTCGGCATTGGCTCAATAGCCTCCCAGAAAATACCATTGGAAGTTGGGAAGAGCTCGAGGATGTGTTTCGAGCAAAATTTCAGGGGACTTATGTCTGCCCTCCGGATGCAGACGATTTAAGTCACATAACTCAACAGCCGGAGAGTCAGCACGCAAATTCTGGAACAGGTTCCTCACCAAAAAGAACCAAATAGTCGACTGTCCGGACGCCGAAGCCTTAGCAGCCTTTAAGCACAACGTCCGAGATGAATGGCTCGCCAGACACCTCGGCCAGGAAAAACCAAGAACAATGGGCGCACTAACAAGCCTCATGACCCGCTTTTGCACGGGGGAAGACAGCTGGCTGGCTAGATGCAGCACCAGCGACCCGAGTACATCCGAAGTCAGGGATGGAAATGGGAAATCACGATGCAGAAAAGATCAGCACCGGAATAAGGAAAATGGCCCAAATAGCACGGCGGTCAACGCCGGATTCAAAAGCTCTCGGCCGAATAAGAAAACACTGCCCCACAAGGACAACAGTGACGAGCTATCCAACCTAAACAAAATTTTGGATAGGCTATGTCAAATACATAGTACCTCCGGGAAGCCTGCAAAGCATACCCATAGAGATTGTTGGGTCTTCAAACAGTCCGGCCGACTTAACGCCGAACGCAAGGGGCTCGACACACCAAGCGAAGACGAAGACGAACCCCACAAGCAGCACGCCGGAAAACACAAGACTTTCCCACTAGAAGTCAAAATAGTGAACTCACTTCATGTGATAACACGAAAACACAGTGCGGCACCTGCCGTACCAGGACACCGTCCGCAGAATGGGGATAGACCCTACCAAAATTCGCCGTAGCAACACTTCCTTCAAAGGAGTGACGCCAGGCCTTTAAGCCAATTGTACAGGCTCTGTACCACTAGAGGTTGTGTTCGGTTCATCCGACAACCTCCGTCGCGAAAACCTCACTCTTCATATCACCCCATTTAACAGTGGCCCTCAAGAACTACTGGGACGCGAAGCTTTCGCCCGCTTTAACGCAATACCACATTACGCGTCTCTTATGCTTAAAATGCCCGGTCCACGCGGCATAATCTCATTAAAGAGTAACTCCGAGGTGTTCCTCGACCACGGAGAACGTGAGGCTACCTTGACAGCCACACACTAATCCGACCTTGCAGGTCCAAGCCCCTAAAAAAAGGTCATTCAGACCTCGGACACGGTTAGGCGAGTCCGGCGTAAATAAACAAGGGGCTTCCCAGCCGCATACCCCTTTACAAGGGGCCGTGCGTATAAACGATGAGAGCCAATAAAGCTCAACTTTATTCATCTTCAAAATTATACTTTATTTAAAATACAACTTTTGCACGATATTTTCTTCCAAACTAAGTCCTTCTCTTTTATAGATGAAGCACGTGCTACACCCGTCCAGGATACAGCACAACGGAAACACAGGCACAAACGTGCAGCAGGGACCCGTTGCAAGGATTCTTTTCAGATTAAGACCCTGCGTAAACCTTTCTTACTGTCTCTTGTTGATACACATCCCCCGGTTTCCTACCATGACCGAGGAGGAGGCTGGCGTTTTGGCATCGGCCGCGTCAGAAGTTCCCGCATGTACCTGGACACTAGGGGCTTAGGGCATTGTTCTGCCCGGTATCATAAAGACCGAACACCTCAGGGAGTGTTCGGCGTCTTGAGTTAGGCCTTATATGCATCAGGTCCGAATCATGTCTTTGGTCAAATGTTGGGTTTGCCCGGCTCCTGTGTTTTGCTGCCTTACGTTCCGCTCCATCGGCTAACGCGGCACCAGGAGAACTGCTGCGATTGTGCCCCGGTTCGGCCGGGCGAGCACCTCAGTAGAGAAAGCCGAAAACTGACTGTCATGATATAGCGAGAGACTGGTCAACCACTCGATCGACTATTGGAATGTTTAGAATTCCTCCGCTTTGACGAAAGACCGCTTCCCGGTCAGGCACATACGCGCCCCGAGTTCGGAGAAGCGCGGTGCCTCTAGGGGCTATATAGTAGCCCCACCTTCGAGCTCCTATGGCTAAGTAAAAGTGATAAAGCATTATAGTCCGGTTGCCTAGTTTGCTACGCTATCACCTCCTTCAAAGGACCAAGACGTTGGATTAAGTGTGAAAAAGCGCTTTTCTTTTTGCAAACACCACCGCACCATGTGCGTGGGGGCTGAAGCCAAAGACTGCCATCTTTCAGGTTATACATACATATACGGCCGCACAGGAGATAGTTCAATACTTGAACGCACAAGTATAAAAAGCTATTGCATTATAAACGTGATATCAGAAATCATACGTGTCATTTAAACATAACATCTTTCGAGCACTGCGACTCTATTAAACGAGCGCCCTGCAGGACTTCCTCAAAATAGTGCTCGGCGGGTAATCGGCTTTTGTCCGAACCCCGGGATGCAATAGTGGTGGCATCCATCTTCGCCCAGTATGTCTTCACACGGGCGAGAGCCATCTGTGCACCTTCTATGCATGCCGACCGCTTCATCGCCTTGATATGCGGCACAGCCCCAAGGAATTGCTGCTACAAGCCAAAATAACTCTCAGGCTTGGCCCTTTCCGGCCACAGATGAGCGACCACATCCGTCATGGCAAGTCCGGACAATCTATTCAGCTCAGCCCACTCAGCCAGCCGATCAGTCAACGGAAGTGGACGCTCCGGACTATGGAATTGAGACTAGAAAAGCTCTTCCATTTCGTGATCCTTCTGGCTTCCGAAGTGCACGACTGCGTCCGCCGCACTCGCCGCCAAATCCAGATAAGGATCCTCCGCACCACACAATTGGCCCAACTGGGCATACTTCGGATTCGTGAACTTCCTACGCAGGAGAAAGGGCTTTCCAGCCGCAATGTCTCCGGCTTGACGCAGTTCCTCCTTCATAGCCCGCATCACACTTCGGGCATCCTTGACTTTGGCGGCGGCCTTCTTCAGGCCCTCTTGCTCCACTCGGCGTTCTCCTTCAAGAACTTCACAGCAGTCGGTAGCATCTTTTAATTTCAAGGCCGTTCCGGCCATCTCTTCCCTGCTTCGGCAGTGAGCAGCCTTTTCGGCTTTTAGCTCTTCTGCTGCCTTCGAGGCAGCCGCATCACTTTTCCTGGCTTGCTCCTTGGCTCAAGCAAGCTCTGCTCGAAGGTCTTCCACAGCAGCGGCACCATCTGCATCAAGCATACAAATTGTAAGGAATGGGCGTCAGCTCCCTTACTAGGCGACCGCGGAGCAACCACCTACCTTGTGACTCATCAAGTCGTTTATTGACCAGCGCGATGTCCGCATCCGCAACATCGAGTTGCCTCTTCAGCTCGGCAACTCCATCAGTCCGGCTGGCCACCGAACGTTTCGCCACCTGCATAGGAAAGGCGACATTCTATAACTGAGATTATGATCCTTGGCACGCTGTCGCTTTCGACAGCATACCAAGTCTCAGGGGCTACTATCTATACAGGGTGCACTCCATGTGCAAAACTGTCAAAAGGTATGTCTTTTTTGCGTACCTCAAACCCCATCAGCAAACTTCCGACGGCCTCATGCAACCCGCTCTCGGCGGATGAGATCCTTTCAATCACCTTGCTCATTAATGTGTGGTGATCTTCTGAGATAGACGCCCTCTTGAGCAAATCCTGCAGCTCCACCGCCAATGGGTGCCGAACTCCCCGGCCCCGCCGGACTCGGGGAGACCCTCCGTGACGACACCTCAGGGTCGTCCGCCCCGCCCGACGGGGCGGCAGATGGAGGCGTTTCGCTCTCCATCATCTCCGGATGAAGGTCCCCCGAAGATGAGCTCTGCTGAGATGGGCTGCGATCCGAACTACAAGGTGAAAATTTTGGTTACCCTTAGAAATAAAGCAGGGGTGTCCCCTGTTACAAAATCCTCCCTTTTTTACTTACGGCTCGCTGGAGGGCTGATTCCTCTGAGGAGACAGTGCGGCCGGGGCTCTTCCCTGCACAGGACCTTCCGGTGCAGATTTCTTTCCCCGCTTTGAGGCCTTGGCCTCCGGGTCTTCGAAAGCAGTCCTCTTCTCCCCCTGGAAGGAGGGGCTCTCGATTCTCCCCTTACTGAAAGCCTCCTTGACAGAGGTGGTAGTTTCTCTGTGCCCCCCTTCGCCCTCCTCTGAAGGCGCAACCTCCAACATTTTGACTAACACGGGATCCGGCGTGGTTTCAGGGAGGGGGCCGGACACCGTATTAGTTTTGCTTGCGCTATCCACTCCTGTCCAAGGGATAGCTGGTTAAACGGCAAACCCATGATAAATAAATGGACAATATGTCCGGACACAGGGCTACTTACTTGAGTATCCGGGCGATTGCAGCTTAGGCCGGCGTCCTCGGTCAAATCCAGACGCATCTCTTGCAATCCGAAGAACAGTTTGTACATCTCCGCGGGTGTCAAACCCATGAAGTGTTGGAGAGCTCGTGGCCCCTCCAGATTAAATTCCCACAGGCGGAGGGGGCGACGTTTGCAGGGCAGATGGCGCCAAATCAGCATAGCATGTGCCACTACGACCAGATTAATCTCCCTTTCTTGGAGGCCTCGAATCCGGTCCTGCAACAGGGGTACGTCTTTGGACGGCCCCCAGTTAAGCCCCTTGTTGACCCATGACGTCAGCCATTGTGGAGGGCCCGAGCGGAAGACCGGCGGCAGCCTCTGCCTGCTGCCCCTGGGAGCGGTGATATAGAACCACTCCTGTTGCCGCAAGTCGAGCTCCTCTTGAAAAGAGCCCTCGGGCCATGGAGCATCGGCCCTCTTGCTTATAACCGCCCCGCCGCACTCTCCCTGACGCCCCTCTATCATCTTCGGCTCCACGTTGAAGGTTTTGAGCCACAAGCCGAAGTGAGGGGTAGTGCGGAGGAAGGCTTCGCAGACGACAATGAATGATGAGATGTGGAGGATGGACTCCGGAGCCAAGTCATGGAATTCCAGCCCATAGTAAAACATGAGCCCCCTCACGAAGGGATCCATCGGGAAGCCTAAACCCTGACGAAGGTAAGACACGAACACGACGCTCTCGCCGGGCTCGGGAGTACGAATAACTTGCCCCCGGGTAGGCAACCTATGCGAAATCTCATAGGTCAAGTACCTGGCATCTCTCAGCTTTAGCACGTCCTCTTCCGTGACGGAAGAGGGCATCCACCGGCCTCGTAGGTTGGAGCCAGACATTGTCGAAGGTCGAAAGTACCCAAATCTGGAGCCCTGGGTGTTGGAACTTGTGGCGAGAGGCGGATTCGATTGAGGATTGAAGAAAAAGAACGGTCCTTGATCTCATTATAAAGAGGAAGAATACCAAGAGCCGTCCCCATGACCGTTTGGAACCCGCCTTCGATGGAGGGGGTGTGGCAACAGACGCGATTGGGGTACGCACGTCCGTATTTATGAGAATCCCGGAATAAAGGGAACACGATCTCTACCTCGACAAGACGTGCCAAGGAAACCGCTTCGCTAAACACGCTGAGGTGGTACAATAAAAACAATTCTAGTAAAGGCTTGGTAGTGGTGTGACGTCACGCCACCAAATACGTCAGCAGATTGAACTTGTGTAATATTATTTTCTCTACGGTGGTACATGGAATTTATTTTGCAGAGCCGGACAATATCCTGGTGTTCACAATCTTCTATAAATTATTCGGAGGAGGAACCAGCCTTGCAATGCCGAAGACAATATGCGCGCCGGATGCGTCGTCATTGAAGCTTGGTTCAGGGGCTACTGAGGGAGTCATGGACTAGGGGGTGTCCGGATAGCCGAACTATCATCATCGACCGGACTCCAAGACTATGAAGATACAAGATTGAAGACTTTGTCCCGTGTCCGGATGGGACTTTCCTTGGCGTGGAAGGCAAGCTTGGCGATACGGATATGTAGATCTCCTACCATTGTAACCGACTCTGTGTAACCCTAACCCTCTCCGGTGTCTATATAAACCGGATGGCTTTAGTCCGTAGGACGAACAACAATCATACCATAGGCTAGCTTCTAGGGTTTAGCCTCCTTGATCTCGTGATAGATCTACTCTTGTAACACACATCATCAATATTAATCAAGCAGAAAGTAGGGTTTTACCTCCATCAAGAGGGCCCGAACCTGGGTAAAACATCGTGTCCCTTGTCTCCTGTTACCATCCGCCTAGACGCACAGTTCGGGACCCCCTACCCGAGATCCGCCGGTTTTGACACCGACACTCTTCCTCAGAGGCCTTACGACATGACTAAGGAGCAGAACACAGCCATAGTGCAAGCCCAAGTGGACGCCCATTTTGAACCGAAACCGGCACGGCCGCCAAAGGAGAAAGTAATTGACCACTTCATTCGTATGGCTAGAGAACCAGCTCCCAAGCCTGTTGACTCGGACTATGAGCGCGAAATCAGGAAGGCACATCGAGCACGACTACAAAAGGAAGCGAGCTCAAGCTCGAGCCAACAAGCAGCTGGCAAAAATGCGGGAAAACCGTTCCCCAGTTGGGAGAACAGGCGGCGCAAGCGATCCCCCCGCTTGTTGTGCCAACAACACATGAGAGGAGTAGTACGCGCGCCAAATATTATTGTGGGCAAACCATTAGCGTTCCCCAGCATGGCGATGTGGTAATAACAGAGGATCATATAATGCAGGATCAAATGCTCAATATCTCTGTTGGACAACTCCTCGAAATCGAGCCCATGCCTACGCTTAAAGAATCGGAAAAATCATGGCAATATGTCTGGGGCAATCCTTTGGTCCATCCAGACAAGGTCAAGGACCTCCCAACGAGAATGTATCAATTGCATCAATGGTACATGAACATTACCAAGATTTCCAATCGAGAGTCCCTCATGGTGAATGCCAAGCATGAGCATTGTTACCATGAGAAAGCTATGGCCATTGAGTATCCAGAACTATTTCAGTTATTTAATCAAGACGCACTCGACAAGTCTATCGTCAGTTGCTATTGTCTATAAGTGACTTATTTCTGTAACTTAAGTCTCAAGCTAGTTATGTAGTGATAATTTTGATCAATCATTACATGTAATTATCCTCACTATATTCTTTTTCTGTGGTATTATATGCAGGATGAAGATGTATGAAATGAAAAAAGCTGGACGCTATGGCGTTGGGTTCATTGACCCAAATACCATTAATCAGGACATATGGGAGATTGACCATTGTAAAGCTGCTGTAGAGAAAAGCATGCTAGAGTTCTTGAAGCGCCTCAATACCTTCGAAGATATACTACTTCCTTACAACTCCCCGTGAGTCACACTGTCTTGTACTACAAATTCTGTTTTTGCTTACTAGCTAGCTAGATGTTAATAATTAAGTGTATACAGTTTACAGTAGTTGATTAATTTTATGCACATGCCCGCTTAATTAAGACATGCAAACGTGTGCGTATGCAGTTGGCACTGGGTCTTGATAGACATTAAAGTTGAGGAAGGAAAAGTTGAATTACTGGACTGACTAACTAAAGAAGATAAAGACTACACCATCATGAAGGGGATAGTCAACAGGTAATTTCAATCATTATTAACTATTAGTTCCTGATATGAACTATTTAATAACCCCTTTATTAATTTTCTTTGCCGGCGGGCAGGGCATGGGCAAAGTTCATCGCGGTGACTCCAGGAGAATGGCCAAAAAAATTGTTTTGGCATCGACCCAAGGTAAGTAATTAAGTAGTACTAGCTAGCTACCATCTCTTTAATTCTTGTTTCAATATCATTAATTAATTATTATGCTTGATTAATCATTATCTGATTCAATTCCATTCTCGTAAAGGCCCTGAGGCAGGCGAAAGGGAATAATCTATGTGCATACTACGTTTGCGAGAACATTCGCATGATGACGTGCGAAAGGAGCAGATCTGATAGACAGGACTGGGTACGTTTTTGTCAGAACACTATTCACACCATTATCGATATCTAGTCACGCAACTAACACACATGCATATTGATCTCCTTCTTAACAGTTCAGATCGGTGCGGGATAAGCTCCTACCATCGGACCGCATACAAGCACTTCAAGAGGAAATAGCCGGATTTTTGCTCGACCAGATCATAGATCTGAAAGGAGAATACTATTATCCGCTACCGCCCCCATGAACCACTTGTCGTCGTGCTCCGAAGGCACCAAGGCAACATGTAGTAGAAATTGTATATATATATATATACATGT
>LT934124.1:717100789-717142003 GCA_900231445.1 Triticum turgidum subsp. durum | reverse complement strand
TACGAGAAAATCTATTTAATATATATGCATAACGTGTACAATTTGTAGTATCGTGAAATACCAGCAAACAAAAAAGAATTAAATGGAAAGTAAAGCCAAATTGAAAACACAAAATTAAAGCAAAAATTAAAAAAAAAACTCAAACATTTAGTATCGGTTGGTGTTACCAACCGGTACTAATGTCCTACACGCACACGGGCCTGGCTCATGCCACGTGTTTGCACTTTAGCGCCGGTTCGTGACAAACCGGTACTAAAGGAGGGGGCCTTTAGTCCCCACTCTTTAGTGCCGGTTCGCCAACCGGCACTAAAGGCCGTCACGAACCGGCACTAAAGCCCGGTTCTGCACTAGTGTCAGCATGCAATTAAGAAGTGATTTGTTGGACAAACAAATTAAGACGTGTTTCATAGAAACCACGTCTAAATGCAAAACTTTTCTTAGGCATAGTAAGACTACACTACACGTCTATTACAAAATTTGAACTAAAAACTAATAAAACACACATTTCCCATGTGTATATAATGTAGTCTAAATACGATCAACTTTGTTTGGTCGAACAAATAAAACTCTAAACATAAAGATATTTTCCATCTGTACTACGAGATGTCTATCTATCTATTATATACTTACAACAAGAGTCAAATAAGCCAAATAAGCCATCACATTCGTTCACATATGCTATTCTTTTTTAAACCGTTTGATTAGAATAACAAAGCCTGAGATTTAAAGATTTTTACGTAACACATAAAAATATATGTACGCAACAGTATTGGACTTTGAAGTTGTCACGTTAGATGCAACTCCCGGATTATACAATATATAAAGATGTAAAAAGTGGTGTCATATTTAGATACAACTTGCACCGGAGTTGACAAAAGGAAGACGTGCACCGTAAGGATTCCTCAATCTACGTACATATATGAAAAACTAACAAAACGGACAGACATCCGGAGTGCCACCACGTCCTTCCTTGCATATAAGCAAACCAATACGTACAAAAAGAAGTGGAAAAAGGTTGTGCTAAAAATATACGTTATTTCATGGAAGAAAAGCAAAGAAAAGTCAAACCAGGACACATACCATACGATGCTGGATGTTGCAAAAAAGAGATAGAAAGATGCATACTACATTAGTTATGTACTAGTACAAATGTCCGTGCGTTGCAACGGGGAGGAAAATTATGTGTGTTCATCAAAAAGTTTACCAGAGCCACACGATGACATTCCTAAGTTGCTACCTGGTGGCGGCAAAGAGGCGCACACCGGCATTTAGAAGAAAAACATTATTAGTTGCACATTAGTTATGAAAGAAGCCTTGACACCGAGGGCAAGAAACACTTTTTTTCATAATCCTGAGATCTACTCTCTCCCCCCGGGTTTGCCAGGGCTATCTCACAAATCTCAGCAATAACTAAAGGTAGATACTAATCAGAGAGAAGTAATATTACATGCTCAAAACCACACAATTAACGCGCCTATGTTTTCTGTAAAATATTGGATTAAATTAAATCATGTTATAGTGAACTGATCCGGGAGAATAACACTAACTATTAGTGGAAATGTTGGTTGCTTCTTCCTCGACACCGACATAATGTCTGCATGCCTGACAATATTAATTGTTGGTAAACATCTGTAAATATCTATTGTCATTGAATTCTAATGAACTAACCTTATGTAGTCTTAGACTGATCACAGGTGACCTCCTGTCCATAAGATATCATAGAGCTACAAAAGTAACACAAATACCAGCCAGTAAGACTGGTAAGCTATCTACAAAAAAGTAAAATATTACAAATTTACATACATTACCAGCAATATAAATAGCATTTTTCTTGTCGAGCTCGCAAAATTTATTCGTATCATGAATCATTCTCACCTGCAGTTTGCACTCTCATTTGTGAGATTCAACCGATAATTCTGTGAAGTGTCAATGTTTGCAATAAATAATCTTTAAAGGAGAAACACCTTTAAATATATCTTTTAAAAACATTAATGACATACAAGAGAATCAATACCAAATCCCCATAAATAGAAAATTCGGAGGATTAAAATATTTGTATGACCTAGGCTGTCGACATGGCATGGCCGCCAACAAATTGGAAGAGACAGAGAGTTTTTTTGAGTAACAAGAGAGAGAGAGAGTTGGTGCAGCGCCTTTTGGAGGTTTCGGCCCATTGCCTTTTCTCATGTTGCACAGGCCCAACTGGTCAACACGGCCCACGACACACCTTAACCTAGTTCGTCCCAGCCACCCTCGCCCGATCCCCTCGTCCTCCTCGTCGCCGCCTCACACACACACACACACACACGCGCACGCACGCACAGAGGACGCACGCACGCACAGAGGGCGGGGTGTGCCCGGCCGACGAAAGCCTTCCCCTCTCGTTCCTCCTGAGGCGAGGCAGCACCTCGCGCTCGATCCCGCTCGCGCAGCCACCGGCGAGCCCACGCCGCCGTGCATCCTGAGGCGAGGCTTCTTCTAGCCTCCTCCTTCCTTCCCCTCTCGTGCCTCCTGAGGCGAGGCACCTCGTGGTCGATCCCGCTCGCCCAGCCACCGGCGAGCCCACGCTGTCGTGCCTCCTGAGGCGAGTTGCCTCGCGCCCGAGCTCGATTTGTTTATCCCCCAATGGCATCGATGATTGGAGCTCTTCTTTCTCTCGTTCTATATGAGAAGCTTTGTTTATCCCCCGTGGCATTTTCCTCTCTTTGTTTATGTAACCCTGAGGCTTGTTGATGGTCTATTTTTAAACGTATATAAATTAGTAGGATTGGTTGAAAAGTTACAGGGTGGGATTATTAAGCGAGGCATATGCATATTCAATATTTTGCTTGTCCTTAGAGGCCCGGTTCAGATGGTATATGTGTGCTCTTGCACGTGTGTAGAGGAGCGGCGTGGGCCGATGGGCCGATGCGAACGTAGAGCGGCGGCTGACCTGTTACCTTAGACAACGAACAAAACTTGGCGTGAGGAATTAGTACCACCTCATGTATTTCACATAATGTAAGATCAGAGATGCGGAACGAAACTAAGAATATCACCGTGCTTTATTAGTAGGTAAGGTATATAGAGGTATAGATATAGATATAGATATAGATATAGAACAGGTTTTACAGGGAAACAAACAAAGTCTCGAGCTCACGAGAAAAAAAAAAACAAAGTCCTGCATAGGATGCAAGGGAGAAAAAAGATCGGACGATACAATGCCATTTCAAATCATAGGAGCATAGACACCGGCTGCCTGGGAGATAGTCCAACATGTTGTACATGGACACAAATCCATAACAGGTCGATAGGCTTTGAAGAAAAACACAGGGCGAGAGGCCATAGGCCAGCTCTACATGTTCTATACGGACAGGAATTCATAGCAATGACATTACTGAGTAAATAAAAAGGTAGTAAGATTATTTCCGATGTCATCGGCCGAAATAATCAAGTATTACATACAGTGATATCGTCGATGATGTCAGCAGCCCAATTGTTCAAATCTTGCACAGCTTCTCGGTGTCACTTTTTTTAGAGTCGTTTCGGTGTCACTTAATCTGATTTAGTTTGATCAAGTAAAAGCAATATCTTTTATCTTTCATGGGACATTTCTATAGCAGTATAATTATAATTTCATGGAGGACAGTTCACATGAAGAACGATGCTCAGAGTTGTGTACTCGATATAATTCTAAAATCAAATTCAACATTTACAAAAATTATTACAAAATACACCACCAAATGATATGGTTGCCATGAAAGTAAATCAAATGAAAAATCCATAGATATTACAGGGTTTTTTTCTATGCAATCCATATGTGGTCCACAAATTACAAAAAACATGGAACCACTTGATATGAAAATTGTTAGTTTGATTTATAGAAGAAAATCATTTTATGACTGAAATTCGAAGAAAGAAGTAAAAGTATCATGAAATTATTTTTTACAATGATACAGAACCCCAAAATCTCCAAATTCAGGCTAACATTTATATAGACACCATCTTATTTTTTTTACTAAATAAACACTTCGTATCATTTGCATAAACAAACAACACAATATTATGGTAGAAGAAGTAAATGTTGTAATCTCCAAGCAATGGCAGAAGTACAAAAAGTTATTTTTGTGTTGTTAAAAATATAAGTTAACACAAACAACATGGTCGCGGTAAAGCAAAGATAAGTGACAATGATACAGCTGAAGAGATACTATTTTGGCATCTTTTTAGGAGAGCATACCAATAATTACACGACATTACATAAGCATCGATCTAAGAACTTATATTAAGATGAGCATGTACGTAGAAGCCTTCAGATGCATGTGATTCCACAAATCAGAAAGATAACACATATAAATTTCATGCTTCATGATTTTTTTTTAAAGAAGCATCATATTAAATCGTTCCTTCTTTGGTGTCTAATTAATTAAAGACAATGCAACAAAAAAGTGTCGACAAAGTACATTATGGGTAACATTAGATACTAATTTACCTATCAAACTAAACAAATACATAATTTCTAAAGTAAAAAAAGTACGCATTTTATTTGTCAAGGGTGTATATCTTTAAATACTTGCAGTTATTCTGGTTAGGCAGATGCATACTTTCAAATAAAGAAGACATGTGAATCTCAAAAAAGAAAGAAAAGAAGACATGGGTGATATTTAGAAAATCTAGCCGCGCAATTGCGCGGGTCACCCCGCTAGTTATATTACATAACGGCTCTGTTTTCATAATACAGGAAGGGACAGGATGACATGAATGTATTCATTCAAAGATAATATCCTTAGCACATTGCTCCGCCACAATGTGGGGCCCCTCCAGGACATCGTTAAAATACCGCCCGGACGTGCGGTGCTCCTTTCCTGCTGGCGGTCCCTTGGTCGCAAGCTTCACGGCGTCCATCTTCAGCCACTGCATCTTGACTCGGGCGAAAGCCAATCGCGCGCCTTCGATGCAGACCGATCGCTTGATGGCATCAAGCCGAGGGCAAGCATTGACCAGCCGCTTCATGAGCCTGAAGTAGCTGCTGGGTATGGCTTCGGCAGGCCATAGCCGGATTATTAAATCTTTCATGGCTAGTTCGGCCACCCTATGCAGTTCGAGTAGCTGCTTTAGCTGATCACTAAAGGGCACCGGATGTTCTGGCGTAAGGTATTGCGACCAAAACAGCTTCTCCGTGGAGCTCCCCTCTTTGGCTCGGAAGAACTCCGCACCGTCTGAAACGTTGTGCGGCAGATCCGCAAACGCCCCTGGAGAACTCCAAATCCGGGTCAGTAAGAGGAACCTTTTCTTCACATATTTGCTCTGCATAATAAAGGCCTTACCCGCCGCGATTTTCCTGGCCTCCTGGACTTCCTGGAGGGCGCCCTGGGCTTCAACCCGGCATCGTGTGCGCTTTGGCGGGCCTTGGCAAGTTCGGACTCTTGATCTGCAATGTTGCACTCCAAGGACTCGCATTTCTTCACGGCGTCCTGGAGCTCCTGCTGGACCTCACCGACCCTGGCCTCATGCTTTTCACGAGTGGCTTGTTCCTTGGCCGTTCTCTCCTCGGCCTCGGTCAATGCCTTTTTGAGGGCCTCCACCTCGATCGCCTCTCCTACAAATAAAATGGTACTATGGTCATTACAAATCATCTATCCTTTCTGATATACGGAAGGTCATGGCATACCTTGTTTATCCTCTAGCTGTTTTTTCACGCGGCCGAGCTCTTCCTTGGTCCGCTCCAGACTCTGCTTCAGTCCGGAGACCACAGTAGCATGAGAGGTCGCAGCTAGCAACGACGCCTGCTTATTCATATAGACATGTCAGGTTAGTCTCCTGCAAAGATTATTTGGTCCTCTGTTCAGCTCTTCTTTCCGAGACCGGGCAGAGTCTCAGGGGCTACTGTCTATACTATGACATTCTTTTTATATAATTGTGTCGGTCACCTCAAAACCTGTTAGAAAGCTGGTACAAGCATCGGTCAGTCTGCTCTTAACGGACCGCACCCTCTCAATCACCGTACCCATAAGGATACGGTGTTCCTTAACAATGGAAGCGCCTCGCAATGCTTCTAGCAAATTATCTGGTGCCTCTGGATGGACAGAGGTCACCGGTGGAATAGGCGCACCTCCTTCTTTCGAAAGAGGTTGCTTGCCTAATTCCAGAGCCGTATGGGTCTCGGGAATTGTATTCGGCTGGTGGCTGAATTGGATATGGCACCCATCGCCAGAATCCATGGGGATTTGCTCCCCATGTGTCCGGCGGCCAAGGTTTCACCCTCTGGCACCGCCTGGACGGCCTCCTGCGTCTCTCGCTAGCCTGGGGTCCTTCGAGACAATACCTCGGCGTCATCCATGGCCTTGGGAGAGGAGGCCACCGGAAGGGACCCGCTGTCCATCGCCCTCGGGTCCAGCGAATTCCCCGTTGATGAGGATCGCTGGAGGACGGAACGGGCCTTCTTGCAGCACATGATTTGGCATTTTAAAATCATGAAGGAAAAGGGCTGGATATATGGATGCATCTTCGAGTACTTATGATTCGGCTAGGGGCTTATCCCTGGGGCACCATTCCGAGCTGCTGTCGGTGTCTGCTGTGAAGTTGTCCGGGAGGGAGGCCTTCCCCCTCTTGGACGCTTCGGCCTCCAGACGCATGGAGGCCGTCCTCTTCTTCCTACCTCCCTCAGGGGGAGAGTTGCTTTCCTCCTCCTCTTCGTCCTCAGCAGCGGAGGAGTGAGTCTTGGTGTCTTCGAACGTCATGTCCGAAGCATCCTTGCGACAGAGGCCACCTCTGGTCCCCTTGGCCTTCTTCTTGGCCTTCTTCTCCGGCGCTTGATAGGGCGTCGGAACCAGCATCTTCGTTAGAAGTGGAATTGCTGGATCTTCGGGCAGCGGAGCCGGACAATGAATCTGCTCCGCCTTCTTTGTCCAGCCCTGAGAGAATCGGTAGGGAGGCTTAGGCGTCTTCCTCAAGTATGCAAGTAAAGGATACACCTTGAAAACATGAAAAAACTTACCGGACTAGCGGGATGGGCCAAGTCGTGCCCACGGTCCTCGGTTGTATCCGGCCACGTCTCGCTGGACTTGAAAAACACCTTCCAGATGTCTTCGTGCGTAGTGCCAAAGAACTGCTGTAAGGTCTGGTGCTTGTCCGGATCGTACTCCCACAAATGGAAAGTCTGGCTTTGGCATGGAAGGATCTGGCGAGCAAGCATCACCTGGATCACATTGACAAGCTTGATATTCTTGTCTATCATGCTCCGGATGCACGTCTGAAGCGTTGTCAGCTCATCCGATGAAGACCAGTACAGGCCTTTCTCTGGCCAGGAGGTGAGCCGCATCGGGGCTCCAGACCGGAATTCGGGAGCCACAGCCCAGGTGGTGCCACGCGGCTCTGTGACGTAGAACCACTTGTGTTGCCACCCTTTGACAGTCTCCACGAAGGAGCCTTCGGGCCATGTGACGTTGGGCATCTTGGTCACCATGGCGCCTCCGCACTCTGCGTGTTGGCCACTCACCACCTTCGGCTTCACATTGAAGATCTTTAACCATAATCCAAAATGGGGTGGGATGCGGAGGAAGGCCTCACACATGACAATGAATGCCGAGATGTTGAGGAAGGAGTTGGGGGCCAGATCATGGAAATCCAGCCCTTAGTAGATCATGAGTCCGCGGACGAACGAGTGGAGAGGAAATCCCAACCCGCGGACGAAGTGAGGGATGAATACAACCCTCTCATGGGGCTCCGGGGTGGGGACGATCTGTCCCTTGGCCGGAAGCCAGTGTGAGATTTCCTTCGTCAAATACCCAGCCTCCCGGAGCTTTGTAATGTCCTTCTCCTTAACGGAGGAGGCCATCCACTTGCCTTGCGCTCCGGATCCGGACATGGTTGGAGTGCTTTCTTGGGGCGGAAAAGATGAGAACTTGGGCGCTGGAGCTCGAGAATGGGGGAGGCAAAGAGAGAGAAGGCGTGGGTGAAAGGGGTAAATCCTTATCTCTTTATAAAGGCAGTGAATATCAAGCGCCTCCGCACCCTCCTATTCCCTAACGGCCGTCCAGACGGCACGGTTGGGTTACCCACGCCCGTATTGATGAGAATCCCTCAATAAGGGGACATGATCTCTGTTTTGACAAGATGTGCCAATGAAACTGCATCTCGAAATTTGGAGCGGCAGGCTAAAAAAGGTTCGAAATAATGGCCGGGCGTTGACGTGATGTTGCGCCACAAAAAATTGTGAGTAGATTGGACTTGTGAAATACAATACTCTCTACGGTTGTGTGTGGTATTTGTTTTGCAGAGCTGGACACGTTTTCTGTGTGCGAAGGATGCTTTGGAGTATTCGGAGGAGGAACCCGCCTTGCAATGCCGAAAACAATCTGCGCGCCGGACACCTCGTCATTGAAGCCAGGTTCAAGGGCTACTGAGGGAGTCCTGGAGTAAGGGGTCCTCGGACGGCCGGACTATGTAGCATGGGCCGGACTGACGGGCTATGAAGATACAAGACAGAAGACTCTCTCCCATGTCCGGATGGGACTCTCCTTGGCGTGGAAGGCAAGCTTGGCGCCCGGATATGAAGATTGCTTTCTCTGTAACTGACTTTGTACAACCCTAGTCCCCTCCATTGTCTATATAAACCGGAGGGCTTAGTCCGTAGAGGCAATCAAAATCGTATAGGCTAGACTTTTAGGGTTTTAGCCATTACGATCTCGTGGTAGATCAACTCTTGTAATATTCATATTCATCAAGATCAATCAAGCTGGAAGTAGGGTATTACCTTCATAGGGAGGGCCCAAACCTGGGTAAACATCATGTCCCCCGTCTCCTGTTACCATCGACCTTAGACGAACAGTTCAGAACCCCCTACCCGAGATCTGTCGGTTTTGACACTGACATGGGCCCCTCATGGGCACCGTAGGACAGCACCATAAATAAAATATACAATCATACCAACCAAGATCACGATTAACCCACGGGACAAAACGGATCTACTCAAACATCATAGGATAGCCAAATATCATTGGGAAATAATATATGGAGTTGAGCACCATATTTAAGTAGAGATTACAGCGGGGAGAAGGGGTGTTATAGCGCTGCATAGAAGGGGAGAGAGTTGGTGTTGACGGTAGCAAGACTGTTGATATAGATCGCCGTCACGATCCTACCCCCGACGGCGTTCCGGCACCACCGGGAGAGAGGGGGAGAGAGCCCCCTTCCTTCTTCTTCTTCTTTGACCTCCCCCTAGATGGGAAGAGAGGTCCCCCTCTGGTCCATGGCCTCCATGGCAGCGGAGGAGCCCCTCCGAGATTGGATCTCCCTCTCTGTTCTCTTCTGTTTCGCATTCCCCAGATCTGGCCCTTCACGATTTCTTAAATTTCCGGAGATCCGTAACTCCGATTGTGCTGAAATTTTTACACGATTTTTTTCCATAAACTATCTTTCTTGCATGAGAAGAAGGGCCCCAACGGATCTTCGAGGAGGGCACAAGATACCTGGTCGCATCAGGGGGTGCCCGGCGCGCCCTGGTGGGTTGTCGTCACCGTGGGCCCCCATTTGCGTTGATTCCACCTCCCAAAAATCATAAATATTCCAAAATAATTCTCCGTAAATTTTTACCGCGTATGGACTTCGTTTAATATCCAAATTCTGCGAAACAAAAACATGCAACAAACAAGAACTAGCACTGCGCACTGGATCGATAGATTAGTCCAATAAATCATATAAAAAATTGACAAAAATATATGAAAGTTCTATAATATTGACATGAAACAATCAAAAATTATAGAAACGATGGAGACGTATCACTAGTTGTTGAATCTTTCCGATGAAAGGGGATGGAGCGAGCATTGTGTGAGCTAGGAGATGAAGGGAAGAGGAATCGAAAGTTGCGCATGGGGCCAATCCGGCTGCTGCCAGGCGACCAACAAATTTTTTGGCCAGTCGACTGGAGCCTAGCATCGCCCTTGGAAATGCCCTTGTATTGCTGCTAACGTATTTCTCATTTCCCAATAAACTGGATGCACTCATGGAACATTTATGTCAATCTTTCCTTTTATTCAATCACCCAACAACAACATGATACACGACTCAACAACACATGTAAGAAGAAACTATACTTGGCCGCAACATGAACAAGCAAACTTATGGTTTATCTAATGAGGTTACAAATTTACCTAACACAACATAAACTGACGTACAAGACAGAGACACAATTGACTTCATCATTGCCGGACAACATGGACCAGAACGCGGCTGCACTCACCACTTGTGAGGCCACTTCTTATTTCTTAGGCTGCGGCTGCTTCTTCTTAGCCATCATCTCTTTTTCTGAGTCAGCCTCACGTTTATCCTACGGTTACGCCCCTTCTTAGGATTCCTTCGTTGTGCCGCCGGCTTATTGGTTGACGGTGGCATTGGCCTGTTAGGGGGAACCGTTGTACCTGGAACCTTTGGACCTGACTTGTCCATGACGCCTCCTCCCCTCCTCCTCCTCCTCCTCCTCCTCCTTCTTCTTCTTCTTCTTCTTCTTCTTCTTCTTCTTCTTCTTCTTCTTCTTCTTCTTCGCTTGTGCGAGGTAGCTGAGGTGAGGTGGATGTGGTGTTTGTTTTGCACCGGTTGGTTTGTGGAATCCTGCAGCAACGGCGCGCGCATATATATAGGAGGGTTAAGGACTTGGGAAAGCGCTCTGGCCGGACAAGGTGGTTTCATTGAAGGAAAATGGTTTGGTGGCATCCCCAGTGCTGCTGTTAGTCAGTCTCTTTTGTGTCGTTTTAGGGAGTAGATACGTATATTTGATTCATTTGTTATGGGTGGATAGGTATGCAGTTGAGTCAGTGGTCTTCGTTGCTGACAGTTGGTCTTCATTTCTTCTTCTCATCCTCCTTGTACTATAGCTACATCAGAATAAGTGTTGGTGGTCAAGTTTTACTAGCATATACCACACGGCTTGTTACTTGTTAGGCCATCTTCAACGGCTACCGCAAATTACGTCCAACATCGATCCATGGACAAAAAGGATCAGTCCGCGGACACAAATTTGGGAGCCGGCTATCCAACGCTGCCCGCATACATTTGAAACACTTTGTCAACAAAGCAGATGTACCTAACTCAGACACATCAGATTACATATAAACTTGGTGAAAACATTTATATTTTTGACATATTCTAACTAAAAAACTAAAACTATGTGCATGTACCACCACACCGAGGTCCACTACCATGACACGGATACATTACACTAGTCTACGACCGGCCGCGGAGAATCTCTTTGTCTTCCCCTTGTCAGGCAGTCTGGTGACTCATCGGATTGTTGGGAGCCCCGGAGGTATATTCCTCCCCTGTATCTTCCCTATGTCTGGCTGCGCCGCTTATCAGAGTGGCAAAGAGGGTGCTTCAGTCGGAAGGGAAGGGGGGATCCGCTTCCGTGAAGCGCGGATCAGGGTTGGTTTTTGGGGCAGGGGAAGATGGTGGCCTGCGAGACAGGGCGAGCCATTTGTTGTGCATGCGGCGATGCTACGGCGGTGGCCTTCTAAGGACCCAAGTGGCGGCGGGCTCCCATGTTCTACTTTTCCTCGATTTTGTTGGCAAACGCGGACATGCTAGCCGCCGCCTCGTCGATCTCCACTATATATGAGATGCCTAGTATATAAGTGTCCTACTAGGACACGACTTCATATTCTATCTAAACATAATACTACTCAGAGTCCAACTGTAACCTACCTTATACACAATATTCCATACAACTCTAACAGCTCCGGCTGGGTCAAGGAAACCTCATTCACGGCCGGCTGGAAGACGCGCTTCCACCATGGAGAATGGTTTGGTGGCGTTCAGAGTCAGTCTCGTTTGTTTTGTTCTGTTTTCGGGAGTATGTATGCACATTCGATGCATTTGTCATTGACGGATGGATGCGGTCGGGTCAAAGATCGTGGTCGTCGTCGCGTCAGTCTTCACTTCTCCTCCATCTCCTCTTCCTTATACACCTACATTAGAACTTGCGTTAGGTTAAGTTTAGGAAGCATACGGAATTTCTTTTAGTTATAATCAAATAGATTAAGATATCTTGCAATCACACCATGTCATAGGCACATGTGTTTTTCATGCAAATTATTTCTTTGACCTGCTATCACCAGCAACTGCCAGCCTGAACCATTTTATATCAATCCAAACCAAAACGAGCCACCTGTACAAGATGGAGATAATTGCAACAAATTCAGACCGTGTACGTCTAGTGCATCTGTTGATAGCATTTAACCTGCCATGATTCTTTGAGGATGCATGTTGGCCTATGCATGCTTTGATTGGATGGACTTCTCTAAATATTCACTACACAAGTCAGTCATTCTCAGAAGTGGACGGTCCAGCGAATTTGGAAGGGTTAAGAGCATGGTTAATAGTATAGCCAGCTGCCATGTCATCTACAGCCCATTTTATAGTCAACATGTACAATATTAGATCAAAAGAGTGTACTACTTTTTTATTATGTGGCCCACCTTTCATTCTCACAAAGTGCCTACGAGCACGTGCTAGAGCTGGCTCTTCATGAAGAGCCCGCTTACCTTCTTTCTCCTCTTCTCTTTCCTCCAACTAAGCAGAAATATACTAGTTTGTTCCTTATAGTCCGCTGACTCAGCTCTATTGTACTTGCTCTAAGGAAAGAAAATTATCTATTGGCTATGGCTGAGACTAATTCTGACTGCTGTTGTTGATGTGTCTGCTAATTTGGCATAATTCCTCGCTTGTCCAATTGCAGCATCTCGCTCAGTAGTCCAAGTCTCTCAGCCTCAAATACGATGCATATGATTATTTTAATGGAAAAACCTATTGGCGTGTTGCGTCAAATGGCACAGACCGGCCAAGCTGGGCCGGCCCATTAAGATGTACAGTTGTTCTCCGTCTTGGGAAACCTTTCGGAAGGTTCCAGTCTGGTTTTCACCGTTTTTTGTTTTTCTTTCCTGGTTTTCATTTTCTTTTTTTCTTAAATACTGGTCTTTTTGGTAATAAAATATCTGTTATAAAATATCAAATTGTTCATGTTTTACAAGTTTATTGGAATTTCTAAAAATGTTTTCACTTCCAAAAATTCTTCACAAATTAAAAGATGGTCATGTTATTATAAAAAATGTTTGTAATTTTGTAAAATGTTCCTGTATTTAAAAAGTGTTCACAAATTCAAAAAATAGTCAGGAACTTCAAAAAATATGTTTATTGTTCATTTTTAAAGGCACATCTTCCAAAAAAATAGATTCTTCATAATAAGGTTTGTGTTTTCAAAAAAACCAAATCCACCAAAAATATGTTTACTATGGGCATTTGGGGCATGTTTTGGGGTGTTGTAACGGGGCTTCCACCCTGCTAGTGCATGTTCTATGCTGGTTTCAGTCTAACCCGCCAAGGGTGTTTCCTATTGTACTGCTTGCTTTCTTTCTAATAAAGATCGACCAAGGGCCCTTCGAGAAAAGATCTTCCCCTTTAATGGCGGATTTGGTTTTTTAATGGGAGGAAGAACAACATACCAGGCTACCAACTCGCCCATTAAGAGTAGAGATTCCCGAGAAGCCGCTGGCGCTAGATATATGACCGCGGCCAGGCGAGAAAGACGCAGGATTCTAGATGGGGATAAGGAACAATATTGGTGGAGATGAAGAAGGGTTGGACGAAACCAAAATTAACATATCCTTGTCAAAACAAGAACCCAAATTAACATATGATGATGAAGGAAAGTACAGGGGATGCATGGGTAAGGGAAGGAAAGCAAATAATTGATTGAATCGGCGCCAGGTTTTGTTGGGACACACGTGATTTCTTGTTATGATGTTCGCACTTGGGAGAAGCAGAACATAGCGAGCTAGAATGGTCATGTCAGCTGCTGCTTAGACAGGCATCTCCGGCGTGCTGGGAATCAATATCCCGACATGCTCGAAACAGGAGGGCGCTGCACCGTGTTGGAACTGGACAACCACCATGTTGTAACTGTGGTTGAACACCAGTGGTGGGGACAGATGCGAGGGACCTGTCCTGTGAGGGCGGCAACACCACGGCGAACGGTAGCTAGCCGGTAGTGCTTCGAGAATCGGTCGGCGCACGTCCATCGCAAGTATAGTGGCGCTAGCTATCGACTCTTTTCGATGAAATGGGAAGGAGCGAGCACTGTGTGAGGAAGGAGACGAAGAGAAGAAGAATCGAAACGTGCCAGTGGGGCCAATCCGGCTGGCACCAAGCGACCAACCAAATTTTGGGCAAGTCGACCGGCGCCTAGCGCCGCCCTTGGAAATGTCATTGTATCGATGCTAACGTATTTTTCAATATACTGGATGCACTCATGGAACATGTATGTCAATCCTTCCTTTTATTCAATCACCCAACAACAACCTGATGCACGACTCAACAACACATGTAAGAAGAAAGTATACTTGGCCGCAACGTGAACAAGCACACTTATGGTTTACATATTGAGGTTACAAATTAACCTGCCACAACATAAACTAACGTACAAGAGAGAGACACAATTAACTTCATCATTGCCAGACAACATGGATCAGAATGAAAAAAAATAAAATATAGTAAAAAGAACATGGATCAGAACGCGGCTGCTCTCACCACTTTTGAGGCTATTTCTTATTTCTTAGGCTGCGGCTGCTTCTTCTTAGCTATCCTCTGTTTTTGCGAGTCAGCTTCAGATCTTTCCTACGATTACGCGACTTTTTAGGTTTCTTTGGTTGCGCCTTCGGCTTATTGGGTGGCGGCGGCGTTCGCTTGTTATGGGGAACCGTTGTACCTGGAACCTTTGTACCTGTCTTCTCCATGACGCCTCCTCCTCCTGCTCCTCCTCTCCCTCCTCCTCCTCCTCCTCCTCCTCCTCTTCTTCTTCTTCTTTTTGTTCTTCTTCTTCTTCTTCTTCTTCTTCTTCTTCTTCTTCTTCTTCTTGTGCGAGGTAGATGAGGTGAGGTGGATGTGGTGTTTGTTTTGCACGAGTTGGTTTGTGGTGTTCTGCAGCAACGGCGCGTGCATATATATAGGAGGAATAAGGAATTGGGAAAGCGCTCTGGCCGGACAACGTGGTTTCGTCAAAGGAAAATGATTTGGTGGCGTCCCCAGTGCTGCTGCTAGCCAGTCTCTTTTGTGTCGTTTTGGCGAGTAGATATGTATATTTGATGCATTTGTTCTTGAGGGATAGGTATATGCAGTTGGGTCAGTGGTCTTCGTTGCTGCCGCGTTGGTCTTCGTTTCTTCTTCTCCTCCTCCTTATACTACAGCTACATCAGAATAAGTGTTGGTGGTCAAGTTTTGCTAGCACATGCCACACGGCTTGTTACTTGTTAGGGCATCTTCAACTGCGACCGCAAATTACCTCCAACATCCGTCCGTGGACAGAGAGGATCAGTCCGCGGACACAAATTTGGGAGTCGGCTATCCAACGCTGTCCGCATACATTTCAAACACTTTTTCAACAAAGCAGATGTACCTCACGCAAACACATCAGATTACATATAAACCTGGTGAAAATATTTATATTTTTGACATATTTTAACTAAAATACTAAAACTATGTGCACGTATCACCGCACGGAGGTCCACTACCATGACATGGATACATTACACTCGTCTACGGCCGGCCGCGGAGAATCCCTTTGTCTTCCCCTTGTCAGGCAGTCCGGTGACTCATCGGACTGCCGGGAGCCCCGGAGGTATATTCCTCCCCCATATCTTCCCTACGTCTGGCTGCGCCGCTTATCGGAGTGGCAAAGAGGGTGCTTCAGACGGAAGGGGAAATGGGGAATCCGCTTCCATGAAGCGCAGATCAGGGTTGGTTTTGGGGGCAGGGGAAGACGGTGGCCCGTGAGACAGGGCGAGACATTTGTTGTGCATGCGGCGACGTAGCGGCGGTGGCCTTCCAAGGACCCAAGTGGTGTTGGACTCTCATGTTCTACTTTTCCTCGATGTTGTCGGCGGACGCGGACGTGCTAGCCGCCTCCTCGCCAATCTCCAAGCCGGCTTCTTTCTCCATCGACAAGGCGCGGTCCTGCGAATGATGATGTCATATGGCTCGTATCCGGAGGGCTCGGCGGACCACCCAGGCGGATTTTATACAGGGCTCTTCCTACTCGCCGAATGTCATGAAAAGGGTGAAGAAAATAGTTGAAGGAGAAGATGGGGAGCGGAGGAGAGGTGCGATAGTTGCCCAGCGTCTGGCCTCCTTTAAATAGCGAGCGGGTGCGAGGAATTTGCTCGTTGTTGTGTTTAATGCCGACCGGCTCACAAACAAATGTGTGTCCGGAGTAGCTTTCTCGGCACACACGCGGGTTTAATGGACGTGTGTTCGGCTGGGCATGCAGCAGGCGACGCCCTCGGTCGGTGCGCCGCTTTAGTGCCGAAGCTAGTGAGACGCCACGCTTGCTCTGGGACGGCTTCAATACGGGAGCGGACGCTCTACAACAACATGAATGAGGGCAGCTGACGTCGGGCAGGAACGCGCGCGGGCGAGTGTGGATTGGCTTCGGTGGGCTAGGGTTGCCAGAAGTGGGCGTGGGAGCGGTCCGGACGCCTGCAGAGCCCCCATGCTTGTCTTCGGTTTCTGGGAGAAAATGCGTCCGAAGACTAAACGGACCGATACAAGAGCGTGTTGCATGGCAAAACACGTCCCCACCGCCTGGTCCAGACTTATGCGGGTTTATGGGTCGTCGTTGGAGATGCCCTTACTCATGAGCAATTTTGACATGGTCCTTCTTACCTCCTCTTTGACATGGTAGGTAAGAAGGTAAGAGTTACTGACCAACTACTTAGTTAAAGGGAAATTTTAACATGCTCCCTTTTACATATGAGGTAAGAAGGTAAGAGTTAATCCGATCCTAATTAATGTGATCAACGCTCAGATCTACTACATACTCTTACCTCTCATGTGAAAAGAAGGGTAAGAGGGAGCATGCTAATTAAAACTAGTTAAATTAACTAGTCCTCAACCCGTGCACCTGCACGGGCTTGCAATTTTAATATTAGATATAACAAAGTTTAGTGAGATTCGAAATGTCAAACAATAATTTGCATATGTTGATATAGGTTATTATTATCACACATCCATATAGGTTGCAATGAAGTTACATTGCTTTGACTGTTTTGTGATTATATTGTTTGCATCGAATTATGTCAAAGCGATCTACTTCAGATTTATGGCCGATATGTGGACATATGGATGTCCTACTTATCAAGGTTACATAAGGGTATATGTGTTATGTGGGTAGAAAACATGGTTACAAACCTAGAAGTTGTTGCATGTATCATGTACTTGTGATCGAAAAGTTTATAGAAGGTATAAAGATGAAGTGCCCAATTGCAGCATATATATTACTTTCTTATTAAGCCAAAAAAAAAAGACAGACATCTTCTTTTTTGCCATGGAACCATGGTAGAATTAGAATTTTTTTTATATGGAATAATGGATACATAGATGAACGAATTTTTATCAACATACACCAAGTTGTAGCGAATAATATACATATTTAAAAAAGAGGTAGTTGTATATTCTCATTATACTATAAGCACCATAGATTATTCTGATTATAAGATCTTGTCTGTACCAATTTTTCTTAGAGAATTTCTCTTATGATTAACATGTATGTGAAAAAATTTATATTTTCTATCCATACTATACATATGCATATCACATAGACAATCATGTTTATATGAGATGAACAGTAGTGGTTGTAGAAAAAATGTACTGTTTATATGAGATCTTTGTGGCGCAAGATACAGTCAAATTCTTTTTTTAATAATTCAGTGATTTATATGTATATAATGATATTTTAATATCTATTATTTTTTCTCTTTTTATTTGGATAAAAATACACATTCTCTGCCTTCCACTGCAGCAATTCCAGTACGCTACCGAGCTTTGTGTTGCTATCTTCGCAATTGGGGTATAAACCTTTTATGTGATCCTCTAACATGCGATCGAACTTCACCTTCTACTTTTGACTTTCAGACTGACTCCTTGCATCAACAATGACCCGGTGGAGATCATCATCGGGCATATCGTCTGGTTCCTCTTGATCTTCAACAGCTTCCCCCATTGCAGCATCACCGTATTCGGGGGGGCACATAGTTCTCATCGTCCTCTTCTTCTTAGTTGTCTTCCATCATAAAGCTTATTTCTCCGTGCTTGGTCCAAACATTATAGTGTGGCATGAAACCCTTATAAAGCAGGTGGGTGTGAATGATTTTTGAGTCAGAGTAAGACTTCCACTAGAAGAAAACAGGGCATACGTCCGGGCCAGATAAGCCCATTAGTCTCGGTTCAATCACGAACCGGTACCCATGAGCCCATTGGTCCCGGTTCGTGAGGCCAGGGCGCCTGCCGGGCCTCGTGGGGCCATTAGTCCCGGTTCGTCTGGCCCCTTTGGTCCCGGTTGGTGACGCGAACTAGGACCCAATGGGCCTCGCTCCTCGCCCACCACCATTGGTCCCGGTTGGTGGCTTGAACCGGGACCAAAGGGTGGTCTTTTGGACCGGGTCAAGCCACAAACCGGGACCAATGAACCAGCCAGGGGAGAGGGCTTTTGTGTGTAAAACATTAAAAGTAAAAATAATTTTCATAAAATAAATAAAAAAGCAAAAAAAGAAAAGAAAATATATAAGTAGAAACAAACTAAAATAAATAACTAGAAACAAAATAAAATAAATAAGTAGAAACAAAATAAACTTTAATAAAGTAAAATAAATAAACTGGAACAAAATAAATAAAAATAGCAACAGTAAGTAGAAACAAAATAAAATAAATAAAGCAAAAAAGAAAGAATTTTCATAAAATAAATAAAAGAAGCAAAAAAGGAAAAGAAAATAAATAAGTAGAAACAAAATAAACTTTAATAAATAAGTAAAAACAAAATAAACTTTTATAAAACCTCTAGTATTATTGAAACTAAAACTATATAAAATCTATGCAACTAAAATTATCAAAGTATTTTCTGTTCAAAACAATAAAAGAAAAAAGAAATTTCATAAAGAAATTTTTTGTTAGAAACTTTAATAGCAAAAATAATTATCATAAAAAAAATTTGTTAGAAACTAAAGTAACAAAATATATTTTTTAATATAATGATAAAGCGCAGTAATATTAAATAGCAGGAAAAAGAGTTCATCTAATTAGTTAGGGTTCATCAAATTAGATGCTAATTAGGGTAATAGTTGTTAAATAGAATTAGGTTTAGAGTTCATCAAATTAGTTAGGGGTTAAATTCTAGAGTTCATCAAATTAGTTAAGGTTCATTAAATTTTAGAGTTCATCAAATTAGTTAGGGTTAAATTTTAGAGTTCATCTAACTAGTTTTTTTACTTTTTTTAGTAAGTGTTTAATAGAATTAGTAAGAAAATTAATAGAACTAGTTAAACTAGTTTATTTTTAGTAAGAACTAGTTTATTTTTAGTAAGAAAATTAATAGAACTAGTTGAACTAGTTTATTTTTTGTAAAAACTAGTTTATTTTTATTTATAGTAAGTGCTTAATTGAACTAGTTGAATTAATACAACTATTTTATTTTTAGTACGAAAATTAATAGAACTAGTTTACGTTTTTAGTTAAAGCAATTATTCCCGCATCGACATCGACGATGCCTATCCCGCATCCTCGTTGTCGACTCGGCAGAGGAGGCCTGGTTGATCAGAGGGGCCATGTCCGGGACTGGGCTCCGCCGGGTTGGTACTGCGATGTGCTACCTTCCGGAAGGCGTCGCTTGGTGAGGAACCAGCCCGTCGTTGACCCGAACCTTCTTTGGTGGCGATCGCGTGGGCCAGTGACGGTGCGGAGGCTTGAGGACCCCGTGGAGGTGGTATGTCACCGTGTCAGCGAGGAGGACGAGCATGTCCGTCGCTACATGGTTGCGTTGGAGGGCAGGTTCTCCAATACCTGGCAGGTTCTTCAGGGATCTCACTGGAGCTATGATCCTGTGATGGTTCCTTCTCTTTGGGTGTCCACCACCCGAGTCGATACCCGTCGTTCGCTAGGGTTTTAGCTGTATTGGTGAGGTTACATGTATGAGACTATTCGAGTTGTATTAGTGATAATATTCGACGATGTACGGGCGCAAGAGATTATTTAGTTTTGCTTATTGAATGCATGCTAATTTGAATACTAATTTATTTTATGATTTAGTTTCTCTTATTGAATGCTCAAATTGGAGAACTACTCCTATTTTGAATGCTCAAATTGGAGAGCACTATTTTGAATACTATTTTGCTTTTGCAGCCAAATCTCCATGCCGTCGCCGCCGTCACCCCCGTCATAGGCCCCCTCCGACCTCGAGGTGAGACTAGCCAAATCTCAATGTCAATATGAGTCCTGTAAGATATTTTTAAATGTTTTTGTTCACATTTTCAACCATTGAAATGCAATGACCATCAAGTTTGAATGCAAATAGGATATATGCTTGCTCAAGTGGCCATGTTTGCTGGTAACACCTCCGAGTGGCCTATATTTTACCGGAGTGTTGATTAATTTCCGTTCCGGCAAATTTTAGGCGCTCGATATGTCCTTTTTTAGCAAAGGTCATGCCGGATTTTTCCATGAATTTTGGCATGACTTGTGCTAGAATATGTAGAAAATATCGAGTGGCCTGGATTTTCTAGAAAGATAATTAAACGGCATTTCAGGTTGACATTAAGTCTATCGAGGCTCCATACATGACAATAAAAAAAATGAGTGAGGGAGCAAGTTTTCAGCATATATGAGAGAGGAAGAAACCGACTGTTGTCGTGGGGGTCGTTTCTCTTTCTTCTCCTTGTGCTAGACCTTTGTTAGGCACTAGGGGAAGGAGGAGTAACGACCATCACCGACGGTCGAAAAATCAGTGAGGGAGTGTGTCCACCCTATATGAGAGAAGAAGAATGCCGACTATTGTCGTGGGGGTCGCTTATCCTTTGTTCCCGTGTGTTAGAAATTTTGGTTTAATGCACTCGGGGACGAAGGGAGGAGCGACCATCACCAACGGTCGAATATATACACCACGTGAGCTGAGAGTTTTAAAAAAAAAGACTTGACGAACCGATAGTCAACCCGTGCTGAATAAAAATGATCTAATTTAGTTTTTGTAGTACATATATTGAATGTTAGAAGTTTAATCTTTGAATTATGAACATAGGAAATGTCGTCAGACGAAAGTCTCGCGGCGTGCTCCTGGTGCGGCGACAACCGGGGTTTCAATAGCAGGCCTCACTTGGTAGAAGGTCGGCGCTTCAGCATTAAGCTCCAGGAGGACTTCCATGTTGAAACGGTATGCTACGACGCAAAGTGCATTTTTTGTATTTAAGGCCGACTTCTACTACTTTAACGTGTAATTTTTGTCTTTTACAATTCGACTCGCTTATCCCATGCCATGCAAGACGCTATGTCTTGGAGAGGATGGATTTTGAAGATCATGTGAGTATGAAAACAAACAAAATTCACCTAAGGACCCATCATGGTATGGATTTTGCGTTAAATCTATACAATTCTGAGAGCGTATCCCATTTTGGTTGTCCAGATTGAGAAGCACTTTGCAAGATGTATGATTTTCAAGAGGGTATGCTTGTCACCATGGATCAAGGTGATCCTGACATCGAGAAAGACGATTTGGACATTTGAGTCCTTGTTGATACGCTTCCAATTCTACCGCTATGTGAGTTTCTCAAACATAGTTATTAAGTAATTTATATTTTTTATTTCAAAATAGTTGAAAGTTTATTTCCGTTGACAGCTTATTTTCATTCTTCAAAAAATGTGGGGAAGATGGTAGATAGAACCTACTACACCGATGGCTCCGAGTTAACTTATCAGGAGAAAATCATTTGGTCGCATTTTGTACTGATCTTGAAAATTACAATATCTATTATCAAACTCCTCCACATTATGGTCAATATGTGCCACTAGTGCACGTGTTGAACTATGCTAACATCCATGGAGATGTCATGGTAAGAATTTTAGTATTACGACATTTGTGCATCTTTTGCATAAATTCTTCTAAAACTGAACTACATTGCTAACTACGAAGTTATTACTATGTTTTCAACAGATAATCCCGCTGGATTGTGTGCCTCATCTGATGTTTCAGAAAGGCCGCCTTGATGTTTTGAATATACGGCCAGGTCATCCTATGAATCACTCCTGTTCATATCGAATTTCTAAAACCAATGAAGACATGACAATCAAAGATTCAAAAAAATGTATCAGGGAGGTACTTGGAAGCAACATTAGGCGAAGGGCAAGAATTGAAGATAGTATACTCTCCATTCTCCATAATGGAGAGCCAGGGCCTATTTGTTTTATGCTATTTTACCTAAGAGAGCCTAGTAGGTCCTATGAGAGAGAAGTAGGTTCTAGGTACAATATGTTATTATGTGGTACAACGTGTTAGAGTTGATGATGATGAGGAGTTGTGATTATGACTATTGAAAAACTTGCTATATGATGTCTCATTAATAAAAATGATGATCATGAGGAGGTGTTATATGACAATGATGTATTACGATGATAAGTTGTTAATGATATGATGATGATGATGATGATGATGTTGATGAGATATTATGTCATGGGTGAAAGAGCCGCGGTTTAATTTCAAGTGCATGAATCCAGTGCATGGATCCAAAGTGAGCAATGATCACTTTGGATCCATGCACTTGAAACTAATCTACGGTTCTTTCACCCAATGATGTAGTAACTCATTCTGATGTAAAAACAATCTCTAAATTGCTACTGTATGAAAACTTGTATAATGGCGTATGAATAAAAAATAAAATAAAAAATAAATACCCAACAACAGTAGTAGCACGGGTCGGGAGGCGCGCTACTAGTAACTACCAATAGCGATGTGCACCAAAAGCACTACTACTAAACACGTATAGCAGTAGCGCGGGCAAGCACACGCTACTGATAAACTTTAACTGTAGCACCGTATCAGTAGCGCGCCACCCCGCGCTACTGATATACCTAAAACCGGCGCTACTGCTAGCCTTTTCCTTAGTAGTGCCTCTTGAGGCAGCCGTGGCGCCAGTTGACTTTACTGAGGCAGCGGATGGAGCTACCATTGATGTTATTCTTGAGGACCCCTCACCTGGTGTTGGCGCCATCGACGACCGCATATGGCTTGAGGCAGTCGTTGCATTAGTCGAGGCTATTGAGTCCATGGACGGAACCACGGCTGGTGTCATGTTTGAGGAATAAATATTTGGCATGGGCAGCCTCGGCCAAACATGGCTTGAGCCCGCCATTGCGTCAGTTGACGTTATAGAGGCCTCAGACGGAGCCACCATTGTCGTCATTCCTGTGGAACAGCCACTGTGTGTCGGCGTCCTAGACCGCACATGGCTTGAGGCCGCCGTTGCTCCAGTTGATGTTATTACAGTCGATGGTGTAGCCGCCATAGTTGGCGTTGTTGAGGCAGCCGGTGAGGCCGCCCTTGTTGGCGTAGTTGAGGATGCGGGTGGAGCCTCCTGTGACCTCACCTTCTTACCAAGAAACTGTCTTGGCATGGCGTGATCTGCTTCTCTTCTTCGCCGTCGTCCTCCTTCTCCTGCCCTTCCTCTTCTGCTTGATGAGCTGAGCTGGTGAGCTGGGTGAGGTATTTGCTTTGTGTTGGCTAGGGTTGAGCAAGCGCTGCGGCAAACGACATATATACATTCACAGAAGGATGTCATGTCTTT
This sequence comes from Triticum turgidum subsp. durum, assembly GCA_900231445.1. NCBI lineage: Eukaryota > Viridiplantae > Streptophyta > Magnoliopsida > Poales > Poaceae > Triticum > Triticum turgidum. Next base: position 717,118,382 of record LT934124.1, on the reverse strand, counting down.
TGGTGTCGTTGCTTGTTTGGCTCAAACTTACGTCTGTTCACACTCGCAACGGAAGCCAGTTTGTCCCTTGTGTTTCCTTCCTTGAATATGTCCAGTATAGACGATACACACATATTACTACTGACCGACGGATGCGAGTGGGTCAAGTCAAAGGCCATGGTCGTCACCGCGTTCGTCTTCATTTCCCATACATTAGAATATGCGTTAGGTAAGTTTAGGTAGCAGACGGCTAAGAATGAAATAAATAGCTTCTTTTGTCAGGTAAGAATGAAATGAATAGCTGATGGCTAAGGGAGGCGTTGATTGGTACGTACGCTGCATGGATTTTGGGTCTCCTGCATCTGTTGGCTAGTTGAGTCTGGCGAGACTGATACGAGGCTTGCTATGTTCTACACTGCGTTTGTTGGCCTGCCTTGCATCAATGTGGATTCTTCTTTTTGCTGTTCGATTACCTGCCTCTGTGATTGAGGTGAGCAGATGCAAAGCACAGGTGAGCCTAGAAGGGACGAGGTCTTCGTCCTATAGCCGTCCTATAGCCACCTTGATTTACCAAATGCCAGTTGCATGCCTTATATCACGAATAACAATTATTGCAAGAAACTGCTTGAACACAAGAAACATGTATGTCACTATTTCCTTTTATGTAGTCCACCAACAACGACCTGCCGCACCACTTGACAACACAAGTGAGGAACAAAGAGTTTACTCGGCCACAACATGGACCAGGCTCCATGGTTGTTTCAGTGAGATGTGAATGAAATTCAGCAATTTCAGTAGGCAACAAAATAATTACCTTTCAAACACTTCTTCGGTACAACCCCCCTAAACACATCAACGGTGGCGATCTGTTTATACCTTTTCATAATAAATGGTAGGATGGTCTTTTTTTCGTTTTTTAGTTGATGATGATCTTTTTTTTTCGTCAGCATGTATACGACACCCAAGCTCCGCCGGACTCTGCCAGGCCCAATGGTGATTGCTGTAGTAAGCACGACCCTTCACAGGATGTAAAAAATTGAAAAGAAAACCAAATCAAGTGGAGATATCAGGATTCGAACCACAAACCCCTTGCAGCAAGCCTGAGTGGCTCACCAGTTGAGCCAACTAATGACTGTGTAAATCAATGACCGTCGAATCTTAAAAACTAACACCAATGAGCGCGCCTCTTGTGGTTTGTGAAAAAACACAAAAAAAAAACAGCTAGGAATCTAACCACAGATCTCTTGCACAACCGCGAGTGGCATACCAGTTAAGCTGACTAATCTTTGTGCAAAACGAGGAGTGCACACACTTAAGAACTAGCACTAATGCAGAATTTAGGTACCTTTTCAAAAAATTCAAACATTTGTTGAAAATTCTGAATAAAATTGTACAAATCAAATAATGTTTCAAAATCCAACAATTTTCGAAAACTTCAGTTTTTTTAGAAGCATGAAATATTTCAAAAATTTGAACAACATTTTTTAAAAGCCTGAACATTTAAAAAAAAGATATATGTTAGTTCAAAATGTTAAGTATATTCCTCTGAACAACATTTTCAATCATTTTAAAGAGATATGAGGAGCGTGCAAACTTAAGAAGTAACTTTCTGAACAATTTTATGAACACAACTTGAACACTTGCTTTCTTTCTGGCTTATTATGTGGCAAATGTAACTTAGTGAAGTTTTAGGCCAGGTTTTCATGTTTTTTAAAAACGGGCTTTATTCTAGTTTGTTTTCCTTTTTTATTTCATTTTCCCTTTGTTTTCCACTTTTATTTTTTCCTGTTATTTCAAATGTGTGAAATTTTTAAAATAAAAAAAAATCATGAATTTGTTCTCAAAATTTTCAATCCTTTTCAATTTCTCGAGCTTATTTTTCCAACTTTTTTGGTGGACTTTTTTGGAAAATTTTCGACATGAATATTTTTTCCAGCATTGATTAATTTATTTCAAATTCACAATAGCTTAGCTGGTTTGGCTATCACGTGGGGAACAAAGCATGCATTGGGCCATTTGTATCCTGCATGGTTGGACACGTGTGTGCGATTGAGCCTTTGGTGTTGGGTGACACGCGAGAGGGGGCCTCGTATTGGATGCCTGGATTTCAGTTTTTTCTTTCAGTTATACGGTTTAATACCGAACCTGATTTGAATTGGTTATTAAAAAGAAACAAAAATGTTTTTGGACGTTCTTGAAATGAACCCAACATTTTGCAAGCAGGTGGGCATGCCCATGATAGGCATCCATGCCAGATTTGAATGATTTCTGACACTGTATGCAAGTCGCGACACCTCCGGCCATTTATCGCATTTTAATTTGTTCAAAAAATTAAGAAAATGTTCATAACTTTACATGTCTTCAAATTTTTTTGTCATTTCTCAAAAAAAAATCAAGTATTTCAGAAAAAGTTAGTGTCTTCCAAAAATTGTACAAAATGTGTTTATTCAAAAATTTCACAACTGTTAGAATGATTGGGATTCCACAAAATGTTCATGTGTTATAATTTGTTTGGAATTCAATAAATGTTCCTGTTTTCATATTCTTTTCAAAAATTTCAAAAAATCATGGCCTTAGGCTTCTGTTACAAAAATGTTTGTTGTTTTTCCATATCTTTTCTGGAGTTGCAAAAAACGTTCATGTTCCAACAGTTGTTTGTGTTTCCATAGAAATTTGGAATTATAAAAATGTTCCTTTTTAAAAAATATTAGCGTTTCAAAGTTGTTCATGGTTTTAAGAAAACGTTTCAGTTTATTATATATTTGTTCAAAAATCTGAAAAGTGATTGGGATTCACACAAAAATCATGTTTTGTTTTCAAAAAAATATTTTACGTTGGAATTTTTCAAAAATATACTGCGTTGTTGTTATCTTTAATGAACCGCGCTACTTTCTAGGCAAAACGGGTTGCTGGGCGAGCTGGTTGTACCAAGTTTGCCGTAGTCTGGAGGTCCTGAGTTTCGAGCTCTTGAAAGCTCGGTTTTAATTTTCGTTTTCAAGCGCTGCTATAGGCTATCTTCATGGGCCGGCCCAATCTGATGGACTCCTGTACGTGTACGTATACTACACACCATACTTACAGAATAAGTACGACTTATGAAATTACTATATTGCCCTTTATACGTTTTAGAGGGGGGTTGTAATATTCCAGTCCTTTCAGTTGTACACAGGATTTCAAATAAATTTCAAAATAGTTTTTGAAATTTTCTATAATTGGCTAAATTACAAGTCAGTGTTTCGGTCATTTTGCCGAAATGTAATTACATCACCACCATGAACGCCACCGTCACCACGAATTCAGAATCAGACACCAAATGAAAGTTTCATGCCATACATCGCTGCCAAGAAATATTGCAAGGAACTGGATGAACGCAGGAATGTGTATGTCACTTTTTCCTTTTATTCAGTCACCCAACAAAAAACCTGCCACACGACTTGAGAAGAAAATTTACTTGGCCGCACCGTGAGCCAACATCCTTCTGCCCTCTATGCAAACTAGCTATGGACTCCAAGGGCTCGATCTAACCGATTTTACAAATAAAGTTATTGCAGCATGAACTCACATGTAAGACATGCACTTGACTTCACATCACCGTGCAACTTGACAGGCAGATGCTCTCACCCTTTTGAAGGCTACCTCTTAAACAATCTTGATTCATCTTAGACAATATAGATGGCGCCTGATTCGTCTTAGATGACCCTTGCTTGATCCTAAACACCGCTTGATGTGTCTTTCACAACTCCAGCGTTTCGCCATCATAGAATTCATCTTCGTGGGACAATTCCTTACCATGGCGCGGTATTCTTCTTTTTCTTCTTTGCCAAAGTGATGTGAGGTGAGATTTATTCAGAGTTGGCTTTGCTCCGGCTGGCTTGAGGAAACCTGCAGCACGGCAGCATAGCCGGAAGACGCGCTTCCACCAGGGAGAATGGTCTGGTGGCCGTTGCCGGTCAGTCTATTTTGGGGAGTATATATGTATATACAATGCATTCTTATTGACGGATGGATGCGGTTGGGTCAGTGGTCGTGGTCATCACCGCGTTGGACTTCATATCTCCTCCTCCTCCTTATACGTTAGAATTAGCGTTAGGTAAACTTTAGGTAGGAGACTGATAATAGACAAGGATGATGTCCTTGTCATGTTTGTTATGTTAATATACAGCCAGGCTCATTCATACAAGGCTTGCCCTAGCACTGAGTTACAAGAAATCAGCTTAAGATTGCAATCACACCATAATCATACACATATGTGATTTTTATGCAAATCCTTTCTTTGACCTACTACGACCAGCAACTACCGGCCTGAACCATTTTCTATCATTTCAAAACAAAACGAGCTATTGTACAACATGGAGATAAGATAATTACAAGGGGAAGAGATCTAAGAAGATAGAGTACAGACCCAAGAAATAAGAATTAATGCTTACAGGAAACAAATTTTTTTTTAAAGGAAGAAGACCCCCGGCCTCTGCATCTGGGCGATGCATGCAGCAACTTTTAATTATTCACAAAAGACCTTACAAAGAAATACAACAGTAAGTATGAAGCCACCGTCTAGGCAATATTTGTCGCTACTCCTATCCAGTTGATGAAGGGATGCTGATAGTCTGGGCCTAATACCAAATAGACCTCGCAGCCAAGCCTAACATCTAAGACCTGAGGCCCCAACCAAGCCACTTGCCGGGTACGCACACACAGAGGCCGCCGCAGCCAACTGCCACCAATCCATCTTCAGAGATGTACTGACGCATCAACCTTACCCGGTCTAGCTGCCGTCGACGCCACCACGACGACAGACAATGCCACGATCATGGACTCGTCCATCAACAGACGCCTAGCAGCGAGACCCCGCTGCTCCATGCCACTAAGACCCGCCATTGTCGACATGTCAGATGCAAAGCCGCTCCTTCTTCGGGAACACCACCTGCAGCCACTAGTGCCATCCCCTACACTCCCAACCGAGCCCCAAGGCCCCTGACGACACCTCCAAGAAGGTCACGACGCGAAAAGCACAGTTGCCGCCAAATCCGAAGAGGATTGAAGATTTTCACCCGGCATGAGATCGGGGTCGGTAGATTGGGCCCTCAGCTGCGCCTTCATGAAAGAAAGCGGCACCCATGGGCGACGCCGCCGCTGGGCCGGCCAGACCGGCCAAGGTACACCACCAGGGCTCACCACAATCGAAGCCTGCAACCCCAAACCACCGGACCGATGAGAGAGGCAGCAGGAGAAAGGGTAACTCCAGATCTCACGCCATGACACCAACCCGCCGGAGGATCACAGGCCACCCGATCCAATCCCCGGCAGCCCACCTGCCCCACCCCGCCCGGACAAGTAGGCCAACGCAGGGGCCGCCGCCCCGGATCCAGAACCCTCCGCCCTAAATCAGGCAAAGTAGAGCCAGCCTTCCGCCACGACCGCCATTGGGTCACCGGCCGGCCGCCACGCCGCTGTGCTCCAGATGGAGGCTGCCGTGGGCCAGATCGGCACCGCCACCATCGGTCGGGGCCTCATCTTCAAGATCGGGGATCCCGCGCATCCAGAGCCCCGAGTGAGAGGGCAATGCCTCCGCATCGCCATCGCATGCACGGGCTTAGCCCGGCGCCAACCACCGGCGGCGGCGGATGGGAGAGCGGGAAGGAGGAGGGGGACCGGTGGCGGAGGTGTTATTTTATTGTGTTCCGAATCCCATACAAGTATTGTACTACGGATGGAGTCCTACCGGACTACAGCATGCCAACCGTGCTAGACGTAGCATGACTACAACTCTGTTTCGTGTCCACCAAGAAAGAGAGTTGTTTGCCCCTTTATATAGTACCAGCTAGTCATAGAATAGATGAGAGAGATCTCCACCAGATTAGCACGTAGAGGGTTTGTCCTCTCGTGTAATGTAATACTCCTCCCAATTATAATGATACGCCGCCGTGCGTTCCGTGGTTTTCTCTCGCAAGGGTTTCCACGTAAAAATCCGTGTCTCTTTGTCTCGTTTATTTCTCGTTATTATCTAACAAGTGGTATACAAAGCTGGGGTTCATATACGAAATTGACGAGAAAATTAGGGCTGCGGTCTGATCCGCCGCCGCCGTCCTGCGATTCGACAAATCGCAGGTTTCGCCGAGATCGCCGATAGCAGTTCAGTCGACCGGGTCAAGTTCGGAGATTCCTCTACGCATCCGAGATCGATCGCTGCTGCCGTACGAGCCACTGCAGCCCAGCCTCGCCGACACCGACAGGCGACAGGAGTTCCATCAGGCGCTGCTGCGGTTTCTAGTCACGCGATTTTTAATCGATAGCTATAGCTATTACAGGCTACGTTGCTGCTACTACTACACATGAGAACTGAAGGCTCTAGTACCAAGGCGTAGAGGTGATTTGAAGCAGCCGCTCTTGACCAAGTCGTCGAGAGTTCCGCCGAGTTGTGCTGCTGCTCGTTAAGTCCCTAGGAGGAGCGATCAGTCCAGCCGTTCACGTCAGCCAAGTTGAGCTTGTTTTTGGCTTTATTCACCGATCAAGTACTACTACTACCAGATCAGCCAACTATTACTTATTCCACGTTGAAGTCAAGATCAGATTTTGTTTCCCGATTGCTACAACCAGCAGCGACTACCAGGTGCTATTTTCTCTGGCTCCTTGCTCCGCATATTAATTCTGTCAAGAATTTTCTACCGGCTTGTAGTATTTTGTGAACATAGATTTAATCTACTCATGGCATTTATAAAGTACGATGTTCTGCTGCTGGATCGTGACACAAGGTTTACTCTATGGCAAGTCGAGATGCGAGCATTGTTGGCGCAAGCCGATTATCAGGATGCACTCAGTTTTTCTTCAAGGTGAAGTTTTGAGGATTATGGCCCGTTGGGATAATGGATGCAATATTGCTGCAGTTATTTGAAGAACATAATTCAGTTATCAAGAAAAAAAAGGGTATGGAGGAGGTGATCATTAAGCCTGTTGGTAGCCAGCATATACTCTATTCTCTCCATAGTATTTTGTTGTTATGCATGTGAAGGTTTTGTTTGATATTCATGTTCGTGATGAGAATCAGTTGAGGTGCAAGAAGGAGATTGATTTGTTTCTGCTAGATACTACAACATTTAGCGCTGTTAAGTTTCAAGTGCAATTCAGTTGTCTTTGCTCTTTCAAGAGGGGTCTATTGCAGAGTTGAAACTCCGTTGCATGTTAAGATGGTTCCTTCATCCGACAGTTGTTCTACAAGGACAGTTTATGACCATGTCATGGATTTTCATTAACCACTACAAGTCGGCAGTTTTTTGGATGCACGCGATGCCATCCGTACCATATGATCTTGCTTGAGTATTGTTTGCCGAGGTTTGTGCTTTCTGTTTTGAAGCACGTTCAGATTCCGTGAGATGAGTTCTTCACAATGCGATGTGCACCAAGATGTTGCACTATGAGCTATGCGCTCGTTCAGGCACCACAGGAGATATGATGACTTATGTCATTTGATGATTGAGCAGTTTCAGTTTTTGAGGTCAGTGGCACAGACTCAGACTTTTATTGGGAGACCAAGTTTTGTTAGTCTGCTTTGTTGATAGTTGTGCTGTTTTCTGGACGACCTACTGATTGATTTGCTCAATATGACTTCATGAGAAGTTTATTTGTCCTATGGACGTTTCCAGGCACAAGGTTTACTTGTGATGACTTTAATTGAGGAGTTGATGCTATCTATGATTATTGTAAGGGATTTCGTCTCAAGGTGGAGTGTTATTTTTATTGTGTTCCGAATCCCATACAAGTGTTGTACTACAGATGGAGTCCTACGGGACTACGGCATGTCAACCGTGCTAGACGTAGCATGACTACAACTATGTTTCGTGTCCACCAAGAAAGAGAGTTGTTTGCCCCTTTATATAGTACTAGCTAGTCATAGAATAGATGAGAGAGATCTCCACCAGATTAGCACGTAGAGGGTTTGTCGTCTCGTGCTTGTAATACTCCTCCATCATAGTGATTGCGCCTTCGTGCGTCCGTGGTTTTCTCCCGCAAGGGTTTCCACGTAAAAATCCGTGTCTCTCTGTCTCGTTTATTTCTCGTTATTATCTAACAGGAGGGTTGGGTCCCCTCGGTTACCCGCGTGGTGGGCGACGAAGGGGAAGGGGGAGGGGGATGGGTAGAGGGAGAGCTTACAGAAAACAACTACAGGTCACTAAGGAACAGAACGAGAGATCAGATAGAAAAGTAGAGAAATGAGTAAACGTCTTGTGGCATATGCTTGCCCATAGCAGAAGGTCATCTCCACAACTAGGAATAAGAACGGGGTGGTCCTCTTTTTTTTTTTGTTAAATCTTCGGGTTATGGTGCTTCCAAATATTCTGAAGAAAGCAGATGCACAACAAAGAGCGGACTTATTTGGTAGAAAATCGAGGCGGATGACAAGCAATCATAAGCATGACAGCAATATTTGTTGACAAGGTTTTGCAAACTAGTCTACTCACCAAGCAGGGTTACGAGAGCTCCTCCCCAGGTACTAAATTGAGACGACAAATTCCACTAAGGCAATCGAACAACATGTCTAGCCAATCACCACTACCGGTCAGGCCATCCCTGCCATGTCCCCCGCACATTCGCTCGTGTGATTCATGTCTAGACTGCCAGTTTCGTCTAGCCTATTTTGGCAACCCATGGTGCCTTTATATGTTATACCTTGGTTATGCGTATTCGATTCAAACACCTTACATTCCGCAAAGTACAAGTCTAATAATAGTACAACTCTAACACATATTCGACAAAATTCAGACAAACTTATGACTTGTGAATATGTCTTCGTCATCTTGAAGCTCCCAAGCATGGACCACAATGTACTAAATTTTGACTTGAACCATCAGGCATGATAGAGCATGATGAACAGAACATACATGATAATCAGACCAATATAAGTACTAAACAATCTAGACATGCAATCTGATAGATAAGAAAACATAGGATGTCCATCTTGATTTGTACTACGAATACACCAATGGAAAACCCCAATTAAAAGAAGCGATAAGAATACTTACGAGATGGGTGTAGCATAAGCAACCTTAGCTGCGCGGCGGTGTCCTTAGTATTGTGGTTGGACGGAGCCAACGAGTAGTCCATGAACTAGTTGATGGAGCATGAACATTCGAGTAGTCATGGGAGTAGTAGCAGTATTGTGGTCCCCAAAAACCTAATCACCTCTCACTTTTACATGATTGCGAGAGACGGGGTTCCGAAGGCCTGCTCCCTCCCCCTTCACGGTGCACGTCGAGAAATAGGATAGAGAAACTTAGAAGCGGCACAGTTCACACAGACTTCAGTCAAATATTAAAAATCCTTATTCAGATCAAACATCAAAGTTAAGAGCCAGCATCAAAACGAAAGGAGCTCCACATGTTGGTTCTTTGTCCAATGAACTATTTTTTTATCCAGCACTAAACAAGCTTGTGCCATGACACCATCCATGCATAGAGTGGAATACTTCACTTGCTAACTGTTCGGACGGTCTTACACCCTAGTTCAACACTTCTTTATTTTCCTGTTTCCTCTGTAAACTTGGCCATGATTTAATTCAAAACCCCACCAAGTTGATCACAGTACATCGATAATCAATTTTCTTATCATCAAAATAAGCACCATTTCTAATTATTCAAATGGTGAAGAAAACATAAGCAATTCCAACCATTACTAGATGTTTGAATTGCCTTGAAAATCAAGAAATCCAGGAAGTAAACATTTATTGGACTGAATGTCTAAATCAGATATCTCTAAATGTAGAAGGCACACCGCATAATATTCCACACTAGTTTTGCAAGAGAACACTTAAGGAAAAGATCAACTATTTAATCTAAACCACAAAATTGACATTTATTTTCTAATTGTCAATCCCTCACCAGGATCAACAATTAAGGAAAAAAGGTGATAAACTTTTATTCCCCCTTCTGGCAGCTTTTTCGGAAGTCCTTCAGGTATTTCTCTGCAATATAACATGAACTTAAAGTAAAATGATGCTATGGTGATCAATAATCATCAAATTGGAGTACTTACCTTATGAAATCACGTAGTGTTGGCTGTGTGTATCCTAGTTTTGTAGAGGCCGGGTGTGTGCTTATTGTGATTGTACCACTTGATGCTACATTATGAGTCAATACAAAACACCCTTTGTCGAGAAAATGAATCAAGATGCAAAATGCATGTATCAATAGTTAATCATTATTGTTTCCAAAGCAGCGACACCACATATAATGCATACATGTATTAGTACAAAGTGGTGATCCTTCTTGTCCCTTGTAAACAGGTACCAACTGCACAAGTGGTCACAAGGCATGCCATGACCAGGCCACTATAGTCGTCAGACATATATTAGTCAAATGTTATTCTATACTTTCAAGGAAGAATAAGAGTCCGACGTTAGCACGCACAAGCATGCTAAGTATGTGAGTAAGTTAAGTATGTGAAACATGCATGAACTTGCGCTGATTATACAGTTAGCCGTTTTAGGTTTTGGATTCATCGGAGTCTTGCCACCGCTCAACATTAGCTAGGGCATCTTCTAGTCACTAAACCGCCGTCACATATGCCACTGTGATAACAAATGCAGACCTTGATACCGAATGCCAAATTGCTACTCGAAAGAAACTGGATGAACCCACAGTACATGTATGTCACTATTTCCTTTTATTCAGTCGCCCAACAACAACCTGCACATGGCTAGACAACATAGCCGGAAAAAAAACTTTTACTTGGCCGCAACGTGGACTAGCACGCTTCTGGCCTACAAGCAGAGTGCCTACGGATTCCATTGAGCCGAGTTTACAAATTAACACACTGCAATATAAACTTCGTCCAGGGGTGAGAGTACTTGACGCAAACACACTGCTTAACTTCGTCCTGGTCGGACGACGTCGGAGATCAGGTGGACGGGCAGCTACTCTCACCCTTTTGGACGCTTACTCTCACTTTTTATTCTTAGGCGGGGGCTTCCTGTTCTTCTGAGTCAGCATCGGGTTATTCCTGGACTGCACCTTGTTCTTCTTGAACGACGGCGGTTTTGTCAACTGCGTACTGGTTGACGCTGCCTTTGTCTTGTTAGGGGCATCCTTTGCAGGTTCCTTGCCCTTGCCCATGATGCGATCTCCTTCTCTTCTTCTTCACCGGCCAGGTGGTTGAGGCGAGAGGTGGATGTGGTGTTTGCTTTGCACCGGTTAGGTTGAGGAAGCCTGCAGCAACGGCACCTGCATATATAGCCGAGGGATAAGGACACAGGGAAGCGGTCCAGCGGGACGACGCACTTTCACGGGAGGAGAATGGTTTGGTGGCGTCGCCAGTGCTACCGGGAGTAGGAGTAATGCTACACGTACAAACGAGTTATAAGGTTTTACAAAGAGAGTTAATTTGATTGGTCAATAGATGGGGAGGTGGCCCACCCCCTTGAAAATCAGCATGTAACTCTTTGTATGTTTAGCATTATTGCCGGGAGTAGATATGTATATTTGATGCATTTGTTCTTGACGGATGGGTATGCGCCTGGGTCACTGGTCGTGGTCGTCGCCGCGTTGGTCTTCATTTCTTCTCCTACTTCTCCTTTCACTAGTACATACTTCAGAATAAGCGTTGGTGGTTAAGTTTTGGTAGCACACGCCACACGGCTTGTGACTTGTTGTTAGTCATACATATGCATGTACTGTATGTCATGCATCATTGATGTAGTAACTATACACGCCGTTGCACGAGATGTTAAGGTACAGCTTGATTTTAGATTAGCTAAACCAATTGTAATCAAGTGGGACCGATCTTGTATACTACTCCTACATTTTTGTATATGAGTCAGGTGTCAAGTGGAGAAACGGAAGACAAGAGAGCTATTTACCCAGGTTCAGACCTCGTGAGGAAGAAGGTTTGTCCATTCTTTTCAACGCAATTCTTCAGTTATTATGACTCGTTGACTACTGGTTTTTGGCTGTTTGCCTAAATTCAAAACTTTTGATGGCGGGCCAAAAATATTTAAATATTCTCTGGTAAAAATGGTGGGACCCGTACTAACGTGTAGGAGGACCATGTGCCGGCGTAAGTGAAGTGTTTGGACCGACGTGTCATACATGTTAATTTTGTCCATGTTATGTTTAGAGTGGAACCGTGTATCAGTACAAGCCATGTTTCACCGTTTCGATTAATCCGTGTCGTTGCAGATTTATTTCGTTTCAATCTAATTCATGCATGACTTTTAACATATCTTCAAAGAATACGAGCTGCTCCATTCCTGTTGCTTATGTCGAGCTAATATGAGGGATTCTTTTATAACTTTAATAATATAATCAATAGAAGTTACCGGTTAGTTCATTTAGACTCAGTGGCACACATACATGGTTTCGACAATAATAAAGCTAGTAACTTACAGAATATTCCGCGGTCGGTGTCCATCAGAAGTATAGCTACCACTAATGGGACACATTACGACACCGCCCAATGGCCTTATCTCTTCTAGTGATGGAATCTTTTGTCATTCGTTCTGTTGTAACTAGTTTTTTTCTTAGTGTTTCACAACAATTTCAACATCTCAAGACAAAAATTCACACATTTTACTCAGAAAAAATGCATTGCATTACACATTAGTTGTATAGATGTTCATCAAACATTTAAAGATATGCTTTTGACTTCGAAAAACCCCTCCTTCTGAAACCCCAACTGCCACGGCTCAATTATGCAGGGATTCTTAAAAGCATACTAATTACCTGCTACGAAGTAGCCATACCAACGAAGTACTGACCGTACTAATCTATCTATATATACCTAGTGTTGATTCAGTCGGAAAGCACAAGGCATGCTGCGCCACTAAATCCGTCAATATTTGATCAGGTGGCCAGTAGGCAGAGATCATGTCAAGTTTCAAAAATAAATAGGAGTCTGTCGGCCTTCACATCGCACGCACAAGCTGCCTTCCTTATTTAATTTGCTATTCCTGCTACCACTGCATCGCGTTAACCACTACTCCCTCTGTTCCTAAATATAAACTACTTCCTTCGTTCCTAAATATAAGGCCTCCTTTGGTTTGTAGAAATCTTGTAGGAATTTCATAGGATAGGATTTTCAAAGGAAAAATTCCTATGATGCCCTTTGGTTTGTAGGAATGGACTCCTTTTACTATATAGGATAGGGTCCAATCCTCATATTTCAAAGGAAAAAAAACATTAGCTTAGACTCAATAGAAAAATTCCTATCCTTAGATCGATGCTAACGAATATCGCAAGAAACAGGGATGAAACACATGACAAAGGTAGTTCAGCGATATGTTATTATTATTTGTTTTTTTATAAGAAAACTTCTGATCTATTCATCTTAAATCATGGCAGTACAACAAACACCAGAAATAATAGAAATTACATCCAGATTCGTAAACCATCTAGCGACGACTTCAAGCAATGAAGCGAGCCGAATGCGCGCCGCCGTCATCGCCCCTCCCTCGCCTGAGCCGGATAGAACTTGTTGTAGTACACAGTTGAGAAGTTGTCGTGCTAAGGCCCCATAGGACCAGCACACGAGAACAGCAACCGCTGCCGTTGAAGAGTAGTGTAGATCAGAAGGATCCAACCTGAAGACACATGAACGTAGACGAACTACGAGCAGATCCGAACAAATCTACCTATGACAGATCTGCCAGAGACACACCTCCACATACCCACCGATGATACTAGTCGCACCACCGGGACGGGGGCTAGGCACGGAGAACCTTATTTCATCTTCAGGGAGTCTGCATCGTCTCGTCTTACTGAGCAGGACACATACCCTAACAAAATTTGAAAGAACATATGAAAACAGAACCCTCCTGCGGACAAGGGCCAAGATCCACCACGCCGCCATGGACCTAAGGCCAGCGGAGATGAGGTGGACCGGCGGAGGCACCGACGGTAGGCAGAGGAACCCTAGTTATTTTTGGGAGGAGCTCCTTCGTTGGTTGTTGACGTGTACACTACAAGAAATATGTCAACTAGTGACCTTTTGTCAGTGATCCTGGAAGAATTGGTCATAGATCTATGACCATTTGAGACCAATTGGTCAAAAGCTGTTCGGGGGGCTCCAAATCCTAAACCATTGCGACCATTTTGGTCAGAAAGGTCGTAATTTCCTTACACGAAATGGTCACAAAGCAAACAGTGCAGGTCCGCTGCCTTATTTCTAGTTGTTAACGACCAATATAGATGGTCATAGCCTTGTAGATTGTGGTGGGTTGTGATGATTAGGCGCCATCTCATCAGTTTTGCCTATGTGTCATGTCCATGTGTCGATTTTTGCCCTAGGTTGTGAAGCAACCTATATTTCTGTTATTCCAAAAATTCCCAAAAATTCTCATAAATTGTTTGGATCATATCTTCATCAAATATGTCAAAAGCCTTCCTTGCCTAGTTCCAAAATAACTCAACAATATTCATTTTCCTATCCTGTTCAAAGGAGCACTTTGTGAAGGAAGTACCACTTTGGCATGTCCAAATGCTATCCATTTTCTACAGTGCTTTCCTATGCCCAAATAACCATCCTCCACCAAATGCCAGCTCAATCCATTCATTATTTTGAGCCCAGCTTCAACATTCGTATTTATGTCCAGTGTGGTACTTTGCAAAGCAAGTACCACCTAGGCTCCTCCTTTTGAGGTGAAATTTTTTTTAGACGGTCTTCTTAGTAACTGATCATCCTCAGCCAAAGCTCACGCCCATTAGCCATGTGCATTTCCCGTACCGCAAATCAAACACTTGGCTGCTTATTCATGTTTAAGCATCGATCGGTCTCCTCGTAAGAATCTTATGTTGTGATTTTCTTCCTAGCACCTACCTGGGGAGTGCCCAACCCACTAGACATGCCTAGGCTGCCCAGAACACATGGCAACGCCACGGTCACGTGGTGACCACGCGGCGGGCATGCGAGCTTACGCGCTCTAGAGTTGGGGCCCTCGGCCACCGTCCAAACCTCGTTGTCTCGCCATCAAACCACGTATTTATAATTAAATAGATACTTATTTACCTAGAAATGATTTTTGGAAAAAAATAAAGAGCAAACTATGAGGCAGCTGCAGTTCAAATTTGACCCGCTTCCAACTGAATCGACGGGAATTTATCTTTTTCACCAAAGGTGGATCAAAAAATTTGACACCCAAACATTTTGTCAATTGTGCATTAAATATGACCTAGTATTTTATAAAATTTATTAGTTCCAATTTTGCAACAAATATATGGTAGGTCCTTCACAAAAAAAACTCATTTCGGGCACTCGGAAAATGGAAAATGAATTTTCCGTGCAACGAAAATGAAAACTCCCTTAGGCAACATTGTTTGGATTTCCAAGATGCACCCTTGTGCACAATATTAGATCATTTGAACAAACTATGCCATGAATATGGCCATAAGATTGATCATTTGGCTTGAAAGCCATGAATCTTCACACTTGATAGCTCGTTTTCGAGAACTTTATTTAAAATAATTACCGTATTACAAGTTTATTATTTTTCCTGGAAACTTGGTCACATATAATGACACAATGCGAAGGTTTTCCAATTTTTTGATTTTTTTTTAATTTTTTGTGCCCGTTTCAAAATGCGGTCAAAACGACGGGCTTGACCGTTCCTAGCTAGTGGTTGAATCTTGGAATTTTTTTGGTGTTTCTCTGATTAAATAGATACTTATTTACCTAGAAATGATTTTTGGAAAAAATAAAGAGCAAACTACGAGGCAGCTACAGTTCAAATTTCACCCGCTTCCAACTAAATCGACGGGAATTTGTCTTTTTCACGAGAGGTGGATCAAAACTTTTTACACCCAACCATTTGGTCATTTGTGCATTAAATATGGCCTGGTATTTTATAAAATTGATTAGGTACAATTTTGCAACAGATATATGGTAGGTCCTTCACAAAAAAACTCATTCTGGGCACTCGAAAAAATGGAAAATGAATTTTTCGTCCAAAGAAAATGAAAACTTCCTTAGGCAACATTGTTTGCCATTTCAATATGCACCCTTGTGCACAATATGAGATCATTTGAACAAACTATGACATGAATGTGGCCATAAGACTGATCATTTGGCTTGAAAGCCATGAATCTTCACACTTGATGGCTCGTTTCCGAGAACACTTTTTTAAAATAATTACCGTATTACAAGTTTATTATTTTTCCTGGAAATTTGGTCACATATAATGACACAATGCGAAGGTTTTCCAATTTTTTGATTTTTTTTGAATTTTTTATGCCCGTTTCAAAATGCGGTCAAAACGGCGGGCTTGACCGTTCCTAGCTAGTGGTTGAATTTTGGAATTTTTTTGGTGTTTCTCTAATTAAATAGATACTTATTTACCTAGAAATGATTTTTGGAAAAAATAAAAAGCAAACTACGAGGCAGCTGCAGTTCAAATTTCACCCGCTTCCAACTAAATCGACGGGAATTTGTCTTTTTCACGAGAGGTGGATCAAAACTTTTTACACCCAACCATTTGGTCATTTGTTCATTAAATATGGCCTGGTATTTTATAAAATTGATTAGGTACAATTTTGCAACAAATATATGGCAGGTCCTTCACAAAAAAACTCATTTTGGGCACTCGAAAAAATGAAAAATGAATTTTTCGTCCAAAGAAAATGAAAACTTCCTTAGACAACATTGTTTGCCATTCCTATATGCACCCTTGTGCACAATATGAGATCGTTTGAACAAACTATGTCATGAATGTGGCCATAAGATTGATCATTTGGCTTGAAAGCCATGAATCTTCACACTTGATGGCTCATTTCCGAGAACACTTTTTTAAAATAATTACCGTATTATAAGTTTAATATTTTTCCTGAAAACTTGGTCACATATAATGACAGAATGCGAAGGTTTTCCAATTTTTTTATGCCCGTTTCAAAATGCGGTTAAAACGGCGGGCTTGACTGTTCCTAGCTAGTGGATGAATCTTGGAAAACTTTTGATGTTTCTCTGATTAAATAGGTACTTATGTAACTAGAAATTATTTTTGAAAAAAATAAATAGCAAACTATGAGGCAGCTACGGTTCAAATTTCACCCGCTTCCAGCTGGATCAGCAGAAATTTGTCTTTTTTACCGGATGTGGATAAAATCTTTTGACACCCAACTATTTGGTTATCTGTGCATTAAATATGGCCTAATAATTATAAAATTGATTTCATACAATTTTGCAATAAATATATTGTAGGTCCTTAATAAAAAAAACTCATTTTTGGCACCCGAAAAAGGGAAGATGTTTTTTTTTTGCAAAAAACTCTGTTCCGACGACACCTTTTTAAAGATATTTATCTTATTCCATGTTGTTATTTTTTTTTAAACTTGTTCAAATTTTGGTGACACAATGAGAAGGTTTTCCATTTTTTTAGAATTTCTCAGATCATAAAGTAGCTTAAATGATTTTAACACATTATTTTAAGTCAACTACGACCAATTTAGATGGTCATAAAATCGTACTGCATTCTGATTGGTCCGTGGACATATCACGCGGATCGTGCATCCAACACTGTCGGTTGCTCGGGGATCCAACGGCTGTCCTCGACCCATCCACACCAACCCCGAAACCCTAGCTATGTCCTCTGGGTCAATTTCCATCCACCCCCCCCCCCGCCTCCTTTCTTTCCCTCGCT